>QLTV01002580.1:2844230-2870303 GCA_003457575.1 Thermophis baileyi
AGCAGAATGTGTATGTGCTCTCTCTCTCTCTCACACACACACACACACACACACACCAGACAGCCTCTTTGAAGCACAGGAGATCAGCAAATCCAGTCTCTAAATCTGCATTTGGTTTTCCAAAATGCACACTTTGTTCTGCAAACTGGGTTCACACCTCGATCCCACTGTGTCTTTTCATGTAGTGGAAAAGCCATAACAGTCTGCATTGTTATCAAAAGTCACCTAGGTTAAGTACACCTTCTCTGCTCACAACCTAAGATTTAATGAATGTATCATTGGTGCACATTTAATCTTTTCTTTCTTACTGTATGAGTATTAAAACAAAAAGTAAGTCCAGAGGATGGGAAGAGACACCTTTCCTACATTTAAAAAAAAAAAATACTTGTTTTCTTATCGCATTCTTTTACCACTGTAAGAGATGGGGGAGGACAGCATACAATTTGACCCATCAGCAAATAAAATAAAAATAGAAAACATTCAGCAAATTCATTGACAGAACAGCTGAGTTTACACCAGACTCCAATCTATCTTCTTGGATTAATGGGAGATCACATTTCCATAAGAATAAAGTCAATTTAAAACGCTCATCTGGAGGAAGACGCCATTAATGGATGAAAGCTACGGAAGGCACACAGGGGTTAAATTAATGAATATTAACCGTCTATGTTTAAATTATTTTCAGGGCAATGATACTAAACCAGGGCGGGGGAAAAACCTGAACAAATTAAAAGGCTACGTGGCGTGAGTCTGCTGGCTTCGATAACAGATCCATATTATTTTAAAAATAATAATGACTTACGACCACAACTGAGCCCCAAATTTATATTGCAAAGCAAGACAGTTGTCAAGTTCATTTTGTCCCATTTTGCAACCATGAACAGTTGTTAAGTGAATCACTGCAGTTGTTAAGTTAGTGACATGGTTGTTAAGTGAATCTGATTTTCCCACTGACTTTGTTTGTCAGAAGGTTGCAAAAGGTGATCGCATGACCCCGGGACACTGCAACCGTCATAAATTTGAACCCGTTGCCAAGCATCTGAATTTTGATCACGTGATCATGCGGATGCTGCAACGGTCGTAAGTATGAAAAACAGTGATAGGTCACTTTTTTCAGTGCCGTTGTAACTTCAAACGGTCACTAAATCAACCGTTGTAAGTCGAGGAGTACCTGTATTTAGCCTTCCATTCTAAACCTTCAATCTCTGAACAGCCCTTTAGTTTTGCTGCCTATATCAACAAACACAGTTAGACCATCATATAAGTACTCCATACAACCATGATTGAGCTCCGAAATTATAGTCATGAGGACTGTAAACATGATTATCGCATGACCAAACTCGATTTTACAATCTTTTCTGCAGTGGTCATTAAGTGAATGTGTGCCGGTCGTAAAGTGAGCATGTTGGTCCTAAAGCAAATGCAGCAATTGTTAAGCAAATAATACAGTCATTAAGCAACCCAATTGTTCTCTATGGGACAATTTTTGCTAGAAACCGGAAGAATTGGTTTCCACCAAAAAAAAAATGTCATAATTTGAATCTCACCAGGCTCAAGGTTGACTCAGCCTTCCATCCTTCCGAGGTCAGTAAAATGAGGACCCAGACTGTTGGGGGCCAATAGGCTGACTCTGTAAACCACTTAAGAGAGGGCTGTAAACCACTGTGAAGCAGTATATAAGTCTAAGTACTATTGCTATAAATCAGTCACGTCATTGTGGGGTGCTGCAAACAGCCATAAATATGGTCAGCCACTGAATGTCCAAAATTCAGTCATGTGACCAGTGGGGGGTGGGGAGAACAGACAATGAACTTTGAAACTGGGTCTTAAGTTGTGTTTTTTTTTTCGGGGTCCATCAGGGCTTCAGTCACTAAACGACCGGATTATAAATTCAGGCCTGTGTGTATTTCCCAACTGGAGTGGCTCAACGTGCCAGACTGAACAACTAAAAAGAGCCGCTTCAGTGTTCTTCATTTATAGTCTGTTTTTCTTTCAGAAAATCAAGGTACTTTACATATTATTTTAGTAAAAACATTAGGCCGAGATGAAGACAAGCTTTGAACATGGCAATATGGTGTGCTGGTTTCAATATGCTTCAGTGAATTTTTCACAGTCCATGCATAATTCTCTGGTACAATACAGTAAGCTATAAAGCTACAAGTGAGGTTTCACAATATGATGTCAAAAGGAATGTAATAGGTTATGTCTCATAGGGCAGGGATGTCAAATTGAATTTCCTCTGCGGGCCGGCTGGTGGTGGTGGGGGAGACGGGACGGACACCTCCTGCAGCACTCTGTTGGCCAAAACGGGGCACGGGGGGCTGCATGTGCCCCCTGCCCGCACCGTTTTAGCCAGCAGTGTGTTGCAGGAGGCCGTCCAGGCTGAAAATGGGGCGCGGGGGGGGCACATAACCCCCCATGCCCTATTTTGCCTGCCAGCGGCACCGTGGGCCGGTCCTTTGCTATTTCCAGACTGGGCCAGATTTAAGCACCCTGCGGGCCGGATGCGGCCCAAAGGCCTTGAGTTTGACAACCCTGTCATAGGGTACATATAAGGTCATACATACAGGTTACGAATGAACCCAGACAAAATAACTAACCCATATTTCAAAGGAGGCTTGAGGATAATATAATATCTAAGCTTTTCTAACTTTAGAACAGGGATAGGCAATCTTTGGTGGCAAGATTAAAAAGAGCCGAGGTGGCGCAGTGGTTAGAGTGCAGTATTGCAGGCTACTTCAGCTGACTGCTAGCTGCAGTTCGGCGGTTCAAATCTCACCAGGCTCAAGGTTGACTCAGCCTTCCATCCTTCCGAGGTGGGTAAAATGAGGACCCAGATTGTTGGGGGCAATAGGCTGACTCTGTGAACCGCTTAGAGAGGGCTGTAAAAGCACTGTAAAGCGGTATATAAGTCTAAGTGCTATTGCTATTGCTAAACGGCCATTTGGAGGATGGCGATGAAAACCTCAAATTGATATACTTATAATGGTCCGTGATCATAATAAAAAAATCAGTTTGAATTGATTTGATATGAATGGATTGAGTTTCACACTCTTATGTAGAATTAAGTATAGGAGAATTCTTCTTTTTTTTTTTAAATTGCAATCTTCCTCTTTTGTAAATGATAAAATAGTTTTCTTCTATTTCCAACTTCAAAATGGCAGAAACTATTATGATTGTTAGCCAATGGTTGTTAGCCAATTAAAGGTATATATGGAAGGCAGTTTAGTTAGTGCTTAAGATACCAGGTTAGAAACTGGGAAACCGTGGGGTTCTACTTCCGCGTTAGCCATGAAAGCTGGCTGGGTGACTTTCCCACCTCATGGGGTTGTTGTTGTGAGAAAAATAGGTGGAAGGAGTATTCGGTAGGTTCGCAGCCTTGAGCTGTTTACAACAAATTGAAAAGGTGGGACATCCTTGATGTACAACTGAGATCAAAATTTCTGTTGTTAAGCAAGGCGGTTGCTTAATGAATTGTGCCACATATTACGACCGTTTTGCCAGCGAATCATGCAGCTGTTAAGCCAGTCTGGATTTCCACATTGATTTCGCTTGTCAGAAGCCAGATGGGAGGGATATATAACTGGTGATCACATGACCCCAGGATGCTGCAACTGTCATAAACACCTGCCAGTTGCCAAGTGCCTGCATTTTGATCATGTGACCTTGGGGTTGTTGCAATGGTTGTAACTCTGAAAAATGATCATCCTAAGTCACTTTTTTCAGTGCTGTTTTAGCTTCCAACAGTCACTAAACATATGGTTGTTGTAAGTCGAGGACTACCTGAAAATAAATAAACAAATAATGAAACCTTTAGGATCAGAGGAAATAAATAGAGAGGAACAAGGTAAATAAGACATTAAGGCTGTTGCTTTTCCACTTGCTCATGGGTTTCCCAAAACATGAGGTCAACCACTGGATTTAGAAACATCTTTTTCTCCCAGATGTGTTGTATTATACCCCAATTTCTAATGAGCACACCTGGAGAGCACCAGGCTGGAGTAGACTGGACAAGACAGAATGATGGACAGATTCTGTGTTTGGCTCAGCATGTTGCATGAACCCAACGGCGCTCATATGTTTTGTTCAGTGAACCTTAGTCAAACAAACTATGAGCGTGATGGATAACCCAACCATGGTGCCAGTCGGCAGGGCGCTGTTCTTCTGAAAAATTGTTCAAGTGATTAATGACGTTGACAACACGTGCCGTCATATATGTACGATATTAGCCCTACTACTTGAGACAGCGTAGTTTTCAGTAGTTTCGGGGGGGGGGGTGTTTAAATAAATAAATAAATAAATCTTCATCTCCAAAAAGAAAACAGGGTGAAAAAAGAGAGGTGTAACTTTAATTTATTGGGCAGTTTAGAAACTATTACTGTACTATACTGAAAATTGTAATAATAGAGAATAATAGTTAACTGTCACTAATAAATGCTAGCATTGTTGTTGTTTTTAGTATCCTCCTTATGGTCCCCACTACCCTGTTTCCCCCAAAATAAGACATCCCCTGATAATAAGCCCAATTGGGCTTTTGAGTGCATGGCAATAAGGCCAAGCACTTATTTCAGGGTTCAAAAAAATATAAGACAGGGTCTTATTTTCGGGGAAACATGGTATTTACCCAATGAATAAACAAAGATTGCAATAATTTACATTGCCATGTTAATTCCCATCCTACAGGTTTCTATTTGCCAAGGACAAAAACTGAACTCTAAATGAGAAAGATGCCTCTATCCGTGAATGTTCCTGACATAATACAGATAGTCCTCGACTTACGACCACAATTGAGCCCAGACTTTCTGTTGCTAAGCAAGACAGCTAAGTGAGTTTTGCGCCGTTTTAGGACCATTCTTGCCACAGCTGTTAAATTAGTAGCACAGTTGTTAAGTGAATCTGGCTTCCCCATTGACTTTGCGGGTCACAAGTTCGCAAATGGTGACCACATGACCCTGGGACACTGCAACCGTCATAAATACTTGCCAAGCACCCAAAATTTGATCACGTGTCCACGGGGATGTTGCAACAGTTCTAAGAGTGGGAAAAGGTCATAAGTGACTTTTTTCAGTGCTGTTGTAACTTGGAACGGTCACTATACGAATGGTTTTAAGTCAGGGGTATCAAACTCATGTCATCACGGCGGCGTCATGTGACGTATCAGTATTTTTTTCCACTTCGCTAAACCGGGCGTGGGCGTGGCCAGCGCGTGACGCATCCGGCCCGTGGGCCGGGAGTTTGACAACCCTGTTTTAAGTGAAGGACCACTTGTAGATTCCAAATTCTAAGTCATCTGAAGGAGTTTATCGAGCAAGCATACATTTTAACAATCCAGCTACCCATCTCAAGATTTGAATAATGGGGGGGGGGGGAGAGTAGTCTTATTCTGCAATTATTTGCTCAATTTCACTATGAAAAATTCCAGAGATAAATATTCTGTGCAAACTGTTTTTGTTTCTGTTCATCCCGCTAAAAATACCTCCATAAAAAAAGCATGCAACTCAGGAAAAAAAATACTGATTAAAAAAAATCCTTGTTCTCATTTTTATAACTAGGAATAAATCAACGCGGATGTTCCAGTTTTATTACTTTGAAGTGTCACTTGCCTTGAAGTACTATGGTTTATGTTATGTTAAGTTTCCTCCCTTCCCCTTTTTCTTCTGATATGGGGTGAGGGAGGGAAATAAACTTCGCAGCTCCCCAGGGTTCCTTAAGAAGTAAAGGAAAACCAAGCCTTCCCTTTCCCGTTTCTTTAAGCCCCTCAAAATAAATATCAAACTTACAAGGTTAACTAAGCAGCATTTGCCGAAGGCCATAAACCTTTAAAGGCACAGAAGGATCACTAGTGAAAAGGGTTTAGATAATGAGGTGTGTTGATGTCGGCTTGACTAAATTGGATTAATTGCTACATGGGGTTAAGACAATTTGTAGTTCCTCTATTTTCCCTTCTAATCTAGAACATTTGCTATCTGGGTCAAAGGTTCAGTGGGAGCATGTGCACAAATTGCAACTTTGGGCATTTATTTCCAGTGCTGGCATTTCCCCCCCCCCTTTCAAATGCCATTCGTCTCGGAAGAATGGCATACCAAGGAATCTCCCACAGGGTTTATCTTGCCAGTTGTGGCATGTACGACAGCGTGGCTCCAATACGGTTGGTCGTTAATTCTTGCCCTAAAGCAGTAAACACTAATTGTGGTTTCCTTTTTCTTCCCTTTGACAAATCCTTCCAGCTTGGAACCTTATAAGGTGCTTGTTAAAGCTGTGATAACATATACAGACATCCAGATAACTGCAAAATGTTAGGAAATGAAATTTATCAGGGGCTCCACGCATGCAGTTCCCTCCCTGAACGCAAACAGACATCAGAACGTTATCACATCTTTCTATATCGATGGTGACCAACTCCAAATAACCTCCTGTCACTTTGTGGCTTCATGCAGATGTTGCACAGCACAAGAGGCAAACCCAAGTTGTGCGGTATCTGTAGGACAAACATAATTCTTTAATATACATTTCTCAGACCTAAATCCTGGCTTCATATCTGACTGGAATGGATTCAGACAGTCTGTTCTTTTCACAAATATCTGACCTCCATTTTGAATCCTTGCCCCAAAGGGGAAATTGCAAACAATTTAACAAAATGGGCTAAACTAGGAGTGCACAAATTTGGCAACTTTACGACCAGTGGACTTCAACTCCCAGAATTCCCCAAACAGCCATGCTGGCTGAGGAATCTGGGGAATTGAAGTCCACAAGTCTTAAAAAGATGCCAAGGTTGGACACCCCCTGGGCTAAACCACAAAATATTGCATCACTTACTCTGCATTACACATAAAATATAGAAGTCAGTCAAATGTGTCGTTTCTATCTTTCAGGTTAAGAAAAAAAAAATTCCCCTTTTTATCATATATGCTTTTTCCACATCCTGAAGTTTGGTGGGACCGTCCACGGCAGTGGTGGGTTGCTGCCGGTTCGGACTGGTTCACCCGAACCGGTGGCGGAAATTTGCCCCCATTCGCCAAACCGGTAGCGATGGCTGGCTGTCAACGCCCCCGAACCAGTCCTCCAGTCGCCACTTCTGGAAAGCGGCTGGCAAAGAACCCTCTGTGCATGCGCAAAGGCTTCTGCACATGCGCAGAGGGTCATTTCCCCGATGTGACGTAGGCATGTGCGCTCACGAAACGCGCACTTCCGTCGCGATGCGAACTGGTAGGGAAGGTAAGTGGAACCCACTCCTGATCCACGGCAGATTAAATTACTAGAAATGTTACTTTTAGCTCAGGGTCTTTCCTCGTCAATTACTACAGAAGGAGATCAAAGCAGAATCAAATCCCATATGAGAAAGCTGCATTTCTTGCAAATGTCTCCTGATTAATGAGGACTGCAATTATCTCCTGGAAGTGACACAGCATAAGCCAGCTTCATCTGCCCACTTAGTCCTTTGGGTTCTCTCTCTCTCTCTCTCTCTCTCTCTCTCTCTCTCTCTCTCTCTCTCGCTCTCTCTCTCTCTCGCTCTCTCTCTCTCTCTGTGTGTGTGTGTGTGTGTGTGTGTGTGTGTTTGTAAACCCATTTCTCTTGTTTTTCTCTTCCAAACTCTAGGAAACAACCAGATACTTAAAACCTTTTAAATCAATAAA
The DNA here is from genome assembly GCA_003457575.1 of Thermophis baileyi. NCBI lineage: Eukaryota > Metazoa > Chordata > Lepidosauria > Squamata > Dipsadidae > Thermophis > Thermophis baileyi. The sequence continues at coordinate 2,851,865 of QLTV01002580.1, forward strand.
CCTGGCTGGGATCATTGGAGGATAAAGGTGTCGTACAGATGTAAGCCAGGCAGTTATGAAAGGCAGTTATTGTGTGAGGGTTATACAGGCAGTGCGGATTATCTACAGTGCCAAATAAACTTTTACAAAAAAGAAAGGCAAGGAAAGAGAAAATAAAATCTGAGGACTCAATGACAGGTCAACCTAAAAGAGGTGCTAAAATATTTCCTAAAAGTAGGGTAATACATTCAGCATTAATTTTGTTGATTTGATACATGGAAAAGAGCTCATGAGAACATTGCTGTATATTCCTGCACAGACATCATCTAGGACAGGGGTGTCAAACTCGATTTCATTGAGGGCCGCATCAGGGTTGTGTTTGACCTCGGGGGGCCGAGGTAGATGTGGCCAGCTCAACGTCACCCATGTCGGGGGCACCTGTGGTGGCCCGAGCGCTCTGCCAGTGAAAACAGGCTCCCGAACTCCGTTTTCGGCTGCGACAGCCTCCTACAACCTCTGCCAATGAAAACGGAGCTCCATTTTCGCTGGCAGAGGCACCGCGGGCTGATCCTTCGCTGTTTCCAGGGTGGCCCCGCGGGCCAGATCTAAGCACCCCGCGGGCCGGATCCGGTCCCCGGGCCTTGAGTGTGACACCCCTGATCTAGGAACACAAGTCACAGTAACATATACTTATGTCCGCTGAACACCCACATTAAATAAAAGTTACAGTTCCATTAATTTTCAGGAGCTGGATGAGCACCCTATTAATTAATCTATTCCCCTGCATTAATTATACACCAGATCACAAGACAGATCCGCCCACATCAATTTGTTTTCTAGTGATGACTGAACCTCCATTTGACTTTCTTTTCAAGCTTTTGCATTTAAACACACGGGAACATCAAGAGTTACTACCCGACTTCCTTTATCTGGTTGCAAATGTCCTCCAGAAAGCAGCAAAACTATAAAACTCGTGGATGATGAATGGAACTGGCTTGCAAAAATAAAAATTGGAGCAATGAAATGTGTTCATTGGGTTTAAATAAATAAATAAATAAATGCCTTTGGCAACGGCGTTGAATTTTTCTACCTTTACAGAACCTGCCACATAAACGTGATGGCAGAGGAACGCTAAAACGTCGCAGTGGATTCTGGAGAAGTGCCATTCATTGGTTCTTCCCTGCATTTGTAACAAAACTCCTGATTTATAACATATAAGCTGAGAGATTCTTGGAATAGTAAACCCAGCCCATCTGCAAATTCAACAGAAGGAGAGTTTGGGTAGCTCAGAGTTCTTGGTGCTCTCTGACCTTGGTTGTTCGCTTGCAGATGTTTCATTCTCCAACCAGGTAACAGGACAGTTTTGGTGGAGGTATGGTTTCCTGCTACACTACCAAAGAAACACACACACACACACGGAGGAAACTACACCCCTATTAAAACTGGCAGGGCAAATTACTGCATATAAGTCCCAAAGGTACTTTTTTCAAGAGGCAACTGGACTTTCTGGTCAAGTTGCCCTTGAAAAAAGCACCCTTGGGACAACCATGACCTGGATGACTGAGAATCTCCATAGATATACTGTCTATGCATATAAGAAAATAGTAAATCCCACATTCACTCATATTGATGATGTCACTTAATTGGGTAATGAAATGTCTGCACCAAGAACTTTGCATCTGTAGATGTCACTTTGGGGAAGATTTCTAAGCTGTGGCATAACACAGAAGGTGGACCAACAAGTCAACGTGTAATACATGGTATCTACTCTAAGGTCTGCATGCTGCAAGGATTGATCAGGGTAGAAAGGCCTCTTTCTCTCATTCCTCCCCTCTCTGGAAATCTCCTAATAAAACTTTCCAACAAAGCCCACTGTGGCCACAACAAAATTTGAAAAAAAGAAAAGATGATAAACTGAGGAGACCCTTCTGAACATCTCTTTGTGCTTCCCTCAAGTATAATATGGAATGCTGCCTGGATTAATTATCTGCAATTAAACTGGTACCGGTATCAATTTTTAGTGATATTCTCAGTGTAGATCTGTGCCTAACCTGGTCTTTCAAGTTCTCTAATGGTAGAATGGTTGATAACAGGAATAAATGACCATAGGTCAATGGTTCTCAACCTGTGGTCTGCAGGGAGCACAATGTCATCACAGGGGGTCCACAAAGTCTTGAAAAAATGTTATGATTTAAATCTTGAGTGAAGTCTTGGTGGTCTGTGGCCACAAAAGATATTTAAAGACAATCTGTGGTAAAGAAAAGGGGTGTTGGTCTTACCTGATACACCCTTTCTCATGGCGATCTGAGGGAGAGTCCAGGATGGGTAGCTCTAGCCCTCTAGCTCTATGACTGAGTTGAAGTTCTGAGGACCGCCTCCCTGTCAACGGTCCCCAGTTCGAGACGAAGGCCAAGCGAGACTGCCGGTCAGGTCCTCCAGGAATCAGTTCCCCCAGGCATTTCCTGTCCATTGTCATTCCGAAGGAAGTCTAGAACCTCAACTGGGGTCAGGAACGAAGGACCACTGGGAGGGTCTGGACTCTCCCTCAGATCACCATGAGAAAGGGCGTATCAGGTAAGACCAACGCCCCTTCTCCATGGCATCCTCGGGAGAGTCCAGGATGGGACATACCAAAGCTTGGCATGCCCTATGGGTGGGCGTCCGTTTGGTCCTGAACCCCCTCGTCAGTGTGCATCCGCTGTAGGACCCTTTTGCCGAATGCCGCCTCCGCAGATGCAAATGCGTCTAATCTATAATGGCGGATGAACGGCGAAGGAGACGTCTACATCGCCGCTCGGCATATCTCCTCCATGGAGGCCTGGGTGGCCCAGGCAGCAGTGGTGGCTGCGCTCCGTGTCGAGTGTGCCGTGATCCCCCGGGGAACTGGGAGCGCCTGTAGCTCGTAGGAGGCGTGACCCTGTGGCCTAGAGTTGACGGCTGAAAGGACACAAACAGGGATTCAGTTTTCCTGAAGGATGCGGTTCTGGAAATGTAAATACGAAGGGCCCGCCTCACATCCAGAGTGTGCCAGGTCTGCTCCAAGGCGTGCCGAGGCCTGGGATAGAAGTCTGGCAAGATCAACTCCTGTGCCCGGTGAAACAAGGAATTGACCTTTGGAAGAAAGGCGGGGTCCAACCGCAGAACCACCCTGTTCGAGTGAAACACACACAGGTCCTTTCGCACCGATAAAGCCGCCAACTCTGAAATACGCCGGGGAGACGGGTCATATGCAACCTTTTATTATTACCTTTTTTTTTTTTTTTCTCAGAGATGCCCAAAGGCTTAAATTTAGTACTACAACTGCAATTTTCTCAAAACACTTTTTTCCCATCACTAGGGTATGAAAAAAACAAAACAAACTGCAGAATAAATATACTGCCACTGCCTCTGTATGGTTAATGTATGTTATTTGGACTAATCATTCATTAAGCTCCCTAAAGGCCCTATAGCTTCCTTTATCATTTCAATGAAATTCAGTGATTGCAATGGAAGCCTTCCTACAACTACGAGAGAGAAAGAAAAATGACAAAATTGGAACGTAAGCTAAAACAGACACAGTGTGGTTGAACTGTCACTTCTCACTAGGCCCATGTTTTTGGTACTTTATAACCTGGTTCGTATCTTCACACCACTAACCTCATGTCATCACTGTGGCTTTCTCTCCTTAGAAAACATCCCGAAATATCTTGAGTGGCATGCACAGATGCCATAATTATTCCCTTTCTACGGAACAGAAGGGATTGAGAGAGAAAATATATCAATTAAATTTAAAAAAAAAAAAAAACAACAACAACAGGAAATCAAGGTGCTAAAGTGAAATCCAGGAATACAATGCTGGAGGAAAAGGATCAGTCTTGGTCCAGTGAAAAGTTGAGATATTCAAAGAAAGAGTTCACAATCTCAGATTCCATTGGGCAGCTCAAAAATGGGCTGAATGAAGTTGTATTCCAATAATTACTTTTATATGGATTTATAAAACCTCTCACAAGCTCAGCAGATTTGCATTATGATTCTTCCAAGGAGGCTATTTCTTCCAGAAGTTCTACCTTGCAATCTGGTCCTCCTCCATCCACTATTCCATCATTTTCTCTACTCAGTAGTAGCAGAGATGTTTAGAGATCAGAGATCAAGATTCAGAGATTGGACAGGCAGCAACCTCAAATGACTGGTTCTATGTCAGAGTGTGCACAGTGTGACTATTTTGAGACAAACCAGGAGCAAAATACAGTAAACAGAGGTTTGTCTTTCAAATAATGGTTTATCTACAAGGAATATATACCTACACGTACTAGACAAAGTCAAAGTCAGGCAATCAATCATCAACTACAGCAGGGAAGCACACAGGGGGAGAGAGATGCCCTCACAGGGCCTCCCTTATATATACAGCCTCTTAAAGTCATATCAGCCCAAAAACCTTGCTGACTCATTCCCTGCCTTACATCATTGTAGCAGCTGGTCAGCTCTTAAAGTATTTCCTTGACATTCTACCTCAACCTCATTCCCTGACCCAAACCCAGTCAATCACTTTGGATCCTCATTCAATCTTGACATCTCTTTCTCTTCCAAAGAAGAACCCTTCACACGTCTTGGCATCTCTAAAGGCCAAATCAAATAACTTAAGGAACAAGATAAAGGTTCAGTCCTTGACTTACAACCATTCAAAGTTACAACAGCACTGAAAGTAAGTGACTTATGACCATTTTTCATACGGTTACAGCATCCCCATGGTCACGTGATCAAAATCCGTATGTTTGGTAACCAGCTCATATTTATGACAGTTGCATGTCCCAGGGTCATGTGATCACCTTTTGTGATCTTCTGACAAGCAAAGTTCAATGGGGAAGTCAGATTTACTTAACAATTGTGCTACTAATTGAACAACTGCAGTGACTCACTTAACAACTGTGTCAAGAAAAGTCATAAGATGGGCCAAAACTCACTAACAACTGTCTCGCTTAGCAACAGAAATTTTGCACTCAATTGTAGTCGTAAGCCGAGGACTACCTGTACTGTGTATTTTTGCTCAGGTATCTGACCCTTTCAAGAAAGAGTGAGCAAGATAATCTTCCAAAGAAAACAGATGAACAGGAACTATTCTTTTTACCTAGCATGACATGAACTTACAGAATTTATAGCAGAGCAGATAGAAATTCCCCCAGAAAGCTTTTCAAAAGAGAATTATTTAAACTGTGGCTCTACTTGTGCCTTAAAACCTAGATGTTAATCAGATTTAAAAATCGAGTTTTTTTGACAAGGCAAATAAAGAACAAGACTGGTATTTAGTACTTATAAAATAATCCTTTTGTATATAAGGCCATACATAATAGATGGTGGCTCTCCGGAATAAAAGAAGTTTTCCCACTCCTGTTGACATGGTAACTCAAAATGTCATTTCCTATCACTTCTTCTTTGTTAATAATGCGATGGGAGAATGACAATGTACAATATTCGCCTTAATATTAAATTAAATTCAGATTAGGGAGAGAACGCATTGTGCAATGTTCAGAAAGAGTTAAATGCTTCAGAGCTTAGCTGCGTCTCCTAGTAAGGATAGAAGATTTATGCACAATGAATTTCCAATCACTGATCTTCACCAGCTGAGCTGTCACTCAAATTCTATGTATTTTGTATAGTTTTATCTCCCTGACTCCTTTCTTGTTGTGAACATATGCAAATAAAAAGCACATTCTTCTATCTATGGCAACTTTGAAAATCAACTATAAACTAAATATAGCCACGTACGGCACGAAGTAAGAATGTTTGCATTGAAGATTTGAGGTTCTTCTCTGCTTTTGTTTTCCCTCATTCTCTTACATGTGGTGGGAAAGATTATTTTCTGAGGAGGAAATAAAAGTAGAGAATATGGTAGTTAAGATTCTGAGAACCATTCCGTGTTCCAAGTATCACATTGCTAGATATATCGCACAGAAGTTGATTCAGCTGCTGCAAAATGATAAGGAAACTCTATGGAATTGGACACTATAAAGTAGCCCGCTTCAGATTCGGCTTAAGCGTTTTTATTTTGTATTCTCACTGCTTTAAATCTCTGTGTATCTAACCACAAAGACATGATTTGGCAGAACATCTGAAAACATATGAAAAAATGATTCATAGGCTAAAACATGTGTAAAAGGCTAAATTCACAGGCTAAAACATATGAAAAATGATTGCAGGAATTAGGCATGTTTAATCTAATGAAGAAAAGGGCCAGGGGAGGCATGATAGCAGTGTTCCAATATCTAAGGGGCTGCCACCAAGAAGAGGGGGTCAACCTATTCTTCAAAGCACCTGAAGGCAGGACAAGAAGCAATGAATGGAAACTAATCAAGGAGAGAAGCAACCTAGAGATAAGGAGAAACTTCCTGACTCTGAGAACAATCAACCAATGGAACAGCTTGCCTTCAGAAGCTGTGGTGCCCCATCACTGGAGGCATTTAAGAAGAGACTGGATGGCCACTTGTCTGAAATGGTATAGGGCAGGGGTGTCAAACTCGCATCGTCACGGCAGCGTTATGTGACATATTGCGACTTTTTTCCCCTTTGCTAAACCAGGTGTGGGTGTGGCCAGCACATGACGGATCCGGCCCACGGGCCGCGAGTTTGACAGCCGTGGTATAGGGTCTCCTCCTTGAGCAGGGCGTTGGACTGTAAGACGGCCAAGATCCCTTCCAAATCTGATGTTCTATGTTCTATGAATGTGATGGAAATTAAACCACTTTGTTTTTCTTATTTTATTGGTGTTTATTTATTTATCGAGATTATATGGCCGCCCAGCTCACAAGCAATGATTCTGCCTGGTACCAAATTAAACAACAAAAACTATAAAAACAATCACAATAAAAAATATTTAAAAAGCAGAAGGCACGAGAGAGGATGAATGTTAATCACAATAAGGGAGTTACCTCAAAATCTCACCAGTCCCCTTGGACCCCAGGCCTGTTGACGTAATCAGATCTTGAGGGACTTCCAGTACATTAACAGGGATGGAGCTAACCTCACTTCTGGGGTGGAGAAGATTCCATAAGGTGGACACCACAGCAGAGAAAGTCCACCTCCTGGGACTCCACCTAATAGCTTTCTAACAGGCAAGTATGCCTTCTCTGTGAGATCTGATGGAATGGACAGATATAATTATGAAACTCTTGAACTTATCCTAACGCACCCACGTTTGTTGAGTTATCTACCTTACACTGCATCCATTTCGTTCAGCACTCTTCCACCTTTCTGATTTTTCATTAGATGCCAAGATCATTGGAAGGGAATTATTCCTATAAGATTGTTTCAGGCCTAAGAAGCAGAGGCAGCTAGCAAGGTTGTATGATGGATGGAGAAAAATAAAGAACATATTCCACCATCTTGAAATGATAATATGACACCAAAATCCCAATGACAGAAAATCTAAACAATTTCTAAGAATGAAGTCTTCTGAAGAACATAAAAAGCTTCTTTTGCTTTTCATAACTTTGAGGAAATCGGGGGGGGGGGGGGGATTTTGGCATAAAATCGGCTGAATTCACAAAATCTCTGGCAAAAGGATCATATCAAGACCAGGACTAGGAAGAGACTCCAGATGGTTTGAGTCCCTGAAGACCTACTTCCTGTCACAAATTAAGACCATTTTGGAAAAGGTGCAACATAATACTTGAAATCGCATTCCAAAAATAACAGATATCTGGACTACTGCCTCCTCGTAGTGACCAATTTCAATCCAATAAAGCATCCGGTCTTCACACAATGTTCCAAGAGCTTTTAGAAAGAAAAAGCTGGATTTCAAACTGAGATGGCCTTGAAAAAGTCCAGAGGCTGCCAAGCAGAAAAAAACATAAACCAAGTTTGAAGGGTACAAAAACAAGAATTAAAGGAAGAACATGGGAAAGGAAGACCTTTTACCAGGAGAAAATAGTACAAATGGATAAGTTAGGTATTTATATTCTGTCTAATTATTCTGAACAACCCTTGGTCCTTTCTGAGCTTGGTTATTTGCTTGCAGAGGATTCATTCTAGGTAACAAAATCAGTGCCATTGAGTATGGGGTTTGCTCCCTTATATACAGTAGCTTACCTGCCAGTATTTGTTTGTTCGTTTATTATTTATTTCTACAGCCTCCCATCTCTGACAAATGACTCTGGGTGGCAAAGTGTCGTACAATTTGAGGAGGATGTGGTTTTCTTCTTGGTAGTTCATTAGTGTATTTTTCTGCTTGATTGTTTGTCTGGTGTTAATCCCGGTTTATCTGAGCGTTGGCTACTGGAAAGGATGTGTTATGGCAGCGGTTCTCAACCTGTGGGTCGCGACCCCTTTGGGGGTCGAACGACCATTTCACAGGGGTCGCCACGCGCGTTAGCCCGCCATGTTGGTGCCACCGTCACTGCATGGGTAAAAAGGTCCCGGTTCGGCCGTGCCTGCGGGTCGCCGTCAGCTGGTAGCCCGGACGCCGCCATTTGGGTTCTTCTACCCTCTGCGCATGCGCAGAATGCTTTGCGCATGCGCAGAGGGTAAAAGAACCCAAATGGCGGCGTCCAGGTGGGTGGGCGAAGTCTCCAGCTTCTGTTGCTACCGGCTGTCCGGCGACCCACCGGGGGGGTCGTGCCATTAGAAAGGTTGAGAACCACTGTGTTATGGTCTACTGTATTTTATTTCTTCTGAGCTTTTCTATTGTCTCTTTTGAATGATGTGTAAATGTGGTTTAACCCTAAGGGCTGATCTGTCATCTATAACTTCCAATGTAAGGACACTATAACATCCACAAAGGATGACAGACAGGAAGAAGACTAGTAGAGTGCATTCATGAACACCAACTACCAGTAAGAAAACATCATAAAAACTCAAACTTACAACCCATGGACAGACTCGACCACAGTTTCAACTGGGGAACAACAGTGAGCATCCTAGACAAAGCTAAATTGAAAAATGCTAGGGGATTCCTAGAAGCCTGGCATTCAGACAATTATATTCCCCAGCATGCTGGCTAGGAATTCTGGGAGTTGAAGTCCATACATCTTCAAATATTCTAATATCAAAATGGCAGCCGGAGCCGCACTGAATTTTCCTACATAGCACCCATGCCATCCAGGGGAAACTGAATGGCACAAAAAAAGATTTAATGCGCTTATTTAAGGTTTTCCTTGGGCACATAATTAGGTCCCACCCGCCTCATCAAAACAAATTGCCAGGCTAGAACTCCCAGCAGTCAACTTAGCCAAACCAAAGCAAAGATTGATGGCAAGCTATGGTTTTAGAAGTAAAACATTTCTCGACAGAAAAGAACATCGACATTTGCATTAGTTAATAAAACATAACTTATGCCTGTCGTCCCAAAGCAGTAGCAAAATATAAAATGGCAAAATCAGACTACAGCTAGTCCTCGACTTACAGCCATTCATTTAGTGACCTTTCAAAGTTATAATGGCGCTGAAAAAAGTGACTTATGACCGTTTATCACACTTACGACCATTGCAGCATCCCCACAGTCACTTGATTAAAATTTGGATGCTTGACAACTGGTTCATATTTATCACCATTCCAGAGTCCCGGGGGTCACATGATCACCTTTTGCGATCTTCTGACAAGCAAAGTCACTGGGGAAGACAGATTTACTTAACAACTGTGTTACTAACTTAACAACTGAAGTCCATCACTTAACAGCTATAGCAGGAAAGATCATGAAATGGGGCAAAACTCACGAAACAATTATCTCGCTTAGCAACAGAAATTTTGGGTCCAATTGCAGTCCTAGATTGAGGATTCACCTGTATTATCTTGATTGGCCCTGCTTTACTGGAAATCCAGGACTGAACTTAAAATAGAAAGAAGATTCTACAGTTGCTTACCACATGGGGGCATTGAAAACATATGAGTTATTTAGCTTTTTTAAACTCAAGGCATATTACATCATATTGCTATGGAAGGTTATTTATTTTATCCCGTTTTATCTATGGGAAACATGAACAATGTCAAATGAGGGACAGAAAAATGATATAGGGGAGAGAGCTGAAGAAAATATATCAAGGTATTAGTCCTGCACAATGCAAATATATCATTTAATTCACACACTAAAAAGACACACAGATGCAATTAACCTGCCATGATAAACTTCAAAATTTGAAGAGGGACTTGCTTGAACCTTCCACCTTTCAAATATATAAAGCTATACTACAATTCCTATAATGCCTGGAAATTCTGGGAGTTATAGTCCATTCTGGGAGTTATAGTCCATTCTGGGAGTTATAGTCCATTCTGGGAGTTATAGTCCATTCTGGGAGTTATAGTCCATTCTGGGAGTTATAGTCCATTCTGGGAGTTATAGTCCGTTCTGGGAGTTATAGTCCAACCCATTTGGAAGGCATCAGGATGGGGAAAATTGCTCTGCGATTTCTAATATTCTAAGAAACAAGTAAAATCACAAGCATTTCCCCATTAAATGAAGGGGGGAAAGACGTGAGAAAAATAACAAAATTTTAAGGACTCTCATAAAACAGAAGATGGGCAAAGAAAGAAAATGGGAATTACGAGTACGGGAATTAAATCTAATAAAGGAAGTCTAATGTTCAGTGCTGAAAAAAGATTGGGAAAGCACATAATAGGATTCATCAAATAAAGAATGGATGTCAAACAATGAAGATTAACAATCTCTACCATCCTACCATACTTAAGAATTGTCTTAAAATATAGGGAATCAGATTTCAGTTGAATGTTAACATACTGTAAATCTAGGGGGGGGGGGAACTAATGGGAAAATTAGTTTGTGACAGAGATGGGATTCTCTTCAAAAAGGCCAGCGAGCCATTGGTCAAGAATGGTTTATATCAATTCCTGCACTGAGCAAATATTTGGTTTTTAATGTTCTTTTCAATGTTAGGATATAGAACCACAAACACCACAAATACAATTTTCTCTATAAAAATGATAAATCCCAAAGGCACAAGTGACTTTCAGCCAACACATTTTTAACTAAGTTCTTTACAGGGATAATCTTAGGTAATCAATTTTACATCCAGTCTCTGCTACGAAATAATTCTGAGATTATTGATAACAGGGGGGGAAAATTCTTTCAGAGGTCATCCTGTACCTTATTCCTCTTAACTAAAGTTTGTCCTTTACTTCGTTCTAACTTTAATTAGTTTACAAGGAATGCACAAATCAACACAGGACACCTGGTCACCATGTCAGTTTAGGAAAACAGCCTAGGTACATAAAAAGCCTACTGATGATCAATTTCAATGGTTTAGAATTGTCTACGGGTAGATCAAACTTGCATACACAAGACTTCATTGGCATAAATCCCGATTATCAACTTCATGTCCAACAGGAATGGCAATGTGACAGCTATGATACGATACACAGTTAGTCCTTGACTTATGACCACAATTGAGTCCAGAATTTTGGTTGTAAGTCATTGCAGTCGTAAGTCAAGTCACCACTGGACCAAATTAGATTTTATGACCAGTTTTACAATTGTCATGTAGTCAGTCATTAAGCAAATAATGCAGTCATTAAGTGAATCATATGGGCCTAAGTCTGATCCCAGTTTATCCAATCAATGGTGGTTGTTTTTGTTTTGTTTTTTTGCTGTTTCTAGCAAAACATACAGTTTACAGATTAACAAAGTTGGAAGGGATCTTGTAGGTCATCTAGTCCAACCCCCTGCCCATGCATGTGATTGCAGGATGCTGCACTTGGCTGTAAATGTGAGCCAATTGCCAAGCACCCGAAATACAATAATATAACTATGGAGTTGCTACAGCGACCCTGAGGAGGCTGCAACAATCATAAGTATGAAAACTAGTCATAAGTCACTTTTTTCAGTGCTATGGTAACTTCGAACAGTCACTGAACGAATATCCGATTATAAGTCAAAGAATACCTGTAATAACTGAACTTTAAAAATCCTAGCTTTAAAAACACCCGACTTCTGACCGCAATTGAGGCCAAAATTTTGGTTACTCAAAAAGACAGTCGTCAAGTGATTTTTTGCGCCATTTTACGACCTTCCTTGCCATAGTTGTTAAGTGAATCGCTGCAGTTGTCAAGTTAGTAACACAGTTGTTAAGTGAATTTGGCTTCCCTGTTGACTTTGCTTGAGGGAAGTTTGCAAAAAGGGATCACAGGACTCTGGGACACTGGAAGTACATGCCAGTTGCCAAGCTTCTGAATTTTGATCACATGACCCTGGGGATGCTGCAGTGGTTGGATTTGTGAAAAATAAATTTATTTATTTATTTATTTATTTGTTTTTTTATTTTATTTTATATTTTATTATTTTATTATTTTATTATTTTAATTTATTTCTAATTAATTAATTAGATTTATGAGATTTATATTGCTGCCTATTCGCAACTCAAGGCGGCTTACAAGAATATAAAAGCATCATATAAAAAACAATAAAACTAATAAAAGAGAGAATGATATATAATAAAATAATAAAATAACCCCACCCCCCGCGACAACACATCACACGAGCCATTTAATGGGCTCCATCCCGCTCTGGGTTCCCCAGGCCCGCTGGCAGAACCAGGTCTTCAGCGCCTTCCGGAAGAGTGTCAGAGTGGGGGCCATTCTAATCTCTGGGGGAATGATCTTCCAGAGAGAGGGAGCCACCACGGAGAAGGCCCTTCTTCTGGGTCCCACCAAGTGTATCTCCCTAGGGGATGGGACCAGCAGCATTCCCTGCCTCCCCGCTCTGGTGGGTCGGGTAAATGTGACCGGCAAGAGACATTATGAAAATGATCATAAATCGCTTTTTTCGGTGCCATTGAAACTTTGACCAGTGGACTAAATGAATGATTGTTAAGTCGAGGACTACCTGTACATTGGAACTGTTCTTTGCCAAACGTTAAAAAAGATAAACGCACACTACTGACACATCCTAAGCTGTTCAGCTGCTCTTTTCTGTTATCTTCTCAAACCCTGCAGCTTCTGAGGAAAGGAGAAGGTGGGGGGGGGGGAATGGAAAGAGCTCTGGTTCCTTGCACATGTGCCCTTCTGACCTCTGACTGTGTAGATCATCAGCAGTCAACGTTACCAGGAAGGCTGATGTGGAATGACAGGGGTCCCTCGCAGAAACGAGCTGAATTGAAACATCACCCTTCCAATGGCAGAACGGTGAGGGGTTGTGATGTGAAAAGTGGGTCAAGGACAAATATGACAAGACCACACACACACACACACACACACACACACACACACACACACACTATGTCAGAGAAGGAGAAAGAGACAAGAGTGATCAGCAAGTCGGTCTTCGCTTTAAATCCCAGCTTGTCAAGAAAGGTCAACTTTCTGAGAAAATAGCAATAGCAATAGCACTTAGACTTATATACCGCTTTACAGTGCTTTACAGCCCTCTCTAAGCGGTTCACAGAGTCAGCATATTGCCTCCAACAATCTGGGTCCTCATTTTACCCACCTCGGAAGGATGGAAGGCTGAGTCAACCTTGAGCCGGTGAGATTTGAACCGCCAAACTGCAGCTAGGAGTCAGCTGAAATAGCCTGCAATACTGCACTCTAACCACTGCGCCACCTCGGCTTCCTCCTGCTGACAAGGATTTGGTAATACAACCTTCCAAATTAAGTCTATAAATTACTCCGGCCTTCATTAGACAATCACGTAAAAACCTCAATGCTTTTGAAGGCTATTTTATTTCATGGCTGGCAAGCTGCACATAATGAAACATTTGGAAAATGGTGCACGTTGGCTTACTCTATCCATACTGAGGAGCATGGAAACCATTACTGGGAATTATAGGTGGTCCTCCAGTTACGACTGTAAGGGAGCCTATGGCCATCATCGTAACTTGGGATGGTCACATGAACTGACCCGAGTTTATAGATTGCTATGGGCCAGGTTTTGCAAAAAATGGAAATCCCATTTTCCCCCCCCCCCCCCCCAAAAGGGTGCAAAAACAGAGGACCTGGTTGCCGAATGCCCAAAGTGCAGTCATGTGACCAGGGGGGGGGAGACCTTTGTAACTTTGAATCCAAGTTACAAGTAAACCCCCTCCCCCAATGTAGATCTGTCGGAATGTTCAATAGTTGCTAAGCAACCGGTACTAAGTCCAGGCCTACCTGTATTTGCTGCCACAAAACTAGAGGAAAGTGGGCGACACAAAAGTAGGAAATCAATCAAAAGCAAAGAAAATCCAGACTCTGATCTGCCAATTGCAATGGAAGAACCATATCATTTCTTGAGTAATGTGAAAGAAAGTTGCATGTATGGCTATGTTTTTCAACACAACTGAAGTTTTATGGAATGCTGATATGGTTATTCTCGTGCCCCTACCAAGTCCCTTTCTTGTAAAGTGTGAAGATTGTAGATGTATTTCCACAAACAGCAATCTTTGGGGGGGGGAAGATGGATATCTAAAGAAAAAGTTTGATCAGCATCTCTCAGACTCGGTTGCCATTGTCCTTACTCAAATCTTGCAACACAATTCTTTCCAGTTCAGAGTACTGGAATATGGCTTGAGGTATTTCAGACAAATCTTGAAAGGCCATGTTCAGAGAAAACATTTAAGGGAACATTAATGTTTTAAGATGAACGGAAATGCAGTCTAAGAGAAAAGGGCAGTTAAATGCATATCAAAATAAGTTTTAATATGCAAACGCATGAAATTATTACGCTAAAGCAGGGGTGTCAAACTCAGGGCCCGCGGGCCGGATCCCGCCCACGGGGTGCTTAGATCTGGCCCGCGGGGCCACCCTGGAAACAGCGAAGGACCAGCCCGCGGTACCTCTGCCAGCAAAAATGGAGCTCGGGAGGGGCGCGCACGTCCCTCCCAGACTTCATTTTTTGCCCTGACGGCCTCCTGCAGCCCTTCACCAGCACAAACGGAGCTCAGGGGGGCTGCACATGCCCCCCCCCAGCTCCGTTTTCTCTGGAGCAGGGCTGCAGGACGCAGTCACGGCTGAAAACGGAGCTCAGGAGCCCATTTTCACTGGCAGAGCACTCGGGCCACCACAGGCTGCCCCCAACACGAGTGATATCAAGCTGGTCACTCCCACCCTGGCCACGCCCACCCCGGCCCCCCAAAGTCAAACACAACCCTGATGCGGCTGTCAATGAAATCGAGTTTGACACCCCGGCTCTAAAGTATAAGATGCAATAAAGTAGTACAAAGAGTGAAAAACTATTCAACTGATGAAAACCAGAAACAGACAACATGCTAAGTCAAAAAGAAACCTGCCAAACTATCTTTCGATGGATGGACCCGGCCCGTGTCAACCATCTCAACTTATAAATACAGGTTGTCCTCGACTTACAACAGTTCATTTAGTGACCATCAGAAGTTACAACTGCACTGAAAAAAAGTGACTTATGACCATTTTTCACATTTACAATAGTTGCAGCATCCCCAAGGTCACATGATCAAAATTCAGGTGCTGGGCAACTGACTCATATTTATGACGGCTGCACGGTCCCAGGGTCATGGGATCTCCTTTTGCGACCTTCTGACAAACAAAATCAATGGGGAAGCCAGATTCACTTCACAACCATGTTACTAACTGAACAAATGCAGTGATTCACTTAACAACAGCGGCAAGAAAGGCCGTAAAATGGGGCAAACTTCACTTAACAAATGTCTCAGTTAGCAACAGAAATTTTGAGCTCAATTGTGATCCTAAGTCGAGGACAACCTGTACTATTTGAACGAATAAATTACAATGTGCTTTGTTTAAAAATTATGTCCAGTCAAACCTGATTTGGCTTCTATTTTAACTTGACATTTGTTTTTCAAACCATGATTGAGAATCCAGATATCTGGAGTGGCTACAGATCAAGAGAAAGTTGTCCATAAAACAGGAGCATCTTAGGCTGCTCAGGTCTGAGATTGTTCCATTGTTCAATAGAAGAGGTTGGGTGGTCTCTCATGTTGGGCACCGAAGGGGGGGGGTATGCCAGACACCTCTTAACTGCACATACAGAGGAAAAACAGCAACTGCTGTCTTGCAGTTGGTAATGTATTGGCCAATCAATCTGTCACACGCTGGCAGGAAAACCCAGAGCAGAGGATTGTGGGGCCAAGAAAATGAAGCAAAGTTCATCACCCCCCAGTGAACCGTGAAGGCCCCTGATGGACCATGTGCCAGGAAGGCCACTGAACAGAAGCAGGTGGCACTTAATGTTGCGTACCAACATTCAGAGGCACTGGAACCCATTGTCAGCTTGGAGTTTTGATTCCGTTGGGTGTGTTACTTGGAACCCTGACACCCATCTTCCATTGCAGATTTAATGGGATTCTCATGCTTTTAGAATCGAGCTTTTCGCAATTTTCAGAAATAGCTCTTAAATGGTTCCCTATCCCACAAGATCGAGATCTTCACTTATGCCCTGCATCGAGCTTATTAAAAATGCATACACAAATTCTCCATTTGGAGAGTGGAGACCCTGTCTTTTGCTAGCTAAAGGGGGAGATGAAACTTTTTGACCCAAACTTGTCCAATCTTGTAGGTTTGGATGGGTTTGCTTTTGAGTTTCCAGTTGACTCTCATTAAAATTTAAAAAAAAAAACACCTGCAGTTTCTCAAGACAGGAAAGTTGTGCAGAGTTACTGAAATCCCAACTTAAGCAAGATGGCAAATATAACCCGCTTTACCTGTGAATCGGGGTTTGTGATTCGGAAGCCAACTTCCCAAACGCACGCATATAATAGCCTTTTTTGGCCATCTGGCAAGCAGCCTCTAAAACGACTCCACTCAACATTTCATGACATGCAATGCAGTTTACTCTCTTGAAAATGTATATAGCGTCAAAGTTGAGGTTAAAATTATAGATGGCTCAGCCAATTGTAGAATAACAACCAGTTAGTTGCTTAGCGACTGTCCAAAGTTATGATGGACTCTGAAAAAGGAACTCACAACCCAGATTCAACGGCCTGCCTCCACTAAGGTCATGTGACTGTGTTTTGGGCACTCAGCCACCTAGCCTGCATTTACAGGTATTTGTAGCATCTGGCAGTTCGTCAATTTACGACAAAATTTTTTTTGCTGGAAACTGGCATTTATTTCCACTTTCCAGCAAAAAAACGACCCATAGCAAACAATGGCTCTGCTTAATAGCACTTAGCACTTAGACTTATATACCGCTTTACAGTGCTTTACAGCACTCTCTAAGCGGTTCACAGAATCAGCATATTGCCCCCAACAATCTGGGTCCTCATTTTACCCACCTCGGAAGGATGGAAGGCTGAGTCAACCTTGAGCCGGTGAGATTTGAACCGCTGAACTGCTGAACAGTCAGCTGAAGTAGCCTGCAGTACTGCACTCTAACCACTGCGCCACCTCGGCTCTTAATGACCACAGCATTCGCTATTTGACTGCTGCATTCCCTGTACGATTACGGCATTCTTTAACAAACGCTGCAAAAAAAAGTTGTAAAATTAGGCACGGTTATATGATCATCCATTTAATGACCATCCATGACTTATGACTGAAATTGCGGGCTCAATTACAGTGATAAGTTGAGGAGCTGCAGTGACACAGTGGTTAGAGTGCAGTACTGCAGGCTACTTCTGCTGAGTGCCTGCAATTTGGCAGTTCGAATCTCACCAGGCTCAAGGTTGACTCAGCCTTCCATCCTTCCGAGGTGGGTAAAATGAGGACCCAAATTGTTGGGAGCAATATGCTGACTTTGTAAACCGCTTAGAGAGGGCTGTAAAGGCACTGTAAAGCGATATATAAGCCTAAGTGCTATTTCTATTACCTGTATATCCACAGGGCCAGAAAAAAAATGACAAAGGTAAAATGGACAGCACAGAGCATCTTCATCACTTTGCCTTCTCACAAGCAGGTGATATGTGATTAATCTCGCGCACCGTAGTACAGGTAGTCCTCAACCTACAACAGTTCATTGAGTGACCATTCAAAGTTACAACGGCACAGAAAAAAAAGAGACTTATGACCGTTTTTCACCCTTTCACCCATTGCAGCATCCCCATGGTCATGTGATCGAAATTCAGATGCTTGGCTTCATATTTATGACAGTTGCAGTGTCCTGGGGTCATGTGATCACATTTTCTGACTTTCTGACAAGCAAAGTCAAAGAGAAGCCAGATTCACTTGACAACTGTGTTACTAATTTAACAACTGCAGTGAGTTACTTAACAACTGTGGCAAGAAAGGTCGTAAAATAAGGCAAAAGTCACTTAACAACTGTCTCGCTTAGCAATTTGGGGTCAATTGTGGATGCAATTTGAGGACTACCTGTAATTAATTTGTGAATAGTGATAACTATTTTCTAAGAGTATTCCAAGAGACTCTTACAATTTTGCTAATTATCCCAAAATTAGGTGTTCTCTGAGCTTTCTTGTTTTCTTGCAAACCTTTCATTACCCTAACTGAGTAACATCATCAGTCTAGACTAGCACTGATGATGTTACCTAGTTTGGGTAATGAAATGTCTGCAAGAAAACAACCAAGCTCAGAGAGCACCAAGGACCCCTCATTTCAACCCTGAGCTACAAAT
>QLTV01002580.1:2870934-2883784 GCA_003457575.1 Thermophis baileyi
AAATACTGCCTACATTTGACCTGTTATTTGTGTGCTGATGTTCACTATGATGCTCAAATATTTATTGTCACGGTTAGAAGTTATGATGACAAAATTACGCTCATATGGAAAGTATCGTTATCACTGGTGCATATGACATGGAATCAAAAACTCAGCCAGGTAATCATAAGAGAGGCAAAACAAGCACCAAATATTTCTTTATCTTAAATTAAGAAGAGTAACAAGCAGTAACTGATTTTTTTTCCCCCTTCCTGGAGCTAAATAGCTAAACTGATTCCCTGAAATCAATGTCACTGCAAATGATTAGAAATGTCATGATGGATGGGAAATTCAGGGCATCAGAATTTTTATACGTATAAACAGTTTTCTACCGAGATAATCTGTGATTCAATAACAATCTAGACCAAGTGATTTGGATTTGGCATGAGGCCAGCATCTCTCTGCTCTTCATTAAATAAGTGCAATTTTTTTTTTACCGATGCTTTAAAGTTGCAGTAACTTTAAGTGAATTATTTCCATACCTATTTTTCCAAATTACCTGGAACCCTGAAAAATACCATGATGTATTGTCTTCCCAGGACACAAAGCACTTGAACTAATTTTAAAACATCTGCAGCCACATTTAAAGGCAACTGTAATAAAACCCAAAATGCCCACGAAGCAATTTAAAAATGGGTCTTGTCCTCGCGTTATTTACCACTGAAACTGATGAAAGAAAATGCAAAATTTACAAAGCGTTGTCACCAGTTTGTGGATGAAACATAGCTCGACTTCTCTTTTCTCATCTATCATAACAGATAAATTTGCTGAAGAGATAGTTCTGCTGATGTTCCAAATCAATGCCTAGAGGTACAATTGGACAGAGAGACTGAAACTTAAATCAGAAAGCCAGAGAGAGCCCTGCTGAAGAAGCAGAATTAATTCAATTCAATTAATTCAATGTAATATAGCTGCCCACTCCAGAAGACTCAGGGAAGCTCGCACAATCCATTAAAAAAAAGTAAACAACTAAACACAGGCAGCCTGGATTAAAATAACTACAAATAGTCCTCGACTTACGACCATAACGGAGCCCAAAATTTCTGTTGCTAAGTGAGACATTTGTTAAGCGAGTTTTGCTCCATTTTTTTCTTGCCACATGAATCACTGCAGGTGTTAAAATAGTAACACGGTTGTTAAGTGAATCTAGCTTCCCCATTGACTTTGCTTGTCAGAAGGTTGCAAAACAGGATAACCTGACCCGGGACAATGAAACCGTCATAAATAGGAGTCAGTTGCCAAGTGTCTGAATTTTGACCGCGTGACCATGGGGATGCTGAAATGATCGTTAAGTGTGAAACGGTCGTAAGTCACTTTTTTCAGTGCCATTGTAACTTCGAACAGTAACTAAATGAAGTCATAAGTTGTAAGTAAGTTGTAAATCGAGGACTACCTGTATAGATAATTCTCAACCTCTGATTGTAACTGAGCACAGAATTAGGGATGATCAAGGAGAGATCAAACTGATCAAGGAGGGATTCAACCTAGAAATAAGGAGAATTTTTTCTGACAGTGAGAACAATCAACCAATGGACCAGCTTGCCTTTGGAAGTTGTGGGAGCTTCATCACTGGAGGCTTTCAAGAAGAGATTGGACTGCCATTTTTCAGAAATGGTGTAGGGTCTCCTGCTTGGGCTGGGGGTTGGACTAGATGACCTACAAGGTCCCTTCCAACTCTGTTAATCTGTTTAAAAAGGGTTGTAAGTCTGGCAGTGATTAAGTGGGTCATTATGTAATTGGTTGAAGACTATTAGTCGATTTATAAGTAAAAGCAAGTACTTTCAATTGGCTGGGGAATTCTGGGAGTTTCCCGGGAGTTGAGGTTAACATTGCCAAGGTTGAGAAATTCTGGCTAGATTAAAGGGAAAAAGAGGCAGAAATTATTAAGATGCATAAAAATCATGCATGGATGGCATGGAGAAAACAAATAGAATTTCCCTTTCTTAAAACACAAGAAACAAGTATCTTCCAATCTATATGGTGGTAGGCAAATCCAGAAGAAAACCCTTACAGGTAGTCTTCAACTTACAACTGTTTATTTAGTGACTGTTTGAAGTTACAACAGCAAATAAAAAAGTGACTAATGACCGTTTTTCACACTTACAACTGTTAGAGCATCCCCATGGACCCACAATCAAAATCAAGATGCTTGGCAACTGGTTCATATTTATGACGGTCCGCCAGCGACCTGCGGAGCTGGCAGCAGAGTCGGACAGCGAGGAGGCTGGGGAGGAACATGGGCCAGTCCTGGAGTCTGGAGAAGGCTCTGTGTCAGAGGCGGAGATGGGGCCTGGGCCATCTGGGAGTTCTGTGCTGACTCCGGAGCCTCCAGAGGCTGACATGAGCGAGGCAGAGGAACAGGGGGAGCCTGTTCCCAATGCGCACATGCGCAGAGCTGCCAGAAGGCAAGAACAGTTAAGGAAGAAAAGGGCTACTTGGAAGTAAGGCTTGGAGATAATTGACCCGTCCCATAGGACATAAAAGTGGAACAAACGGATGTGAGCTTTGCAGGAAGCAACTTGGTTCAATTCTGGTCGGTGTAACTCAGCAGCTCCGTTCTGACTCTGTGTTCCGTTTGGCCTTGCAAAGCTACTTGCCAATTAGGTCTTTGGCAGCGTGTCAAGAGAGATAAAGGTGGGTGCTTATCAGCCTTCTTCCGAAAGACTGTGGCAGACTTCTGTCGGGCTAATTAAAACTGTTTGGGACTTATTACGGCTGTGAATGAAAATAATTCACAGCCGTTGAAATAAAAAGAGGTTTTTTGGGACTACGTTTGTGATTTATGATTTATCAGGAAGCCTAGGTCAGAACACATGGTTGCACTGTCCTGGGGGTCATGTGATCACCTTTTGTGACCTTCTGACAAGCAAAGTCAATGGGGGAAGCCAGATTCACTTAACAACCATGTTACTAACTTAACTGCAGTGATTCACTTAACAAGGGTCATAAAACGGGCAAAACTCGCTTAACTGTCTCACTTAGCAACAAAAATGTGGTGTACAACTGTGGTCATAAGTCAAGGACTACCTGTATTTGCCCTGTACCCAAAATGAAACAAGGGCCATAATTTGGATGGCTTTGAAAACAAGACCGGATTCATTTTCAGAGACATCATCTATGAAGATCAGCAGGTTTGGTCCCCAATGTTCCCTCCAGTTTAGGGATAGCATGCTTTCCAACTGCAATTTCATGGAGTAAGAGCAGTTCAGGTAGTCCTCGAGGTACGACCACAATTGAGTCCAAAATTTATGTTGCTAAGTGAAACATTTATTAAGTGAGTTTGCCCCCATTTTTATGGCTTTTTTTTGGCCACAGTTGTTAAGTGAATCATTGCATTTGTTAAGTTAGTAACATGGTTGTTAAGTGCATTCCCCATTGAGTTTCCTTGTCAGGAGGTCACAAAAGCAGATCACACGACCCCGGGACACTGCAACCGTCATAAATATGAGTCAGTTGCCAAGCATCTGAGTTTTGATCACGTGAACCTGTGTATGTTTGTGCGCGCCGGCCCACCACTCGTGTGAATGGAGCTGCACGTGTGCTGGCTCACCTCTCATGCGGCCCGGTTCCAAATAGCCATGTCCTGGTAGTGGGCTGCGGCCTGGGGGTTGGGGGACCCCTGCCCTAGATGCATCATGTAGGCCCCTTTAGCAAAGTAGCCAAGATTCAAGGGGGGGGATCATTCTGGATCGCAGCCACTATACAAGTTCTAAAGATACCCCAAACAATAACTCTCTTCCTTTGGGAAAAGCATGATCCAACCCATAACACCATTTCCTCAGCTAGCCCACCCACCGACTTGCTAATGTCATGCACACTGTTTGGTCTGGACTGAGTCTTCAACTTCTTACAGCCCATTGCATATTATGGAAATTCGTTTAGACGAGCAATGCCAGATTTGGAATATATAAGAAGAAGAAATCAATTCATCATAATCGCTCGCATTTAGGGCCATGACGATTAATCCAAGTCCATGTATTCGCATATTTGTTTTGTGAAAAGCAACGATTTCAACAAGATTGCCAACACATCCCGGGAATATAACATTCTTAATCTTCTCTCTGTGTGTTATTTGTACTTAACGTACCCACATGGCAGGCAAAATGCTCATTGTTGTATGCAACGATACTATATATGGAATTTCAATAATATTTTCCAACATAACTTGCTCAAATATGCATACTTCCTCAAACATACACATTCTGAATTCCAATTCAAGAAATACTGGATATGTGAGTTGTTTGAATAAATTGTACATAATTTCAGGTTGGTGGTCGCGTCACTTTGCCTGGAAAAAAAAATACCAAACCAAACCAAAACCTTTACCAGATTTCTTTAACAACCCATAAATGTTCAATGCAAACTGCAATGATCTTTTTTTTTTATTTTTAACTTTTTATCCCACTTCCGTTATTTTTATGAATAATGTCAAGGCGTCGTACATACCTAATACTCCTTCCTCCTCTTATTTTCACCACAACAAACTGTGAGGTGAGAGTTGGGCTGAGAGAGAGTGGCTGGCCCAAAGTCACTCAGCTGGCTGTCATGGCTAAGGAGGGACTAGAATTCACAATCTCCTGGTAATTGGCCCCAAATCACCCACCCAGCTTCCATGTCTAAAACAGAACTAGAATTTATGGTCTTCCAATCTCTACCCTGGTAACTTAACCACTAGACCAGGGGTCTCAACCCCTGGTTCGTGGACCGGCACCGGGCCACGGCATGCCAGAAACCAGGCTGCACAAACAAGCAAAACCCCATCCGCGGGATGCAGGAAGCATGCGAAACCACGCCACCCTCCGGTCCATGGAAAAACCTCTCTCCATGGAACTAGTCCCTGGTGCCCGAAAGGTTGGGAGCCGCTGCACTAAATCATAGTGGCTCACACATGTCATGGCATCAGCCAAATGACACCAATGTATAAATGATACAATTTACAGAGTTCACCAAATTTCACAATGACGGTCCTGCAGATACCTATGGATGTTTAATTTGAAAGTTAAAATTACTGAATCCAAGTCAGATTTTGTTCTAACAGAGCACAGACCACTGCAAAGTTCCAATGGAAAGTTTTGTGTGAGGCTGTTTTCTTCAGAGTTCAAAACAAATTATTCATTATATTCATATGAATATAATTATGACTGTCTATCATCTTTACAATTATAGGCAATGTGTCTCAGAATACCAGCTGTTTAGAAACAACCATGATGGAAAGAGAGTGTTTACGCGCTCTGTTGATTTTCAACAGGGATCTGAATGGGCGTGGTAGAAGCTGAAGTATTAAGGTCTTTTTTGCCTCATCTAGAAGAACTCTTATTTTCCAATACTTGGGCAAAACAGGTAACTTATGCAATTGAGCCAAGCATCATGATGACGATAAAGCTTTCTAGAGATTTGAAATCACAGCAAATGTGAATTCCAAATTCTATTTTCTGAAAGGCCATTGCAATTTTAGCTTACCTTACTACAGAAATATTTTATTATATACAATTTCCAAACTCCTTTACCACGGGACTTCATACCAAGGATCCGAGAGGTTAATCAGTAGGAAAAATATCCAAAGTAACAATAAGTCATCAAAATGGAATAAGAAAAAAAATTAGAAACTTTACAGATAAAAATCAGAAACTGAAATGGAAGATGCAAAAACCAAGAGGGTTTAATTAGAAGAAATATTTAGGCAGGGATTTGGAACTAAACTTCACAATATTAAATACGTAGCATCTAGCCGCTTTCTTTTTTCTTTCCATGACTTTTTTCTTTGCTTTACACTATATTATTTAATTTTCAATTGCATTTACAGTTCAGCCACAACCTTTGAAGATAGGAGAGAGAATAAGTATGGAATAACCACTCCAAGTCCAACATTTTATTACAGATAGTCCTTGAGTTACAACAGTTCATGTAGTGACTGTTCAAAGTTACAACAGCACTGAAAACAGTGACATATGACCATTTTTCATACTTACGACCATTTTACCATCCCCATGATCACATGATCAAAATCCGGACACTTGGCAATTGGTTCATATTTATGATGGTTGTAGCATCCTGGGGTCACGTGATCCCCTTTTGCGACCTTCTGAGAAGCAAAGTCAATGGGGAAGGCAGATTCACTTAACAACTGTGTTACAACCGCAGTGATTCGCTTAACGACTGTGGCAAGAAAGGTTGTGAAATGGGCGCGAAGTTCACTTAACAAGTGTCTCGCTTAACAGCAGAAATGTTGAGCTCAATTGTGCTTGTCAGTCAAGGACTATCTGTATGCTAAAACTCCCCGGATTTGCATAGGAAACACTGAAGGCATTTAAAGGAATCATTTCAAAGAGCCCTACAGAAAGGAAAATATCTAGCAATGGGTTGCAGAACTACACAATAAGGTAAGCCATTTCTTTAGACAGCTCATTGTTAAGAGACAAACAGCAACAAAAGCAATTCCGCTCTGCTTCAAAGTGGATATGAGCTATTCATGGACGAAGTGGGGTGTGTGCGCATTTGCTCGAGCCTCATAAAGTCCACACATCCAGTGTGAGATAAAACCCAAGAGGCATCCTTTTTACCCCCTGAGAGAGGAATCATGTCCTCTTTGCATTTAAAGAAAGCTGAACACCACTGGGTTCATTATTTCTTAGCATCAGAGAGAAACGGGCTAAAAGAATTTAATTTAAAGAGCAGGGGGAAGAGAGAGAGAAAGAGAGAGAGAGAGAGAGAGACGTGGAGAGAGAGAGAGACAGAGAGAGAAGTGGAGGAAGTGAGATTAAAACTATCATCTTACTGCTGAAAATGGAGAAAGAAAGAAAAGGAAACGGGGGGAAAAATCTCCTTTTCATGATCTCTTTTTGTACTGTGCAAAGTATATTCTGGACAATGAAGATTAAGAAAGCACTAAGAGAAAGAAACCTGAATAAAATATCCATCCAAAAAAGCTGAATTCCCAATATCTGCAAACACACACACACACACACATTCACACAAAATCACATAGTATAACGTTTCTACTCAGAAAATGAAGATTAAGAAAGCACTAAGAGAAAGAAACCTGAATAAAATATCCTTCCAAAAAAGCTGAATTCCCAATATCTGCAAACACACACACACACACACACGTACGTCCTCATTAAGTTACATAAATATTAATTTATAAGAATATTTCAATGGCAAGCAGGCACTTTTTTAAAGTGTGCAAACTGAGGGATCTCACAGGCTAAAGGTGTAAAATAGAATCACCCAAACCGCACAGCTTGGTGCGACAGAGTTGCATGCAAAAAAATATTGTTTTTTGAAAAGTTATGAGATATGGGGAGTGGGCTGAATAAGCAATAGAAACAGTGACCTCAATAGGTGCTCTATATTATATATTTATTCCTTTATCACATGTACATCCACCACAACTGAAGAAACCCTCAGGGGTGGGGTTCAATTAAGTATAGCCAAAACAGAAACATAAAAGTCAAAAAGAATTCCACCGTAGAATTCATATTTCAATAAAACTGTAAAACATTTCATAGAGCAGGGATCCCCAACCCCCAGTCTGTGGACCGACACTGGTCCGTGGCATGCCAGAAAGTCCGTGCAAACAAGCGGAACCCCAGCCACGGGATGCAGGCAGCACACGAAACTACGTCCCCTTCAGTCCACGGAAAAACCTCTCTCCACGGAACTGGTGCCCCAAAAGTTGGAGACCATTGTCATACAGCACCACCAAGTGTTTCACTATTCTCAACAACAAGCAATGACCCTTGGGAATCAGAAATGCTATGTTTCACTTCAGGACAATGGGAGGAACTGAATTTGGGTTATTTCTATCAGCACTACGAGTTTTTTAGTTCAGAGTTCAAAGAGGACAAAAAGAATCATCAACCATCAGCCAACTTGGAGCTGCAGCTTAATGGACTATGCCGTTCTTTTGTGGGCATAATCTCCACTGTGTAGGAAATGACGAGGCTGGGCCTGAGGGAGGGGTCAAACACATAATCAGTCTCGAGTCCCGTCGCTCCCTCAAGAGCTCTAAGTCCAGCATACCTTGAATTCCGTTGACTCTTATCTACCGCCTATTCGCTTTGACTGTTAGTAGTTCAGATTCTTGTAGAGAGCTTCAGCTTGCAATAAACCTTTATATTCTTTTGAACTGCCTGGACTTCCTGATTTTCCTGTGCTTGACACAAAGCTGGCCTCCACCAGTTTATTGTCCCATTGGCAAAATAGATGCCTAGATATTACCCAGAGATTTCTTTGGCACTCCAAAATCTTATGGCATTTGCCAAGATCTCAACCACAGATTTTCCAAGCTCATTTTTAATGTACTTGTTTAAACCCCACCTGACCCTTAACTCCAAATGGCCGCCATTAAGGTTAAAACCATAACAATGACCGAAAAGATGTAATTCCTGTATAGTTGAAATGCCTAACAAGGAAAATGAGAATTCTCACTAGATTCTAAGTGAACAATCAAGCCTCCTCATTTACAAGACTGGGCACTAATTCATCTCATCTTCAATTTGATAGGTGAGAAATAAATATACCCAGGGAAACAAAAACAGGGGCTGATTTAAAAAAAAAGAGCAGAGGAAGGAAGTGAAAACACTGTACCTTCCCCTCAGGATATCAGATAATAGTTTAATTCTTCCATTGGTTGGGGAAATATGAGTTCCCCAACCTTTCTGGCTTTGCAGACACGGGAGAGGGGATGGTTCTGCGCATGCAGTGGGCAAGTGTGCACCCGCAAGCAGCTCCATTTGCACAAGCGGCTGCTTGCACAAGTGGGGATGTATGCAAATACATTCACCTGCCACTTCGGCAGCCTAGTTCTGAATGGCTCAAGGCCCGGTAGTGGGCCGTGGGCCCGGTAGTGGGCCGTGGGCCGGGGTTGGCGACCCTTGTCCTATACCAGCGGTGTCAAACTCGATTTCATTGAGGGCCACATTAGGGTTGTGTTTGACCTCAGTGGGCCAGGGTGGGCATGGCCAGCTTGACGTCACTCGTGTCTGGGGTGCCTGTGGTGACCCGAGCGCTCTGCCAGCGAAAACGGGCTCCCGAGCTTCGTTTTTGGCTGGGACGGCCTCCTGCAATCGTCTGCCAGCAAAAACACGGCCCTCCCGAGCTCCGTTTTCGCTGGCAGAGGCACCGCGGGCTGGTCCTTCACTGTTTCCAGGGCGGCCCTGCAGGCCAGATCTAAGAACTAAGCCTTGAGTTTGACACCCCTGCCCTATACCATTCTGGACAAATGGCTGTCCAATCTCTTCTTAAAAACTTCCAGTTTTGGAGCACCCACAACTTCTGGAGGCAGAAGTTCCACTGATTAATTATTCTGTCAGGAAATTTCTCCTTAGTTCTTGCTTGCTTCTCTCCTTGATTAGTTTCCATCCATTGTTTCTTGTCCTGCTTTCAGGTGCTTTGAAGAATCGATTGAGCCCCTTGTAGCAGCTCTTTACATATTGGAAGACTGTTATCATCTCACCCCTAATCTTTGATTGGGAGCAGCCCATGTAAAGAATTATTTGAAAAATGGACAGTTATATAAATGTTTTAAATAAATAAAATAAACATGAATATTTCAATTTGGTTATGGATTACCTGGAAACAGCTGCTCTGTACATGGAGTGGTTACTAGACAAAATATCTTGTACATCCTTAATAAGAGAAATTATTAACAACGGTTTTTTTCAAGTTTCACACAAACTTGGTGAAGAAGCAAAAAGATGCTGGGGTTCTTTCAAGAAGTCCATTTATTAAATGTAAAGCAATCTTCTTTGTTTTTTGCCGACTTGTTCCAATACATCAAAAAAATGTAGCATCTTTAATGAACAGCAGAAAAGGGCTGACCTCACACAAAGTTCAAAGCAATGCTTCCAAATCATGATCAAAGTATGCGCAGCCCTAATAAGTCAAGGCATCCTCTCTCTTCTTATATGGGTTATAAGAACTGAACATGCTTTTCAAATTCAAAATTAAAAGCCACGTTTTTACAAATACTTGTGCTGCAGCATTCTCCTCTTATTCCTTATAGCCGATTTCCTGCGGGTGTGTTCAATCAACTATACATAGGGATCTTTTTCCAATTATTAAAAAGGACAAAAAATATCACACCATTGTTGTCATTGTCTTTATGGCTATGCATGTATTGCTAAATTAATATCTCAGCCCCTTATTAAATGGCTGAACAGCAGGTCACAAATCTTCCTTCTATATAATACAAATCCAAAAATATCTGGATGACTTTATGACTTAAAATAATTGCTACATATGCTTGTACAAGAATTTCCACGCCTAGAAATAGAGAATTCATGGTGTGCTGAGCACTAGCTAGAAGTGAAATCCAGCTGGCATTACTCCATCCTTCCATATCATGTGATCAGTCATTCCAGGAAGTGCTGGAGAAATCTCTCAGTACAAAAAAAGAAAAGAAAAGAAAAGGAAAACCACAGCACTGGTCTAAGTGCATCAGCCTTTAATAGGTTTTAACAAAACCAAGACATTCCCTTATCCGCTCTGTCAAAAAAGAAATAGTGCAATCCCTATCAAGTGTGGCATTTTCAATGCATTTTTAAAAACAGACCTTACAAAAGGTATCAGACGGGGGGGGGGGAGGAGACTTGGCAAAGCAGGCATAGAATGAAGAAGACTTTCAAGGGAGAAGTTCTTCCATTGTAGCAATGATTCACTCAGATCCTCTACCAATAGGGGTGAATTATTAACAGTCCTAGCATATGGCAGTTATTAATAAAAGACTGAGGCCATAATTTCACCCCACCTTCCTCCAAACCCACTCAAGAATTCTCTGGTATATTAAAGATGATCATAGTTTGGACACATTATAAGGAGACCCACCATCCGTGAGAAGCCTAGAACACTGGGAATGATGGAAAGGAACAAGGACTTGATTATAGTGGTGATGGGTGTATGTTTAGGAGACCTGAAGGGCCAGGTTGGCGACACGTCAGAACAACAGAATAGTTTGAAGGGACTTTGGAGGTCTTCTAATCTAGCCCCCTGCTCAAGCAGGAAACCCTATAGCCATGATGGCGAACCTATGGCACGCGTGCCACAGATGGCACGCGGAGCCATATCTGAGGGCACACGAGGCGTTGCCCTATGTCAGCTCCAGTGCGCATGCGCGCACTGGCCAGCTGATTTTCGGCCTTGGGAAAGGCCGTTTTTGCCTTCCCCAGGCTTCAGGAGGCTTCCCTGAAGCCTCCGGAGTGGGAAAAACGGCCCAACGGGCAAGCCGGAAGTTCGGAAAAACGGACCTCCGGTTTGCCCGTTGTGCTGTTTTTCAGGTTTCCCTGAAGCCTCTGGAGGGCGAAAACTGCCTTCCCCAAGGCCGAAAATCAGCTGGGTAGCGCGCGCGTGCCACAGATGGCACACGGAGCCATATCTGAGGGCATGTGAGGCGTTGCCCTATGTCAGCTCCAGTGCGCATGCGCGCGCTGGCCAGCTGAGTTTCAGCCTTGGGGAAGGCCGTTTTCGCCCTCCCCAGGCTTCAGGAGGCTTCTGGGAGCGCGAAAAATGGCACAACGGGCAAACCGGAAGTTTGGAAAAATGGACTTCCGGTTTGCCCGTTGGGCCGTTTTTCGCACTCCGGAGGCTTCAGGGAAACCTGAGGGTGAAAAACGGCCTAACTGGGGGGGGGGGTGCACGCACGGGGATGCATACATGCGCAGTGTGGCGCGCGTGGGGGGTTGTGTACCGGCATGCGCGCGCACTAACATTTTTGGCACGCAAGAAGAAAAAGGTTTGCCCTATAGTATTTCAGACAAATGGTTGTCCAATCATTTCTTAAAAACCTCCAGTGTTGGAGCACCCACAACTTCTGAAGGCAAGCCGTTCTACTGATTAATTGTTCTAACTGTCAGGAAATTTCTCCTAAGCTCTGGGTTGCTTTTTCTCCTCATTCTTACAGATCTTACAGATTAACAGAGTTGGAAGGGACCTTGTAGGTCATCTAGTCCAGCTCCCCGCCAAAGCAGGAGACCCTACACCATTTCTGACAAATGGCAATCTCTTCTTGAAAGCCTCTGGTGATGAAGCTCCCATAACAGGCAAGCTGTTCCATTGGTTGATTGTTCTCACTGTCAGAAAATTTCTCCTTATTTCTAGGTTGAATCTCTCCAGGTTGAATTCTGGAGAAGGTCTATCTATGTCGTCAAAAAGAGTTAACACTAACTTAAAGGAACATAATCAATCCACCCATCCATCAATGTTATGAACACTTAAGCTTTTCTCAAGTTCATCACACTTGAGTTAGTCCTTTCGTCAGGTCTCTTTGTCCACAGGAAGATTGGTTTTCAAAATAACTTGAATAAGAGAGCCAGTTTAGACTAGTGGTTAAGGCACCAGGCTAGAAGGGGCGTTGGTCTTACCTGATACGCCTCTTCTCAACAGGAGGAGCCATCATTCAGGATGGGTTGTCCTCGTCCACTCAGAGTGAGGACCGAGTCTGTCATTTTTGCTGGGTCCGCCCTCTTATGACCCAGATCCGGCGAGAGACGCAGAACAGACCCGACGTGGATAATAGACCAAAAACGTCTGAGAAAACAGTCTCCCCTCCTGAAACCGCCAAAAAAACAGAAGAGGGCGGCACTGGCAAGCAAAAATGGGTCGCCATCATTCAGGATGGGTTGTCCTCGTCCACTCAGAGTGAGGACCGAGTCTGTCATTTTTGCTGGGTCCGCCCTCTTATGACCCAGATCCGGCGAGAGACGCAGAACAGACCCGACGTGGATAATAGACCAAAAACGTCTGAGAAAACAGTCTCCCCTCCTGAAACCGCCAAAAAAACAGAAGAGGGCGGCACTGGCAAGCAAAAATGGGT
>QLTV01002580.1:2887089-2905715 GCA_003457575.1 Thermophis baileyi
CTTGCTCCCCCGTAGGCCCTCAGCCCGGGAATCAAGTGGTAGAGATTTGTCAGCAGCGCGGGAGCACAATTGCTTAAGCACCTTGTCACGCCTGCGTTCAGCCCTTTCTGTGGCCTTGGAAGCGAGGCCAGAGCGATAGGAGGAAGGCCCCTTCTGTTGTGTAGGTGCCGGTAAAACGGTGTCCTCGGGGACGGGACGGTCAGTTTTGTGATGTCTCTTGCCCCCCGGTTTGTCTGCTTGACGATGGGCCATGACAGACCAAGTGTCAATGCAATAACAGAAGGTCTGGAATGAGAGAACCTTAAATGGTTGCCTGCAAAAGGGCTGCCTTGACTCTGAAATGGGACAAAATGGCCGCCTTGTCAGAGAAGAGAGACAAAATGGCGATGAGGGCTGTTCCAAAAGGACTGGTCCGAATGGAGTCCCAATAAGAAGCCACAGGCAGAGCCGAGCAGGGTAGCCGGAGACACAAGCCCAAGAAGAAGCCACAGGCAGAGCCGAGCAGGGTAGCCGGAGACACAAGGCTGGGGAGCCGCTCCTTGGCTAATCACAGAGGCCACGCGAGCCGAAGCTCCAGCGTTCTTCCGGCCTCGCAATGATAGGCCCGCGGCGCGGATAGCGGAGGCCGCGCGAGCCGAAGCTCCAGCGCCTGCTGGGATCAGCTGTTTGGCGCAGTAGGGGAATTCCCCCTCCCCCGAATGCCGCGGCCGGGAGGCCCGCTGGGCGAGGCAAATCGCCTGAGGGGCCTTCCGAAGGCCACCGCAAAGTCTAACCAAGCAACTCACGTCGAACGGTCCGAGTTCAATCCAGTAAAATCAGTCCGATCAAGGGGGATCCAAATCGAAAACTAAAAAACAGTCCGAGGTCAAACCAACACGAAAGAAGCCAGTCAGTCAGGAGGGGAGAAACAAATCCACGTCTGTCCTCTCTGAGGACCGAGTCGGATCTGGGTCATAAGAGGGCGGACCCAGCAAAAATGACAGACTCGGTCCTCACTCTGAGTGGACGAGGACAACCCATCCTGAATGATGGCTCCTCCCACGTTGGAGAACGGAAAAGAAGTTATCACTACTCTTTTTCCTGTGTTTGTTAGACATTGTCCTAGTCATTCCTGGGCTGAGCCTTGCTCTCCATTTTTAACTGATATCAGAATAGGTAAAGAGAGTCAGAAAGTTGTGGGTTGAGATCCTGCTCTCTGTCATAACATCAATAACATAGCATAAATCTTAGTTATAACTTGTTTAATCCAGTTTATGGAAGTCTTGATTGGTGAAAAATATTAAGTCAAACTATTTTATTTATTTACATCCCACCTTTCTATTTTTACAAATAACTCAAGGCAGTGGACATATCCAACACATCTTCCTCCTTCTATTTTTCCCCCAGCAACAACCCTGTGAGGTGAACCGGACTGAGAGAGAATGACTGGCCCAAGCTCACCCCACTAACTTTCATGGCTAAAGAAGGATTAGAACTCACAATTTATGCAAAACACTACATGGAAAAGTGCATGAGGGCCATGATTGCCTAAATGCAATGGACCAACTTATAGAACAGGGGTGTCAAACTCAAGGCCCAGGGGCCGGATCCAGCCAGCGGGGTGCTTAGATCTGGCCTGCGGGGCCACCCTGGAAACAGCAAATGGCCCGCAGTGCCTCTGCCAGCAGAAATGGAGCTCCATTTTCACTGGCAGAGGGTTACAGGAGGCTGTCGCAGCCGAAAACGGAGCTCGTGAGCCTGTTTTTGCTGGCATAGCACTCAGGCCACCAGAGGCGCCCCTGACACAAGTGACATCGAGCTGGCCACGCCCACCCTGGCCCCCAAGGTCAAACACAACCCTGATGTGGCCCTCAATGAAATTGAGTTTGACACCCCTGCTATAGAAGGACTCTTAAAGGAGAAGATTCCATTTTCAGTGCTCATTTTTGGAAATCCTGTCCAAAAAAGGAGGACTAGATGGAGATCTTACTCATCTAAGCATTCTGTTGCAACTCTACAATCTTGTATATT
Organism: Thermophis baileyi; assembly: GCA_003457575.1. NCBI lineage: Eukaryota > Metazoa > Chordata > Lepidosauria > Squamata > Dipsadidae > Thermophis > Thermophis baileyi. The sequence continues at coordinate 2,889,100 of QLTV01002580.1, forward strand.
GTGATTTCAAATACCGCTCAAGCTGCCTGAACCTTTTATTTATGCGGAAATAAAGGAGGAAGACGTTTATTGTATTGAGACTATTAAACATGTTCTTGATAGCGGTTAAATTTCCAACAGCATCTCCTTTAAATTAGTTCCATCCATATATATACAGTATGTCACAGAAGTGAGTACACCCCCTCACATTTTGTAAATATTTAAGTATATCTTTTCATGTGACAACACTGAAGAAATGACACTTGGCTACAATGTAAAGTAGTGAGTATACAGCTTGTATAACAGTGTAAATGTGCTGTCCCCTCAAAACAACGCAACACCACAGCCATTAAGGTCTAAACTGCTGGCAACAAAAGTGAGTACACCCCTAAGTGATAATGTCCTTCTGTGACATACTGTATCACATTGAGCCATAATGCGGAGTTTCCTTTTTGCTTTAGCACAATGTATGTCCACAGCCACTGTAATTTGTTAAACGTGTGTAAAGTAGTGGAAAACTAAGAACAGGAGGAGGGAAAAGAAAAGAAATATAGTGTAACGAGAGAAAAGGAAAGAAAAAGTCACCAATTTCCGACTCTCTTTAGCACAGTAGAAGATAACATTACAACCATAACTGTTTGCTTTTACACAACAGCATGTACAAGCCATTTCTATAACGACTATCTAAAAATGAAAATCATTTTGTATTAACCTTGCCACTGTACAGGTAGTCCTAGACTTACAACTGGTCACTTAGCAAGCAGTCAAAGTTGCTTGAGCATGGGGTTGAACTAGAAGACCTCCAAGTTCCCTTCCAGCTCTCTTTTGATTGATTGGGGAGCATCGTTGGAAGTCTTCAATAAGAGATTGGACAACCATTTGTCCCGGATGGTGTAAGGCAGGGATGTCAAACTCGATTTCATTGAGGGCCACATCAGGGTTGTGTTTGACCTCGGGGGGGAGGGGGCGTGGCCATGGTGGGTGTGGCCAGCTCAACGTCACTCATGTCGGGGGTGCTTGTGGTGGCCCGAGCACTCTGCCAACGAAAACGGGCTCCCAAGCTCCGTTTTCGGCTGCGAGGGGCTCCTGCAAAGCTCTGCCAATCAAAACTGAGCTCAGGGGGGCCGCGTGCGGCCCTCACGAGCTCTGTTTCCTGCTGCGACGGCCTCCTGCAACCCTCTGCGAGAAAAGGGAGCTTGGGGGCTATTTTCGCTGGCAGAAGCATTGCGGGCCGGTCCTTTGCTGTTTCCAGAGTGGCCCCGCAGGCCAGATCTAAGCACCCCGTGGTCCGGATCAGGCCCCTGGGCCTTGAGTTTGACACCCATGATGTAAGGTCTCCTCCCTTGGGCAAGGGTTGGACTAGAAGACCTCCAAGGCCCCTTCCAGCCCTATGATTTTATTATTTTTTTGATGATCAAAGTTCTTGGCAACTGGTTCGTATTTATGACGGTTGCAGCGTCCCGGGGTCATATGATTGCCCTTTCCAACCTTCTGACAAGCAGTCAATGGGGAAGCTAGATTCACTTAAAAACCGTGTTACTGCAATGATTCACTCAACAATTGTGGCAAGATAGATTGTAAAATCGGGCAAAATTCACTTAACAACTCTCTCGCTTAGCAACAGAAATGTTGGGCTCAATTATGGTTGTAAATCAAGGACTACTATGACTTAAATCCATTTCCCTGTTGATTCCATTCACTAATATTCGATTTCTTCCCACTCTTTTGCACCATTCACGGCTTCTTGGTTGACCACACTGAGATCCTATGTTATGCAATAGTCTGTCCCAAAGAGTAAATAGAAGTTGTATACTTTTATGTCATCAGTTACAGATCTCTGTCCCAAAAGATCTCTAAAAGGCACACATCGCCCTTGCTTCACCATGAAACTGGTTTTTTTTTGTAAAAAAAAATGTAATGCCCATGTTATCTTTGAGATATTTTGGTCATGTCTGCCATAATTCTTCTCTAGCACATTTGGTAGTTAATGCTTTTGTTGCATTAAGAAAGCTTTAGTGTGATCTCAAATGTCTTTGCTCCACAGCGTGGTTATATACATTATCCTCCAAATTGTCTTCTTTCATTCTGCCTTGCTACAGTTATCCAGATGTCTGGAAGAGATACTGCAATGAGAATATACAATTTATTTGTCTTATCGGCTTGCGATAACTTGGCAGCTGTCCCTCAATAATGGGTCAATTTTCCTTGCATGAATGGAATGTTCCCATGCTAGGCATGCATATTCAAAGCGGGACAGAAGAGCAAGACAAGAGTTTTTGGTGGCTACCCAGTGTTTTCCTTCAAGAAGTTTGGAACAATGATGTTAAGGGCACTGACCTTATTTCTCAATTTCTCTGTATGCATTTTAAATTAAAGCGTGCAATAATACTCTGATGTATACCCAGTTTCTACTATATTGTGATCCAACCATGTCCCATTCCAGTCAATAATCCACTATTTGTCTTACACTTGTGCAAACCGAAAACATGAACTTAGTTTTCCAGTTGGTCTGAGCCGACTGGCATTGTAATTGGTCAGGGGTGGGGAACTATGGCCTTTTTATGATTTATGGACTTCAACTCCCATGCTGGCTCAGGAATTCTCTAGATTAACAAAGTTGGAAGGGACCTTGTAGGTCATCTAGTCCAACCCCGTGCTCAAGCAGGAGACCCTACACCATTTCTGACAAATGGCAGTCCAATCTCTTTTTGAAAGTCTCAAGTGATGAAGCTCCCACAACTTCCGAAGGCAAGCTGTTCCATTGGTTGATTGTTCGCACTGTCAGAAAGTTCCTCCTTATTTCTAGGTTGAATCTCTCCTTGTTCAGTTTCCATCCATTATTCCTTGTCTGTCCTTCAGGTGCTTTGGAGAATAGCTTGACCCCCATCCTCTGTGTGGCAGCCCCTCAAATATTGGAGAACTGCTATCATGTTTCCCCTGGTCCTTCTCTTCACTAGGCTGGCGATGCCCAGTTCCTGCAACTGTTCATTTTATGTTTTCTTTATAGAGTGGTATTAGTACCTCACTTGATCTAGACTGTATCCTTCTGTTAATGCAACTTACGGTTGCATTGGCTTTTTTGGCTGCCGCTGCACACTGCTGGCTCATGTTTAGCTGGTTGTCCACTAGGACTCCAAGATCCCTCTCACAGTCACTGCTATTAAGCCTGGTTTCACCTAGTTTATATGTATACTTTTGTTTTGTTTTTTTACCTAAGTATAGGACTTTACTTTTCTCTACATTGAATTTCATTTTGTTAGAATTTTGTGAGTTGAAGTTCACAAGTCATAAAAGGGCCATAGTTCCCCACCTCTGTAATAGGTGACCAAGCTATCCAGATGTTACACAATACAACATGGAATAACAGAGCTGGAAGGGACCTTGGAGGTCTTCTAATCTAGTCCAACGCCCTGCCTGAGCAGGAGATCCTATACCATTTCAGACAGATGGCTGTCCAATCTTTTCTTAAAAGCGTCCAGTGATGGAGCAGCCACAACTTCTGAAGGCAAGCCACTCCACTGGTTAATTGTTCTTCCTGTTGAATCTAGATGAATTCCTGGACAGTTAGTGTTAGATCACCAGCAAAGATTAAAATTCCGCATTTAGATAGATTAACTGATCAATGTAATAAACAAATAAATGTGATCTACAGTAGGAGTTGGTTATGTGTAAGCCTTTGAGACAGGCTAGTTCAAGAAACAGATGTAGTAGGGATTTCTGGAAAGTCTTTATTACTGTAGCATACAATAGCAGAACCTTGAAAGTTTCTCTCTATCGTATCTTATACCAATGAAAATCAAGTCACGGTTATTTTCCAGTTTGGTCTAGTTCTTAAGGCACCAGGCTAGAAAGCAGGAGATTGTGAGTTCAAGTCCCACCTTAGCCATGAAAGTCACTGGATGACTTTGGGCAAGCCACATTCTCTGAGCCCAACCCACCTCACAGGGTTGTTGTTGTCGACAAAACTGGAAGAAGAAAGTGTTGTTGGATACGTTCGTCACTTCAAATGATTTGTAAAAATAAAGGAGAGAGAGAGAGAGAGAATCTGATAGACAGACAGACAGACAGACAGACAGACAGACAGAGATAATCTCATTCTTTCCCTATTCATAAAGCCAGGTCCATATTCTTTCACATAATGAAAACCATACTTGATTGCATTATTCTGAATTAGTTGGGCAGAGAACTGCCCAAGTTTGAATTCAAGCAAAGGCCAGGCCCAGGAACCACAACTTGCATATGGTGGGGGGAGAGGGGAACTGGGCCATACGAGCAGCGGGCCGGGCTCGCGCACGCAGCCCTTGCGTGAATGGTGGGCTGGTACATGCACAAGATGAGCTGCGCACACAGGCTCCGGCCAGCCACTCACGCGGCCCAATTCCAAATAGGCCACGGCCTGGTAGTGGGCCGCGGCCCAGAGGTTGTGGTCCTCTGTATTAAAGCGGCCACATGCTTTGACTTCTTATAAGACCAGGAAGGCAAGCTGTGCCTTAATTCAATTGCAAAGTTTCCCCTTTAGGAGGGAGAGGACAAAGCGTCTCGCAAGTAAATCGGTTTCAAAGTCCTTCTTTAATTGTCTCTTTCATACACTTCTCATTCATTTTAATGGCCGGGAGGAAATCAATGGTATTTATTTTTCGAGAATCGGCTTTCTTCCTTCTCCCTCCCTCCCTCTCTCCTTCTCCTTCTCCTTCTCTCTCTCTCTCTCTCTCTCCCTCTCCCTCTCTCTCTCCCCTGCTTTAAACCCGTGCCCCAATCTCTATTAACATTATGTCAAGGAACATCACAACTATTTGTAGATCAAGCAAACGAGCAAGGGGGGGGGGATAACGCTAGTCCTTCCTTAGAGGGAAATGAAGTTCAGACTGTCTTCATGTCAGAGATCTCAGAGAGGGGGAGGCAAGGGGCGGGGGTGAGGGTTGAGAATAAAGCATTTTCTTGGATGCATGTAAAGTAAAAGTCCCCCGTCCCCCCCCCTGCACAGACCACTAAAAAGCACTGCCCTCCCAGTGCCAATTTTACTTTATGCGCATTTCTATGCCCTGGTCAAATGTCAATGTGCAGAGAGAAAAGTAATTAGAATTCAGGTCACTAAACTACGGTGGAAAGGGGGGGGACGAGAGAGAGAGAGAGAGAGAGAGAGAGAGAGAGAGAGAGAGAGAGAGAGAGAGAGAGAGAGAGAAATGGAATGNAGACAGAGAGAGAGACAGAGAGAGAGAGAGAGAGAGACAAAGACAGAGAGAGAGAGAGAGAGAGAGAGAGAGAGACAGAGACAGAGACAGAGACAGAGACAGAGACAGAGACAGAGAGAGATGAGCCCTCTAACTATGCATTAGTGAATTAACCAACTGTTTGTGGGTGTGTGGGCTTTCTCAATATTCTGAATCATTCTGTAGCGCCACCACATTTTAACTGCTGACCCCCCACCTCCCCGAGTCTAGCATGAATCTCTTCTAATTCACCTACTTCAAAGTTCTGAATTATTCAGCTAATGTGCTCCGAGCCGGGGCCCTATTTAAGAAGGGGCTATTTTCCCACTTCAGAGAATGTAAGTGGGGGGGGGGAGACAGGGGCACCACATTTTGCATTCCATTCCAAGGATCTTACATAAAAGACTCTATATAATCAACATCTTCGAGCCTTAATCTTGTTTAGAAGAGAAGGGGGGGGGGAATTAAGAGAGAGAGAGAGAGAGAGAGAGAGAGAGAGAGAGACTGTACAAAGAAGAGGAGGCAGCTGGAGGGAACAAGCCAATTCCTAAGCTACCTCGACAGCGCAGTAATGAAGAGTCCTCTTGTGCGGCAGAAAGCATCTCTTTCTTCAAAGAGTAAAATTGTAGGTCAGACGTGCTGACAACCAGGCTAGTCTTCCCAGTGTTTCCAAAACGGGTAATCGTTGCAATTCCGAGACCTGTAGCTACTTGGCTTCTAAGCATGCCTTAGCAAATATGCAAAAGGAAAGAAACAGACTCTACAAATGCTATACACACTTAGACGCATCTCAGAACAGGCGACAGCATAAAAATAAGGACGGTGGCAATTCCCATAGTAAGGAACGATGGGGGAGGAGAAGGAATAACCATGGCAACTCCTATAGGTAGTTAATTGCTTTGTGGCAGAGCAACCCACCAATCTGGTACCTACCACAAGTGGTAGGTTGCAGGACCAATGCAATCGTGCCGTTTCATCCCAAAGGTGTTTTTTTCCCCAAGAGGCAACTGTATTTTCTTGTTTTTCTTTGGAGACGTTTTGCTTCTCATCCAAGAAGCTTCTTCAGCTCTGTGTGGTGATTCACTTAACAAATGCCATGAAAAAGTTCATAAAATGGGGCACAATCCGGTGGTGACCCTCTGAACTACCCAGCATGACTTGGGACCCAAATTCAGGGCTCAATACAAAGTCATAAGTCGAGGACTACCTGTACAGGGTAACCAAGGAAAAGTTATTTCGCAAAGGAGGCTATCCATTTTTAAAAGCATTTTCCATATCCAGCTCTCCGATTTTGAGAAGCTGGTACTGAAGTGTGTGGCTGAAAAATATCATTTTGCTTCCAAACTTTTCGATATTTCCAGAAGCTGTGTCAGTCCAACTTCGCAAATGCAAATTCTCTTCACGAAAGCAGCATGTTGCTGCTTCTTTTCTTTCCTTCCAGTTGTGCATTTTGCGTTTAATAGCACAGCACAGTCTCTGGAGGGGGAAAAAAAAATAAACTCACAGAGTTATCCTTTTATAGACACAAGGACAGCTGCTGCGTAATTCGAAATATGCTGTAACACATATATAGAGTTCCAGGCTGTCATTTTCACCCAGCAGAAGCATCAGTTCTGAATCACTCTATAGATTTTACATATGTGAACACAGGCCTTGGGGAGGGGGGGCTCTCTGAGCAAAACTATATAATAAAGCAGCATCAGATAGTATTGAGATATTGGGGGGGGTAGGGGGTAGAGAAGGGGATCAGTTTTAAGATCAAAGTTTTCTCGTGGTCTTCTGAAAAATGAAAAAAAGGGGCTTTCCCCCTTCTAAAACAGTCCTTTCCCCATATGAACAGAGAGTTTTGGAACTACAGGTAGTCCTCGACTTACAACAGTTCACTTAGTGACCGTTTAAACTTGCAACGGCACTGCAAAAGTGACTTATGACTACTGACCGTTGCATGGTCACGTGATTTATATTCGGAGGCTTGAAAACTGACTCATGTTTTTGCCGGTTGCAGGGTCCCGGGGTCATGTGACCTTCTGCTTTTGCGACCTTCTGACAAGCGAAGCCAGATTTACGGAACAACCGTGTTACTAATCTAACAACGGCACTGATTCACTTAACAAACTGAAATTGTGAAACAGGAAGGGGAAAACACTGAAAACATTATGGCTGTGTAATCATGCGATATAGCAATAGCAATAGCACTTACTGTAAGACTTATATACCGCTTCACGGTGCTTTACAGCCCTCTCTAAGCGGTTTACAGAATCAGCATATTGGCCCCAACAATCTGAGTCCTGATTTTACTGACCTCGGAAGGAGGGAAGGCTGAGTCAACCTTAAGAAGGTCAGGATCGAACTCCTAACAGTGGGCAGAGTTAGCCTGCAATACTGCATTCTAACCACTACGCCACCATGGCGCATACGCTTCACTAAGATAGCGAAAGCAGCTACATTCACACAACCTCTTATGTTTAGTTCTAATCCGGGTTTTCCTTTTGGCGAATCAGTTTATGATTCAAGTATTATGCAAATCCAGGAATTAGTTAAGCAAATAAAGCATACTGAATCTGGCGGATATCTGCCAATGTTATGTACCGGTGTCAACCTAGATATGGTCCTAGCCAATTTACAAGCTTTACATTTGAACGATCTTCCACGAAATGGTTCCACTTAAAGGAAGAAGTCCTACGTTATCTGCCAAGTGCAACGAACAGTTGATTGAACACATCGTATTGGGATGTGCTAGCTCCAAAATGCCTGCTAAAATGAAAATTACATTGCTACATAGTTTGGGGTGATTTTACGTCATTTGCATAACGATGTCCTTCGCATCAATTTGCACTGTTCGCCTCATGATGCCGTTATGGAAATGAAGTAAACTGATATAACTGATGTAATTAGTGTCACTTCTGCGATGACACACCATACCATAAATCAATGTAAATTGAACGGCGTTGTCCAGATTAATACAGTTACTTTCGAAGCAATGGACCTGTCCATTATTTGAGGGGATGTCTGGATGGAAATTTAAGAGTAACAGAATAACAGAGTTGGAAGAGACCTTGCAGGTCTTCTAGTCCACCCCCTGCTCATGCAGGAAACCCTATTCCAGTGATGGTGAACCTTTTTGGTACCGAGTGCTGAAAAGGTCACGTGAAAACGTCGCGCGCATGCACACGCACTTGGGGCCGCACTCCAGAAAAGCGAAACTTCCGGGTTCTAGCGTGCATGTGCACCCGACAATCAGCTGGCTGGTGTGCATGCGCACACCAATTTTCAGCACTGCCGTACACACGAAGGGATCGTGCTCTGGAAAAGCCGAACTTCCGGGTCCTGGCGTGCATGCGCACTCGACAATCAGCTGGCTGGCGCGCATGCACACACCGGTTTTTGGCATTGCCAAGTGTACAAAGGACAGCTGATCGTCGCATGCGCATGTGCGCCAGAAACCCGGAAGACAAACAGGCAAGGCCACGCATGCCGGGCAACATGGCTTCATGTGCCACTTTGGGCACGCGTGCCATAGGCTCGCCATCACGACCCTATTCCATTTCAGACAAATGGTTGTCCAATCTCTTCTTAAAAACTTTCAAGTGTTGGGGCACCCACAACTTCTGGAGGCAAGTCGTTCCACTGATAGATTGTTCTAACTGTCAGGGAATTTCTCCTTAGTTCTAGGTTGCTTCTCTCCTTGATTAGTTTCCATCCTTTGCTTCTTATTCTGCCTTCAAGGTGCCTTGGAGAATACGTTGACCCACTCTTCTTATGGCAACCCCTTAGACCAGCGGTTCTCAACCTGTGGGTCGCGACCCCTTTGGGGGTCGAACGACCCTTTCACAGGGGTCGCCTAAGTGCGCGCTAGCCCGCCATCTTGGTGCCACGCCCCCTTTGTCACCTCATCGCGCGCAGAGAGGGGGCGGGAGTCGCAGCGGCGGGGCGGGGGTCGCGGCATTAGGAAGGTTGAGAACCACTGCCTTAGATATTGGAACACTGCTATCATGTCTCCCCTAGTCCTTCTTTTCATTAAACTAGACTGACCCAATTCCAGCAACCGCTCTTTATATGTTTTAGCCTTTAGTCCAGAGGTAGTATTCAGCTGGTTTGGACCGGTTCGGGCAAACTGGTAGTAGCGACCTGTGGGTGGGCCACCCGCCCTGGCACTATGCAGTCCTATTTAGTCACGTTTTGAAGCTGCGTGCATGCGCGCGCGCTCACATTTGCGAACTGGTAGGGAAAGTAAGTGGATACCACCCCTGCTTCAGTCCCCTACTCATAATTTACTGCTCTTCTCGGTACTATTTCTAGAGTCTCAACCAGGGGTGGGTTCTGGATCCTTTTGCTGCCGGTTCGCTCAGGGTCGCGCCGGGCGCGCATGCAGCAATCAAAAAATAGCTTCTGTGCATGCGCAGAAGCAAAATCCAAGATGGCGGCGCCCACGGAGACACCGATAGAACCGGCTCCGTGACATCATCGCCAATTTACTAACGGTTCTAAAGAACCAGTTAGAACCGGTAGGAACCCACCTCTGGTCTCAACATCTTTTTTATATCGTGGCGACCAAAACTGTTAATATTTCAAATGTAGTTTTACCAAGGCATTATAAAGTGGTATTAACACTTCATGTGATCATGATTCTATCCCACTTGGCTCAATACAGGGGGCTGGACTAGAAGACCTCCAAGGTCCCTTCCAGCTCTATTCTGATTCTGATTCTGGTTCTGGTTCCTCAGAAAGGGCTGGAAAGTTAAACCCCTTTCTTATCCTGAACTCTGTTGACAAGCATATTGTTGGATAATCTTGGGTTTGCTTGCTAAATACATTCCCTCTGGTTCTGCAGGAGATCGTGGTCAATGTATGTGATACAACATCCTACGAGTCGCAAGCGGAGTCTGCTACATGCTGGTTTCAAACTGATTTTAATACTCTATACTTTCCAGTGTTGCTATGGATTCGGGCAGCCTTGCAAATTCGATAAACTAATGAGAAATAAATCAGTAAATAAGTATTCCTCAAGGAAACGGAGTGAACACAACGGCAAACCACGTGCTTTGATTGCATAAGCTTTTAAGAATTTCCATTTTCACCTGGATTTTTGCTTAGAGAGAGAAAATAGGTCTCCGCTCCAAATGGCCATTGATTTATTTCTCACTCGTCCTAGCTGCCATTATTTAAATGCTAGGCTTCATTTTGATTATTTTAATGACCGCGGTAGAAGAGATATATATTTTTGCGGTTAATGCCATCATTGCAACTTGAGCAAAAAAAGTGAAAAAATTGTTAACCTCTCTAATCTGTTCTGAGATATCCATCCCTTTCCCAGTAAAAAAAAAATGACTTCATGACACACAGAAGGTTTTGGTCACTTCCTTTTAATGCTATGTTGGCATATTATTTTACTTTGCCCACCAACGGTCATCTAAAAAATGTCCTGAAAGACCACAAATGACCCCCAAATTTCTGTTGCTAAGTTAGACGTTTGTTACGACATTTGTTAAGTGAGTTTTGCCCCATTTTATGATGGTTAGACATTTGTTAAGTGAGTTTTGCCCATTCTTGCTATTTGCTATGTTGTTAAGTGAATCACCGCAGTTGTTAAGTTAGTAACACGGTTGTTAAGTGAATCTGGATTCTCCATTGACTTTGCTTGTCAGAAGGTGGCAAAAGGGGATCACATGACCCCAGGACACTGCAACCGTCATAAATATGAGTCAGCTGCCAAGCATCTGAATTTTGATCACATGACCATGGGGATGCTGCAATGGTTTATAAGTGTGAAAAATGACCACAAGTCACTTTTTTTAGTGCCGGCGTAACTTCGAACGGTCACAAAACTGAACAACTATAAAAATGCAGTTTCAGAAACATTACACAGCTCTTAATTGACTTAAATATATTAGTGATGTTTGACATTTGGGGGGGGTTGGTCTTTGGGAAGAGATGATGGACTGATAATCAGGAAAATAAAATCTAGCTATAGATGCTGACAGTGTACTACCTACCCATCACAACATTTTATATGCCCCGTATTTGATTCTCACATTAACAACTTCCTTGATTGGCTTTGGCTGCTGGCCCACTAAAATCCAAAACTCTTTTGCCCAATTAAAAAAAATGTGCCTGATTAAAGTTATTCAATTAAACAAATCTTGGTCAGCGAAACCATTAAAATGAAATGTCCTGATGGAATTTATTTAAATTTGCATATGATTACAGCAATTGCTTTGAAGGAAAGGGTTTTTCATTTTTAGATATTGAATTCCTGTCCTGCAATGACCTCTGTCTTAGAAAAAGATAAAGGTTGGGTCTCCCCACCCCCCAACCAGTCATGTCCATCTCTAGGGCAGCGGTGTTCATCTGGGGGATGGTTGCCATCTCTGCTTCTTAGCCAAGGGACCTGCGGTATCCAAAGATGTTTCTCAGGTCATGTGGCCAGCAGGACATCATACTGCAGTACAGAGCACGCAATATAACACAGAAAGAGGTAACAACCTTCCCACTGAAGTGGTATCTATTTATCTACTTGCATTTTCATGCTTTTGAATTACTAGGTGGGCAGGAGCTGGAACAAGGAACAAGAGTTTTTCCTTCCTTCCTTCCTTCCTTCCTTCCTTCCTTTTTTCCTTCCTTCCTCCCTCCCCTCCCTCCCCCCTTCCCTTCCCTTCCCTTCCTCGCAGTAGCCTGCTGTCATGTGATTACCAATTGCAACTTTCTTTGCTAGCTTCCTACAGGCCAAAATCAAGCCAGCAGGACATGATATCCTCATTTAATGACCCGCAATGATTCACTTCATGATGGCAACCGGAAGTGCCAGAATATCCATCACTAAAAGCAGTATGTTGGCCTTCGTATCTGCATCAATTAGTAACAGAAATTACGATTTTGATTCTGATCGCTATCATTAACTGAGGACTACTATAATGCTTGTCTGGTTGAGAATTACAGTGTCTTTATACATCACCTACACCGTGAATTTCATCACCTTCACAAGGGAAGCTTTGTAAATCACAGATTCAAGATGAGACATCATCAACATATAGGTAGTCCTCGACTTACAATAGTTCGTTTAGTGACCATTCAAAGTTACAAAGTGAAAAAAGTGACTTATGACGTTTTTCACATTTATGACTGTTGCAGTATCCTCACAATCACGGGATTTACATTCGGATGTTTGACAACTGGTTCATATTTATGACAGTTGCAGTATCCTGGGGTCGTGTGATCCCCTTTTGTGACCTCTTGACAAGCAAAGTCAATGGGAAGCCAGAGTCACTTAACACCCATGTTACTAACTTAACAACTGCAGTGATTCACTTAACAAATGTGGTAAGAAAAGTCGTAAAATGGGGCAAAACTCACTTAATAAATTTCTCACTTAGCAACATAAATTTTGGCCTCAATTAATAGTAAGTTGAGGACTACCTGTATTTATTTGTACTCATGTTTCAGGCCCTTCCTGAAAAAAATCCATGGATTTGACAGCCGAAGTACAATTGTGCTCTTAATTTTTTTAAGCATATCAAGATAGTGAAAGAATCATCCAACATATTCCTAGCAATCTTTCTCCCTTTGTTTTTTTCATGCAGACATACTTATATGGGAAGTTTTTTTAAAAAAATTATTTATTGTTTAATTAACACCATTGCTCCTGAAAATATATTTTCAATCCTCCTGGGCATGTTTTATAGGATTTCATTAGCGCTGGGTAAAACAAGCAATGACGCTTTGCCATGTGCTTTGATTGCAGGACCCGGTCTTGTAAATCGGAAATGCAAACGTTTGTCAGCTTGCGTGAAATAATATGTCAGCAGATGCAAGAGCTCACACAATGCTTTTGGGTAGCTTATCACTGTACCATTTTTTATTTCTTCCTCCGCATCTCTTAGAATATATTATATTATTATTAGCGTATGGCGTGGTTACAGGAGACGACAATGCTATTGCATAGTGGTAGTTTGGCTTCCAAGGTATCAGGTCTGTTATGGGAAACTCTTGCACACTTCCCAAGTTGCGCCAGGAGGGTAAGCTAGTTTCCCACCAGAGAAAAAGATGTGCAGCTCTTCCTGCAGGATCCCCCCAAGGCCTCCCCTTTCTGGAGCTGCCTCGCAAGTGGGCACCACAACCGGGAAAATTCAGAGCCATCAGGAATCTGACTGCCTGCACAGAGCACAGCTCGTCTCCCCATTGAAGTGGTACCTATTTATCTACTTGCATAGAACAAGCTTTCAAACTGCAAGATGGGCAGATATTGAGGCAAGGGATGGGAGCTCACCCCATCACGCAGAGCTAGGGCTCGAACCGCTGGACTGAGACCATCATCAGCGTCATTAAGCCGCTGAGCCAACACTCTTCTCATCTTAGAATATAACACATATCATTCATTCTACCCATAATTAAGCGGTCCCCAATCTTTTTGGCATCAGGGTTTGGTTTTGAGGAAGACAATTTTCCCATGGACCAGGGGAAGGAAGAACACGCAACCTAGCTCTCACACATGTGCAGTTTTGCTCAAGGTGAACTGGATTTAGAAGTCTTGTGGCGTGAAGGGACTCGAGACTGATGACACATTTGACCCCTCCCTCGGGCTAAGCCTGGACACCTTTTACAACCGATCTTAAATTGAGGGCTACCTGTACCAAGAATAGGACAACTAAAGCAAACTGTATTTGAATAGCAAAAAAAACAAAAACAAAAAAACCCCTTGGAACACAGGAAGTGTTCAACCACACATCCCGTCCATATCACATTGCAAACTCAAGTCCTGGGAAATGCAATTCTATTGAATGCTTTCCTTCCTCCATTAGAAGCTCTATTCTACCCATTCACAATTAGTGCCTCTTCAAACAAGCATTCTTATTTTTTTACTATTCATTCATACATACCCATCACCTGGCTTCATTTTAGGGGTAAACATGTTACACAGAAAAATCAAGCTAAAGAAATTAAAGGCATTAAATAAAGAAATGCTTTGTAGTTTAATAAATTTTATAACCATTATATCTCTCGATACCTTTCTTACATGAAACATGGATCCCTTCAGATGCTATCTTTGCCTTAAGAGTTAGCAAGCATTGGTTGGCGAGAGAAAATGCTGTCAACATGGCCCGATATTGGAGAGTTCAATCCTAGATCAGGGGTGGGTTCTGCTTTTCTTCGCTGCCGGTTCGCTCAGTGATGCGCCGCGCGTGCGCGCACGCTTCACGCATGCACAGTGCTTAAAAAAAGCTTCTACGCATGCGCAGAAGCAAAAAACAAGATGGCGGTGCTTACGGCGCTGCTGAAATTACCAGTTCGGGGGCGTGGCAGGCCTGGGTCGCTGCCGGTTCTGGCGACCCAGGCCGCCAAGTTACTACCGGTTCTATAGAACCGGTCCGAACCGGGAGGAATCCACCTCTGTCCTAGATGTTTCTCTCTCCTAGGGCACAAAGAAAAAATATCTGCTGTGAACTCCAGGAGGTGTCAGGAAGGGCATCCGGCCAGTAAATGCTCAGCTCCATCCAGTCACCCGACTCTACCTTGAATTAAGGGGTTACAGGGTCATAAAAAGAAAGTTAACATTGTGACTGTTTATATTGACAGAATGTTTTCTTGCAGCATTAGGAATTTGAATACCATGCATATAGTTGGTTGCACAATCAGCCAGATGTTTAGACTGGATTTGACATTTTTGGCCACCTACTGAGTTTTACTGTGTTACAGTTGTTGTTATAGTTATTAATATTTAAAATGCATTGTTTTAACCTTTGATACAAAGGTGAAGACTCTGGCTCTAGAGAGGACTATGATTGAAAGAGTCTGTAAGCCTACATAATGTTATTATAGTTATTAATACTTAATGTACATTGTTTTAATCTTAGTTACAAAGGTGGAGCGTCGGCTATGATTGAAACAGTCTTTAAGTTTACATAATAAATGTCCAAATAGAAATATGTTATGAGCCGTGGTGGCGCAGTGATTTGAATGCAGTATTGCAGGCTGAATCTACTCATTGCCAGCAGTTCGATCTTGACCATCTCAAAGTTGATTCAGCCTTCCATCCTTCCGAGGTAGGTAAAATGAGGACCCAGATTGTTGGGGGCAATATGCTGACTCTGTAAACCACTTAGAGAGGGCTGTAAACCACTGTGAAGCGGTATATAAGTCTGATTGCTATTGCTATGTTTGTCACCGTGCCATAAGGAAACCAAAACCAGTTTTAGTCCACATGGTCTCACTCTAGTCAATGCAAGCTAGATCTGTCATCTAATGGCAGTTGCCCAAATTTCATCTACTAGGACAGTGATTCTCAACCTGTGGTCTGCGGACTCCTGGGGGACCGTGATGTCATCACAGGAGGTTCCGCGAAGGCTTGAAGAAATTTTATGATTTAAATCTTGAGTTAAGTCTTGGGGTTTCTGTGGCCATGGTCCGCGACCATAAAAGATATTTAAATGGGGTCCATGGTGAAGAAAAGGTTGAGAACCACTGAACTAGGAGAAACATATGGTACCCTGTCACACTTAAGACGTGTCGAAGGAAGCAAAGTACAGCGACCACAATTGGCTCTGGCAATTCAGTTGCTAAACAAACCAATTGCTAAGTGAAAATAATATGACCATAACTGTGCTTACAATTTTACTACCGTTTTCTTTTGCTTCTGAACTGGGGCTGTTTTGTTGTCTCTCTTTTAGGACACCTTGATACGTGTGAGGTAAATAAGCGAGTGAGGTAAATAAGCGAGTGAGGTAAATAAGCGAGTAAAAATAAGAACAGAAAAACGTTGTAAATGTGAGGGCGTTGCTAAGTTATTGTTTTTTTTCTTAAAGTACCATTGTAACTTTGAAAGTCAGTAAACGAGGCAGTGGCTAAACGAGGACTACTGTACGCAAAAGGTACAGAAGAAACAAGACAGTACTAATTCTTTTCTCACTAGCTCCTGCTTCAGAGAAAGACGGATTCTGTAATGAAAAAAGGAGATGGACCGTACAACCAGTTTCTCGATTACGCTCCCAGGTAACATAAAGGCTATTTTTAGTGACAAATGGGTAGTTTCCAGGCTGTTGTTTTTTTTAACAGCAACTGCTTTGGGAAATACATGAAAGAGAAAAAGGGAAACGGGAATTACACTATTCATTCAATTTACTTTCCCCCATGCAAATTTAAAACTGATCCAAACTGGTTAGTTGGCAAAGAGGTTCAAGAGTAGAGATAGTCCTCCACTTACTACAACAACGGAGCCCAAAATTTATGTTGCTAAGTGAGAAATTTGTTAAGCAGGTTTTGCCGCATTTTACGACTTTTCTTGTCACCTCTGTTAAGCGAATCACTGCAGATTATTCTAATTTCTGTGCACTGAGTGAGGACAAGCAATGATTCGGTAACAAACTGAACCCTCCACTGCAAGAACAGTATGCATTTCTTCCTTTAGCAGGTGCTGCTATTGTAACAAGAAATAGG
>QLTV01002580.1:2931638-2952140 GCA_003457575.1 Thermophis baileyi
TGGGGGTGGGGGGTTCTGGGTGGGGTGGGGGGGGGGGGGATTGCTTGTCCCAAAGGTGCTTTTTCAAAAAGCAACTGGACTTTCTTTTCTTTTTCCTTGAAGACCTTTCGCTTCTCATCCAAGAAACTTCTTCTGAACTGAAGAAGCTTCTTGGATGAGAAGCAAAACATCTTCAAGGGAAAAAAGAAAGAAAGTCCAGTTGCCTTTTGAAAAAGCACCTTTGGGACAACCATGACCTGGATGACGGAGAATCTCCATAGAGGAATTGCCTGGTTGAATAATTATTGAAATTATGCCTCGGTTTGGAGTGGGCATTTCTTCAAAGAGTTAAGACAGGGTTCCTTCCATGCAGACGCTCTCAGAACACTGAAAGTCAGAGAACATAGCAATAGCACTTAGACTTATATACCGCTTTACAGTGCGTTACAGCCCTCGCTAAGCGGTTTTACAGAGTCAGCCTCTTGCCCCCAACAATCTGGGTCCTCATTTTACCCATCTCGGAAAGATGGAAGGCTGAGTCAACCTTCAGCCGGTCAGGATTGAACCCCTGGCAGTGGGCAGAGTTAGTCTGCAATACTGCATTCTAACCACTGGCAAGGAAGGAAGGAAGGAAGGAAGGAAGGAAGGAAGGAAGGAAGGAAGGAAGGAAGGAAGGAAGGAAGGAAGGAAGGAAGGAAGGAAGGAAGGACGGGAGCCCTATTTTGACCTGTATTCTCTTCTGTCTCCCACAAAATACCTTATTTTTCGGAGTATAAGACGCACCTTTTTAATCCCCAAAAGAGGGTGAAAACTTGGGTGTGTCTTATACACCGAATGTAGCCCCACCCAGCCACCCCCCCCCTTTGGCCTCTGCCTCCCAGCAATTTACCTCCTTGCAGCAAACAGCGCAGAGCCTGATTAGCACAAGCAACTGATTACAGGCCTCCCGAACATCAGCTGAGAGACTGTAGGTAGGCCCAGGTGCTAAAATGAAAGTGAAACTAGAACTGCAAGGAGGCAACTGGCTGGGAGGCAGAGGCAGCATTTTATTTTCTTGTGCAAATCAGACTGCTGAAACTGGATGCAAGGAGGTAAGTCAATAACCATAAATGTCTATAGAATGTTCAAATTATTAGACTTATTTTTTACAGACTGCTTTATTATTGTTCTAGACAACCTAACAAAATGAAGAAGTTTAAAATAAATGCTTGATCTGAAATGGCNTATCTTCTTTTAAATAGCAGAGAATAATGTATACTTCAAGAAAGCTACATCAATTTTAACAGCATCTATACAAGTAATAATCTGAAATGTAAGAGTGTCATGTTTTAGTATTAAAATAAGGCAGCTGAGTTAAAGCCTGACTTAGTCATGTTTGGAGTAGATCTATTTAAATAATTGGGAGGAGTTAATGTGACTACATTTAAGAAAACTTTCTGGCATTAATATACTGCCATAATGTACATTTCTCCAATTCTTTGATATTTCTATGGGTCAGGCACACATGCACAGAAATACACAGCAAACAGTGTATATCATCTGTACTGTTTGCTGGGAGTCAAATTGCTGGGAGGCAGAGGCAGATTTTTTTCCCCTTGTTTTCCTCCCCCAAAACTAAGGTGCATCTTATACTCCGGTGCGTCTTATACTCCGAAAAATACGGTAGTTACTACATACTGTAGGTAGTTCTTGACTTGCCACCATTCTTTTAGCAACTGTGTCAACTTGTAAAGGCACTGATAAAGTGACTTACTTTTTCACGTGACTGTGGTAGCACCCCCGTGGTCACGTGATCGAACTTCAGACTCTTGGCAACTGGCGTGTTTATGATGACGGTTGCAGTGTTCCGGAGGCACTTGTGCAATCTTTTGACAAGCAAAGTCAATGGGGAAGCCAGATTCATTTAACAATCATGTTACTAACTTAACTGCAGTGATTCCCTTAACCACCGTGGCAAGAAAGGTTGCAAAAGGGGGCAAAACCTGTTTAACAACTGTCTCGCTTACCAGCAGAAATTTAGGGCTCAATTTTGGTGCTAAGTCGAGGTCTGCCTGTAATGCAAATCGTTTCAAACCCTGAATCGGTTCAGTAAAAGTAATCGTTAGCTGAATGCAGAGAGTCAAAGAACATTACTTTTCCGAACTTAAAAGCAGGCCAAAATCATCCATATGCCTGACCTCCTGATGGTATAATTTGGAAGATCTGCAACCATCTGTCCCTTCTCAAAGTGTTCCTGAATGTCCTCTACTGAAGGCAATTCCTTTGGCATGAGTAAACGGCTAGACCAGGGGTGTCAAACTGGATTTCTTTGAGGGCCGGATCAGCATTGTAGTTCCCCTCCGTGGGCCGGCTGGGGAGGGGGGGGGAAACAGGACGGATGCCTCCTGCAGCACCCTACCAGCCAAAACAGGGTGTGGGGGGCGCGTGCAGCACCCCCAATGCCCCACTTTTGGCCTGGACGGCCTCCTGCAGCACTCTGCTGGCCAAAATGGAGCGCGTGAGGCAGGGGTGAAATGCTCCCAGTTCGCTCATACCTGTCAGTTGCCGTAGAGCCAGTCGCCAAAGTAGCGCGAGGCGCCGCCCACCCACCCGGACGCCGCCATTTGGGTTCTTTTACCCTCTGCGAATGCACAGAATGCTTTGCGCATGCGCAGAGGGTAAAAGAACCCAAATGGCGGCGTCCGGGCGGGTGGGCGGCGCCTCGCGCAACCTTGGCGACTGGCTCTACGGCGACTGACAGGTACGAGCGAACCGGGAGCATTTCACCCCTGGCGTGAAGGCCGTGCCCCGTTTTGGCTGCCAGAGGTACCATGGGCCGGTCCTTTGCTATTTCCAGGCCAGCCCCGCGGGCCAAATTTAAGCAGCCCATGGCCCAGATCCAGCCTGTGAGCCTTGAGTTTGACACACCTGGACTGGACTCACCAACCTAAAATATAGTTTCCTTGATTCTAACTTTCCGCATCATATAAAACCAGCCAATAAAATATTGGACAGGCAAATACAATCATCGCATCAGAGATGCAGGAAAAACAGCAAGAGGAATGGATGAGGCCAAAAGACGCAAACAGAGACAGGAGCAACTCCAGGAATGGAATTCTAGGAACCATTATTAATCATTGATTGATTTTTGTTGTTGTTGCACACAGACTGGAAATTACTGTAAAGAAGATTCTGAGAATAATTCTACTTTCTTGTAAATCTTGGGGGAGGGGAGGAAGGCAGTCCTGCATATCCCTGCAATTCTGCTTCTCTTTTTATGTTGAGGGGTTACAAAATTGTACGGGGAATCCTCAACTTACGAGCACAACGGAGCTCAAAATTTCAATTGCTAAGTGGGACAGTTGTTAAGTAAATTTGGCTACATTTTACGAACTTTCTTGCCACAGTTGTTAAAGGGAATCACTGCAAGGTACAAAATCAAGATGAAAATTAAAAATGGAGTCATCAGTCGAGGATACTGGCACAAACACAAAGTGTCATAAAGTGGCCAGAATTAATTAATTAATTAATTGTTGTAGTTATCACTTTGAAGCCACTCATTAGGCAAAAATAATGACTTCTCTCCTTAGCCAAGACTTAAGAAACACACGATTGGTTTGCATATTGTACTAAACCATGGTTTGCATAATTATGGTATATTGAATAAATTCTAATTACTGCTTAGAATCACGCACCATGCCAAGCCATAAATCATGATTATCAAACCACAGCAGCTGGGTTCTTGTAACACAATAAGGGAAAAAAACCAAACAAACCACTTTACATTTTGGCACAACGTGGAACTTTGGTTGCAGGCTGCACACCTGTAAAACCTGCTATTTTCAAATATTAGAGGAAATGAATATTTTAAAGAGTCACTTCCTTGATCACACCAGTTTTAAAAAAGAAAGAACAATACCTAGAGGAAGAATAAAAGAAACAAGACACCAATGAGTTTATGCCTAGGTGGCATTGATCCATACGTTCAAGGAAGTGTTTTATTTAATTTACTTATTATATAATGTATTTCATGCCCCATTCTACCATATAACCTCTGGTTTACACCAATGGTGAAATCCTACCGGTACGCCCCGGTTCAGGCGTACCGGTAGTGGTGGCCACTGGTGGTTCGGAGAACCGGTAGCGGTGGCAGCGTGAGGCTCCGCCCACCTGGACATCGCCATTTTGTTTTTAACCCTCTACGCATGTGCAAAGCCTTCTGCGCATGCGCAGAGGGTGAAAAAGCGTGTGTGATGGTGGCGCTTGCGCGCACTCACAAAGCCCGCGCTTCCGAACCGGTAGGGAAGGTAAGTAGATTTCACCGCTGGTTTACACTCTTGGTTGCTTTTTTTAAGGATATGTCCAGTCTTCCTGAGAAAGGCGCAGAGGACCCACAATAACAAGGAAAGTAAATCGCTTGGACATCACAAATATTAAGGAGAGCAGGAGAATTATAAGGTCAACCCTCCGAATATTATAAAAATATGACAGAGTCTATAAAACCATGTTCAAGCTGACAAGCATGTTGGCAAAGCAGAGAACAACACTTGGAGGTTCAACAGGGAGGATTTGAAATACAGGCTGAGTAAACTACGCAACGAGGAAGCTGTACAGTTTCAAGGTTAAAGAAACTGGCATCAGGCTAAATCAGAGGTCTTCAAACTTGGCAACTTTAAGACTTTTGGACTTCAACTCCCAGAATTCTCCAGCCAGCTGGCTGGAGAATTCTGGGAGTTGAAGTCCACAAGTCTTAAAGTTGCCAAGTTTGAAGACCTCTGGGCTAAATCATGGCTAAGGAAGCAGAACGAAATAACTCATCTAGAACTTACTAGCAAGATCTGCCAGCATGATGAAGTTCTAGCAGCTAGGTAATAATGGCCTGAAACTACTGGGTCCGTTTTCAATTTATCACCCAAATTAAGTATGTATGTACCTGGCCAGGTACCAGAAAACGTTATCTTGGGTTAGGGTTGGAGATAGCTCTGAAATGCATTCCTGTATCTCAGTAATTCTGTAAAAGCAACCATTGGTGTCTTCATCCAAACACTTCTGCAGAGATCCAAGCCCAATCTGTAACCTTCTCAACCTTGAGCATGGGATCAAATTGAGCTCTTTTTCTTGACTTCCTTCCAATCACAACTGCCCAAGAACGACAGATTAATTTCTGGGACAGGATATTTGCAAAAAAATAGTACAGATAAATTGTTGACTTATGATCACAATTGAGCCCAAAAATCTCCATTGCTAAGCAAAGCAGTTGTTAAGTGAATTTTGCCGCATTTTACGACCTCTTTGTCATGGTTGTTAAGTGGATCACTTGCAGTTGTTAAGTGAACTATGAGGTTGTTAACTGAATCTAGTTTCCCCCATTAACTTTGCTTGTCGGAAACTAGTTGGAATGGTTACAAATGGTGATCACATGATCCTAGTATTGTCTCAAATACATGCTAGTTGCCAAACGCCCACATTTTGATCACGTGACTGTGGAGATGCTACAATGGTTGTAAGTGTGAATACCAATCATAAATCACTTTTTTTAGGGCCGTTGCAACTTCGGTCACTAAACGAATGGTTGTAAGTCAAGGACAACCCGTATTCTATACTTAACTATCCTGATCCCAAGTTCTAAGGGAGAAGCCAGACCTGTCAAACAAGTCCCAAGTTTAATCATTTCCTTTGAGAACAAGATGCGATTCTTGGGCCTGTTTAGCTTACAGAAAAGACACTTTCCACCGAGGTGTATAAAATTATGCACGGTGAAGAAAGTGCAAGCAGCAGTCTTTCTCCATCGCCTAGTGAAATTAGACCCCCCCTTCAATGAAGCTGACTAGATTTAAAACTAATTGAAGAAAATATTCATACATGCACCCCATTAATCATCCTGTCAAAAGACGAGATGCTGGCCATTCATTTAAACTATTTCAAAAGGCAATCAGACAAATTCTTAGAATTCTATCAGTGGCTACTAGACTTCATCACTGGTGCTGCCTTCAAGCACAAGGGCCATCTTCTTGTATGTTCTAGATCAGTGATGGCGAACCTATGGCACGCGTGCCACAGGTGGCACGCGGAGCCATATCTGAGGGCACGTGAGGCGTTGCCCTATGTCAGCTCCAGCGTGCAGGTGCGCGCTGGCCAGCTGATTTTCGGCCTTCCAGAGGGCGGGAGGGAGGTCGTTTTCACCTTCCCGAGGCTTCAGGAAAGCCTCAGGAGCCTGTGGATGGCAAAAAATAGACCCAACGGCCCAACCGGAAGTTCGGAAACGAACTTCCGGTTGGGCTGTTGGGCCGTTTTTCATCTTCCCCAGGCTTCAGGAGGCTTTCCTGAAGCCTGGGGAGGGTGAAGAACGGCCCAACGGCCCAACTTCCGGTTTGGAAACGAACTTCCGGTTGTGCGCGCATGCGCGGGGGGGGCATTGCATTATGGGTGTGGGCACGCGCGCGCGCATGCTCTCGCGCATGCACCCTTTTGGCACCCGAGCAAAAAAAGGTTCGCCATCACTGTTCTAGATCAACGGCCCCCAAACCAGGGACCGATTCCATAGAGAGGTTTTTCCACAGACCGGAGGGGGCGTGGTTTTGCATGCTGCCTGCATCCCGCGGATGGGGCTTAGCTTGTTTGCGCGGAATGATTTCTGGCATGCTGTGGACCAGTGTCGGTCCATGGACAGGGGGTTGGGGACCACTGTTCTACTTACATGGAGCAACATGAGGAAGGCTTCCTTTACCTCCTGATTGTGAACTTCCCTGATGCTTTTCCTAGCCTACCAGGCAACACAGAATGCTGACTGGAAGGGATAGGCCTAATCCAGCAGGATTGTTTCCCTGCAGATAGTCCACAATATGACCTATATTGTGATAGTCCACAATATGACCATAATTAAGGCCAAATTTTCTGTTGCTCAGCGAGACAACTCTTACGTGAATCTTGCCCAGTTTTACAACTTTTCTTGCCACCGTTGTTAAGTGAATCACTGCAGTTATTAAGTTGGTAATATGGTTGTTAAGTGAATCTGGTTCCCCATTGACTTTGCTTGTCAGAAGAACGCAAAAGGCGATCACATGACTTTAGGACAATACAACCGCCATAGATACTTGTCAGTTGCCAAGTGTCTGAATTTTTATTACGTGACCGTAGGAATGCTGCAATGGTCGTTAAGTGTGAAAAATGGCCATAAGCCACTGTAAGTTCAAACAGTTACTAAACAAGCGATTGTAAGTCGAGAACTATCTGTATTCTTGAGATGGAAATCACATTTGGAACCAGAAGATTCCTAACTTATTATCAGCACACAAGCAGAGCAGCTAAGAATCTAGAAACAAGAATCCACTAGGTTGAAAAGATCCTTGCAGGTTTCATAATAAATAAACAGGATTCCAAATGTCCATCATCTTCAAATCTCCAGTTTCAAAATCATCTGTCCATACATGTTCAGGCAAAGCTGTATCAAGCCACATATTATTTCCATTTTAAAAAGCACACAGATACCCCTTTGTTTTCTAGAAAAGTTACAGAAGAATTTCCAGCAACAGTCAAAAGATCACAGCCAGACATTAACTGATAAAGCTGCCAGAGATATCATTTATGCAACAAATTCAACAAACACCCACGGACACATTTCATTGATAGGGTTCATTCATTCTGGCCAAGCTACAATCCAACTAGCACAGTTGATATGGAGGCCAACTGATAGATAAAGTACATAAGAAAAAATTGAACATTGTGAAAGGAAAAAAAAACTACAGCATGAAAAATTGCTGGTCTGGATCTTAGTAGGCAGAATACATTCCACAGTGGTCCGATAATAGGAGTTTATGCATGAGGAGAAGCTAGGTAAATAAATGATATATCACAACATGGATGCACAAGATATTAAAGAAATGGAAACTCTTAAAAGAATTATAAAAATACAGGTAGTCCTCAACTTACAACAACAATTGAGCCCAAAATTTCTGTTGCTAAGTAAAACATTTGTTAAGTTAAAAGCCATGGTGGCGCAGTGTTTAGAATGCAGTATTTCAGGCTAATTCTGCCAACTGCCAGCAGTTCGATCCTGACCTGCTCAAGGTTGACTCAGCCTTCCATCCTTCCGAGGTTGGTAAAATGAAGCCCCGGATGATCGGGGGCAATATGCTGACTCTGTAAACCGCTTAGAGAGGGCTGTAAAGCACTGTGAAGCGGTATATAAGTCTAAGTGCTAGTGCTTATTGAGTTTTACCCATTTTACGACCTTTCTTGACACAATTAAGTGAATCACTGCAGTTGTTAAGTTATTAACATGGTTGTTAACTGTATCTGGCTTCCCCATTGACTTTGCTTGTCAGAAGGTGTTCACATGACCCCACGACCGTCATAAATATGAGTCAGTTGCCAAGCATCTGAATTTTGATCACGTGACCACGGGGATGTGGCAATGGTCGTAAAGTCACTTTTTCCAGTGCCGTTGTAACTTTGAGCGGTCAGTAAATGAATTGTTCTTAAGTCGAGGACTACCTGTAAAAGAAAGTAAATCCAGTAACATTTAAAATGCCACAAAAACTCTTGTAAAAGAATAAGATGAATGAATTTATTGTGATAATTTCCATACACATATTCTAGGGCCGTGATGGCGAACCTATGGCACGCGTGCCACAGGTGGCACGCGGAGCCATTTCTGAGGGCACGCGAGGCATTGCCCTATGTCAGCTCCAGTGCGTATGTGCGAGCTGGCCAGCTGATTTTCGGCCTTGGGGAAGGCCGTTTTCGCCCTCTGGAGGCTTCAGGGAAGCCTCTTGAAGCCTCCGGACGGCGAAAAACGGCCCAACGGGCAAACTGGAAGTCCGTTTTTCCGCACTTCCAGTTTGCCCGTTGGGCCGTTTTTCGCCCTCCGGAAGCTTCAGGGAAGCCTGAGGGTGAAAAACGGCCCAATGGGGGGGCGCATGCACGGGGATGTGCGCATGCGCAGTGTGGCGCGCGTGGGGGAGTTGTGTGCTGGCACGCGTGCGTGCTAGCACGCGCACACTCCCATTTTTGCCACGCAAGAAGAAAAAGGTTCGCCATCACTGTTCTAGGAAGTGAGCAGAAAGTAGTAACGAACAACAGGGAAGTTAAGACTGCAGCTCATCAGCTCAAGCAAGGCGCTCGGGGGAATATAAAAATACCCAAAATCTAACCAACTTATTAGCTTCCTCCCTTTTTTTCTTATTCAGCATGTAGGACAATAGTCTGTTCTTGTTGTTTCTGGGATTTTGGTTTTGTTTTGCCAAGAGAATCCACACAAGGTGTTAGACATAGGATAGGAAGGTGCTGTTTGCAGTTGGCTTCAGGAAACACAGAGAGACGGACAAGAAAACACAAGATAGGTGTTATGCTTGCATTTCTGCCTGAGGAAGATTTTAACTACACCTGTACGGAGTAGAAACTCACTGCATTGCTGGAGGAGAAAGGAGACAGTCTGGAGGCACACTGGCCACATTGAGACTCATTAGGGAAGACAAGGTGTTTCTGGAGAAGGGAGACAAGATACCTCCAAAAAGAACAACAGAAAGGAAAAGACTATGGCAAAGAAAGCAGGAGCCCTCGTAATGGTATGAGGAAATGACCTTGGGAGACAGGGAAAAGAGACACAGCCAAGGGAATGGTCACATAAAAGACAACTGATTGGGCAGCAGAAATGTGGGTAGGGAAGATATTTGGGCTGTAAAAGGGACGGGGCACTAAAGTACTTTCAGAGTTGCAAGATTCTGTTGTGTAGCTTTACAATAAAGTAGTACAAGTAATCCTCAACTTACAACCACAACTGAGCCCTAACTTTCTGTTGCTAAGCGAGACAATTGATTCCTAACCAAAATATCTTTACCTTCAGGAAGATATACTCTATACCAGTGATGGCGAACCGATGGCACGTGTGCCAGAAGTGGCACACAGAGCCATCTCTCCGGACACACCAGCCGTCACCCGTTGCTCTTCCGGGTTCCGGCACTGGAGCGCTGGTCTTCACGCACGTGGGAGCACCGGAAACCGGAAGAGCAGCTCCCTGGTGCGCATTCGCACCGAGAACCTGAGCTTCCGGTTTCTGGCACGAATGCTGGTCTTCACGCGCGCATGCACGCCAGAAACCAGAAGACCAGTGCACATGCACACACTGGAAACCAGAAGGTCAGCTTCCCGGCGCGCGCATGCACGCCGGGGAACTGCTCTTCCAGTTTCTGGCGCTCCCGCGTGTGCGCACTGAGGAGCTGCTCTTCCGGTTTCTGGTGCTCCCCCGCCCCCACGCGCTCCCATTTCGGCACTCGGTGCCGAAAAGGTTCGCTAACACTGCTCTATACTATCTATATACTTTCTAGTAGGGTTTCTAATGTGAGGTAGGCTGTATTCACAAAGTCTGGGAAGAATGAATTTTTTCCAGGGTTCGGTCTTGAGTCCAGTGCTCTTCCGCATGAATGGCTTAGAATAGGGGGTCTCCAAACTTGGCAACTTTTAAGACCTGTGGACTTCCAACTTCCAGAATTCCCCAGACAGCATGGTTGGCTGAGGAATTCTGGGAGTTAAAGTCCACAAGTATTAAAGTTGCCAAGTTTGGAGACCCTTGACTTCGAAGGACAAAAGGGGCGCTCAGCAAATCTGCAGATGACAAAGAGCCAGGGAGGGGGACATTCTACCATCAGAGAAGAAAGAACAAAGGGATCTTGATAGGTCTGAATCCTGGCTCCTACACAACAATATGGAATTCAGTGGTGAGGCAGCCAAGATTCTGGAGTCAGGTTGGAAAACCTGAAACAAACAAAGAACACTTTGCTAAATGCTATGCTAAGTATGCTAACACATACGAAGAACAGTTACAGGAATTGGTTATGTCTAGTTTAATGAAAAGAAGGACTAGGGGTGACGTGATAGCAGTGTTCCAATATCTAAGGGGTTGCCACAAAGAAGAACCTATTCTCCAAAGCACCTGAAGGCAGGACAAGAAGCCAAGGATGGAAACTAATCATGGAAAGAAGCAACCTACAACTAAGGAGAAATTCCTTGACAGAACAATTAATCAGTGGAACCACTTGACTCCAGAAGTTGTGTGTGCTCCATCACTGGAGGCTTTTAAGAAGAGACGGTACAACTATTTGTCTGAAATGATATAGGGTCTCCTGCTTGAGCAGGGGGTTGGACTAGAAGACCTCCAAGGTCCCTTCCAACTCTATTATTCTATGTTCTAACCCCAATGTACATAGCTATAAGACAGACAGCCATCGGTGAATCAGTAATACTTGTGAGAAAGCCAGTAGTGTGCTGCAGTTGCCAGAAGAGTCAGTGCAATCTGAGGCTGCATGAACAGACACACGGTGTTACAATCATAACTCACTATAATACCAGAAAGACTAACAAGAGGAATTGGAAAGAGTGGGGAGAAGATTGACAAACATGGTAAAGATCTTGGAGGTTAAATCCTATGAAGAATGATATAAGACAGCACTTTACAACCTTTCTGACTCCATGGACTGGCAGCGGTGGTGGTGCTGTGGCCTGCCGGCGACCTGTGCAACTGGTTGTGGACTGTGACAGCGAAGAGGCTGTGGTGGTGATGCGCCAGCGGCCTGTGCAGCTGGTACCCGAGTCGGACAGTGAGGAGGTTGGTGTGGACTTGGTGCCAGAGGCAGAGATGCAGCCAGGGCCTTTAGAACCTCCAGAGGCTCCCATCACTGATGAGGAAGAAGAGGAGGAGCCTATTCTGAATGCACGGGCACGCAGAGCTGTCAAGAGGCAAGAGTGGCTACTCAGGAGGAGGTCTCCTCGAGAGTAGGGCTTTGGGCTACTTGGCCATGCCCTTAGCCTATTTAAGTCATGATCACACGCAATCACATCCGAGGTCAAACACAACCCTGATGCAGCCCTCAATGAAATCGAGTTTGACAACCCTGTGTTAGAACATCAACGATGCACAATGCTTTATATCCAAAAGTACACTGGGTAACATTGGAAGTTAACTTTCCTACAACATTCTAAATCTTAAAATACTGTCTCTGATACATCCCAAACAGAAGTCAAGTTACTAAAAATTAAAACTGCACAAGGATTCTATAAACACCATTTACGTACATGCTCTGAACAGTTTCCATGAAGCAATTATCAGAAATAGATGCTCTCTCTCCTTAAAATAACTGGGGGGAAAACATGTACATGTCAAATGCCAGAAAAAGAAGCAGAATTTGCATACTTGTTCTCAGAAATGATTAAAACTGCAGCATTTGAATATAAGCTGCTTGCGTTCCCAATTAATTTTGGTGTATAAGTTGTATTTTCTTCCACTGTCAGTTGTTTGAATTTCAGCTCATGAGCAAATGGCAAATTCCATTTATTCCATCACTTTATTGCATCTCTTCTTTGATCTTCCGTTGCTATCTCCTGCCTAACCTGCTTAAACTTTACTGTAAGTTTGGGAATGCAAATACGATACATTTGAACAAACACTGCTGCTGTTCCATTTATTTACTAGCGTGATCTGTCAACAAATTCAAAAGAAACAATGCCCCATGGGACGGTTTGAGATATACACTTGAAAGCAGTGTCAGTTTTTTCATTAGATAATGAACCATTTTTCTGATTTTTCCGTTGAGAAGTTCCTTTGAAGGGAAACTTGAAAAGCACATTCACCAGCAGTTCAGATAGATGAAAATGTTTTATTTAACACGGGAGAAATCTCATATCAAATAAGACACTTGCCCTATAAACTAGAATACCCGTTTTCAAAAAAAGTATGGAATTATGGAGTTGCAAAATATAGTATTTCTGATGTAAATGCAATGCAGAGGGTACCAAAGTGGATACCAAACTATTTAGGAAAAATAGTACTTTTGTGTGGCAATGGAAGGGTATTTCAAGAAGTGGGTGTTTGCTAATGGAGCGTCAAAGAAAACCATGGTTTGCTATCTGCAAATTGGCTACAACCTGGTCTGCTGTCACTTTAAGACCTCTCCCTAGCCAGAATAGCATCAAGTGGCTATAAAAGCTGAATAGAGAGGCAGTTGGGTGTGGTAGTGGTGTGAGAAGGAAGGTGGTTGTGTTTGTTTATGGAAGTAAAAGCCTGAAGCAGCCTAAAGCTAACGAAGAGATACTGTTCTCCTGTGCGCTGCAACGGGAGAGTCCAAGCTGGGTTAATCTTTAGTCGGTTGCTAAGGGACTGAGTTATTTTTAGAAGAAGCACGCCCTCTTTGCCACGCTGGCTCCTAGCCCCCCAGTTTCAAAACTCAGTCGGCAAAGGGACATGCTTCTTTCTCTACTCTTGGCTAATCGACTAGTTTTTGACCTTTTTTCCTCAGCTTGGACTCTTCCCTGTTGTTTCTTCGCACGTTCTGCCTGCGGTAGTGCTGGTTCGTTCGGCAAGCCGACAAGAACCACCTCCGCCTCACAGCTGAGGCTGCCGGAGTCCCTGTCCTTCGGGGCTATACTCCCGAAGAAGCAGCGTGGGCCGTTTTCGGAGTTCCTGCCCCCCGGGGCTGGCTCTATTTATCTGAGGCCTTGAGGAGTCCCTGCCCCCCGGGGATATACTCCGTCCTTTGCAGCCGGGCTCTAGTGCCTCCTGGAGCGAGCGGATTGTCATCGGCATTCTTGGGCTAGCTCTCTAGCCCTCGCAGCACTTTCAAGCCTCTCTAGGAAGGAAAAGCCTCTTCGAAGGGCCATTCCTCCTCTAAGGAGAAGTCCAAGGCCTCTGCTTCATCATCTTCTGTAGCGGCCCTCAAGGACGCTGAGCGGAGGCTCCGGGCCTTGGAAAAAGAATTTGAGAAGGCCCAGAAGCGCGCAGCCTTAACCTTCCCACCTTCCTGGGGCCCAACTTCCACCCCAGCCGCCTCTGCCTTTGCAGCTCCTTTCACCGCGGCAGGGGCAGCCTTCGCTTCCTGAGATCCATTCCCAAGCGGCCACCGGTACCGCGACGGCTACGGATTGGTCCCCTGATCGTCATTCCTTGACCCAGGGTGCCCAGGATGAGGCACTACCGTTGCAAGGGCTGCAGAACCCAGAGGATGTTCTCAATCCAGGGACCACGTCTTCGGTTTCTAGACAACCTGCGGAGGCCACCTTTACGCCCACTGCTGCGGGGCTCCGTTCGGGGGCGGATGCCTGGCAACATCTTCCACCTGAGTCGTAGGACATGATAGCCAATGCTTATTCGCAAGGCATTGCCACTGGCCTCCAGCAGAGGTCTCCTTATCTGGTGCCCTCTGCTCCTTTACAGGGCGTTTGGTCAGCGAGGGGCGATGCTTATTCTTGCCGCTCTTCTGAGCTAGGCGACGCTTTTCTTCAGGGGGACGGCAGTGGACTGGATGACGACCTGTCAGACGATGAGGGCCTCCTCCCTGACCAGCCGGTCTTCACTGGACTTTTTAAGCCAGCCCTGTTTAAGACCTTGCTTCACAAGGCCAAACTCACTGCTAACTTGGGGTGTGCCGCCAAACCCACGGATCCTCCCGTGGGCATTGACCCAGCTGCGGGGCTCTTTTCGGAACCCCAAAGAGAGGCTGATTTTATTCCTTCTTCGAAGCTGTTCGTGGATACCATCAAACGTGCCTGGAACCATCCTTCTGCTGCTCCGGGGCCGTCCGCGACGGAACGCAGGTTCTATGGCTTCAGCCCAGAGGTTGAGGAGCTTCTACAGCTTCCTAGTGTGGACGCTCCAGTCGCCAACTTGGTGTCATCGGCCATGTTTCCATCAGAGGTGTCAGAGGGCCTCAGGCCTGATGACCGGAAGGCCGAGTTGTTGCTCAGGAAATCCCACCAAGCGGCTGCTTGGTCGCTGAGAGCCGCTACGGCTGCATCTTTCTTCAATCGCACTTCCATCATATGGCTTAGAGAGATGCAGTCTCGGTTGGGAGCGGAGGACTCCAGGCTTCGCCAGGACTTGAACAAGTTATTGGCTGCAGCTGAGTTCTCGGCGGCCGCCACCTTAAATTCAGCCAAATTTGCTGAACGTCCAGAACGTTCAGGCGGATTCCCTCAGTCGGGCCATGGTGGATCCAGCGGAGTGGCGTCTCCATCCAGACATCTTCAACGCTCTGTCCACGATGTTTGGCAAGCCGTTGGTGGACTTGTTCGCTACCCCTTCCAACGCTCAGTTGCCGAGGTTCTATTCCAGGTTTCCGGCTCCGGGAACGGAGGGGGTCAATGCGCTCCGCAGTCCCTGGCCACCGGGGCTCTTGTACGCTTTCCCTCCCCTGTCGTTAATTCCGCAGGTGAATCGCAAGCTGATCGCAGAGAGAGCGGACTTGCTGTTGCTCGCTCCCCATTGGCCCCGTCGCCCCTGGTTTGCGGACCTAGTGGAACTCTCGGTGGCTCGTCCGTGGCGAATCCCTGACTCCCGGATCTCCCTCAGCCAGGGGGCTCTTCACCATCCAGAGCCCCAGTGGTTCCATCTGACCATCTGGCACTTGAGGGGGACCTCCTGAGACAGGACAACCTGCCGGAGGACGTCATCTTCACTATCCAGGCTGCGCGCCGTCCGTCCACTAGGCGCATTTACAACGCCATGTGGTCTTCCTATCAGGCCTTCTGTCTCCAGTTCCATCTGGATTCTTTGTCGCCATCGATCCCGCAGGTTTTGACTTTCTTGCAAGCGGGTCTCGCGAAGGGTTTGGCTCCCAACACTCTTCACCGTCAGGTGGCGGCCTTATCTACCGTTCTTCGCCTCGACAATCTGCGTTCTCTCTTTTATCATCCTAGCGTACGCAGTTTCCTGAAGGGGGCAGCCAATGTTCGACCTCCCGCCGTACATCGGTATCCGTCTTGGGACCTTTCGATAGTCCTGCAGGCTCTCACGGCTCCTCCCTTTGAACCACTTCGCTCTGTCTCGCTGAGGTTTTTGTCCTTGAAGACTGCCTTTCTGGTGGCCATCACTTCGGCCAGGCGGGTTTCCGAGCTGGCGGCGCTATCGGTGAGGGAGGACTTGTGCCACTTCCATCCGGACCGGGTCGTCCTACGCCTCGATCCCACGTTCCTCCCGAAAGTCAACTCCTGGTTCCACCGGGCCCAGGAGGTGGTCTTACCAGACTTTTGTCCCGACCCACGCCATCCGTCGGAACGTCTTTGGCACAGATTGGACGTGAGGAGGGCGCTGCGGATTTATATACGCCGGACAGCTGCATTCCGGAGATCGGAGGCCTTGTTTGTTGCCTTTACCCCGGCCTCCATGGGCCGTAAGGTCACGTCCCAGACTCTTGCCCGTTGGATCAAGGCATGCATTGCCCGAGCCAATGAGGGCATGTCTCGTCTTGTTCCGGCCGGGATTACGGCCCATTCGACCTGTAGCGCGGCCACCTCTGCGGCCTCGGCCACGCAGGCGTCCATTGAGGACAGTTGTAAGGCGGCCACATGGGCCACGCCTTCGTCCTTCGTCAGGAACTATAAGCTGGACTCGTTTGCCTCGGCTGAGGCGGCTTTCGGCCGGAGGGTTCTCCAGAGGGTCTGCACGCCTTCTGCTCCCCTGGACCGTTCCTTTCCCTCCCACGAGACTTAAGCTTGGGTATATCCCAGCTTGGACTCTCCTGTTGCAGCGCACAGGAGAAGGGGCGTTGGCTTACCTGAACAGTCTTCTCTGTGCGCTGCAGGGAGAGTCCAAACCCGCCCTAGGGCGCAACGTTCCAGGGTCACCATGGATTCTGTTTGCACGTCCTGCTGTTGGAGACTTCCACGTCTTTGTTTTGAAACTGGCGGGCTAGGAGCCAGCGTGGCAAAGAGGGCGTGCTTCTTCTAA
The DNA here is from genome assembly GCA_003457575.1 of Thermophis baileyi. NCBI lineage: Eukaryota > Metazoa > Chordata > Lepidosauria > Squamata > Dipsadidae > Thermophis > Thermophis baileyi. The sequence continues at coordinate 2,948,311 of QLTV01002580.1, forward strand.
AAATAACTCAGTCCCTTAGCAACCGACTAAAGTTTAACCCAGCTTGGACTCTCCCTGCAGCGCACAGAGAAGACCGTTCAGGTAAGCCAACGCCCCTTCTCCAGCAGTGAGACTCCCAAGGAGTAACAGTGGAACAGCAGTATTAGGAGCTATAATAGAAGTGGGGAAGAGTGGAGTAGTGAGTAGTAAGTACTAGCCTTTGAGCGCTGATGTTGATGTTGCCTACAGACCCGTGTGGTTGTGTTGGCTCTCTTGGGTTTTGGAACCCAATGACCTGGGAAATACTAAAAAGAACCTGTGACAGTTCTCAAAAGAGTTAACCATCAAGTAGTACAGATCAGCCATCCTTATTTCAGCAATAATTCTGTACACAGGCTAGTTAAATTCTACCAACATCAGCTGGATTTCAGGAGTTGAAGGTAGTTCTTGACTTGCATTCATTTAGCAACAGTTTGAACTTACTACTACACTGAAAAAGTGACTTATGACCTTTTTTTCACACTTACAAGTTGCAGCAATCCCCGTGGTCACGTCATCAAAATTCAGACACTTGCCAACTGGTTCCTATTTGACCGTTGCGGTGTCCATGGGTCATGTGATCCCCTTTTGCAACCTTCTGAGAAGCAAAGTCAATGGGGAATCCAGATTCACTCAACCGTGTTACTAATTTAATAACTGCAGTGATCCACTTAACAAATGTGGCAAGAAAGGTTGTAAAACAGGGCAAAGCTCAATAAATGTCTTGCTTAGCAACATAAAGTTTGGGCTCAATTGTGGTCGTAAGTCAAGGACTACCTGGACAAGATTGTGGTACTTTTCACCAGTGGAAACTAAATTCTTAGGAAATCAACCAGGATTTACAGAAGCAGGAGAAATATAGTTGTTTTTCCAAGTCGGAACAGAAACCATAGTAGAAGACAACTGGGTCTTTTCATAAATGCTTCTGGACTTATTATCCATGAGGATGTTGCTGGAAATATGTCTTCAAAACATGAAATCCATCCAGAATAGTCCCATCCAAGCTACACAATTCTTTATTTTCAGTCTTAATGGGAAAGGTCATTCACTGAAGTCAATTCAAGTCCTTAAGATGTTCAACAGAGGTGGAACTGTGCACTAAATTTTGTATGTTTAATTTTAGGGCAGGTTAGCACCTAACATGAGTGATCCCCATGGCTCATCTAAAGGCTGGCACCGATCTTCCAAAGTCAATGTTTCTTCGTCCATATGGACTTCTGGGGAATCAATGTACTGCAACGTAGCCAATAATGAGAGAGATTAAAACAGCATATAGACATGAAATATTTTTATTGGGCATATTCTGCTGGAAAAATATGACAAAGGGATTATATACTTGATTTTACATGTATTAACTGCAGCTAGAATTGTATATACTCAACAATGGAAGTGTGACGAGATCCCGACAGATGAGAGTGTAATTAAGAAAATATTAGAATGTGCAGAAATGGATAGACTAACGTTTACTATTAAGGACAAAGAAGAAACTGAATACTTTTTGACATGAGACTTATTTTACCAATGGTTAGACAATAAAAACAGAAGTTAGAAATGCAGGGACATAAAAAGGATAAATGTTAAAATGGAAATTTGATAAAATAGACAAGCTAAATATTATTGTTATTATAGTATCAATGTTATTGTGATGAATGTTATTGTAAGCATTTTGATTACGATTGCCTAAAAACAACTGTACCCAGACAACACACTGTTTGATTGAAATGGAATTTTTTTACATGTTATTCAAATAAAGTAAATAAAACATTTTAAAAAATGAGAGAGATCTAGGTATCTTAGTGCAGGTGTCTCCAACCTTGGCAACTTTAAGACTTGTGGACTTCAACTCCCAGAATTCCCCAGCCAACATGGCTGGGGAATTCTGGAAGTTGAAGTCCACAAGTCTTAAAGTTGCCAAGGTTGGAGACCCCTTGTTGGACCACCACTTAAATTTGAGTCAGCAATGTGCTACAACTGCCAAAAAATTTGCACTGTCCTGGAATCATGTGATCATCATTTTTGTAACCTTCCCAGTTGGTTTCCAACAAGCAAAGCCAAGGGGAGGAGCAAGATTTGCTTAATGACCACATGATTCACTTAAAAACTGCAGTGATTTGCTTAACCACCTCGGGGAAAAAAAGATTGTAAAATGAGGTGCAACTCAACTGTCTTACTTAACGACAGAAATTTTTGGCTCAGTTGTGGTCATAAGTTCAACCTCCTCTAAATGTCTATGGAGATTCTCAGTCATCCAGGTCATGGTTGTCCCAAAGGTGCTTTTTTTCAAGAGGCAACTGGACTTTCTGGTTTTTCTTTGAAGGCGTTTCACTTCTCATCCAAGAAGCTTCTTCAGCTCTGAAGAAGCTTCTTGGATGAGAAGCGAAATACCTTCAAAGAAAGAACAGAAAGTCCAGTTGCCTCTTGAAAAAGCACCTTTGGTTCTACATCCTCTATTAAATAGTCCTTGATGGTTTCAGAAGCCATCTATGCAATTTTAGTGTGTTGCTATGTTATGTTGTGAAAATAAATAAAATTAACATTAAGAAGAAGGGTGATTAGCAAATCCAGAGAAGAGGGAGACAAAGATGCATTTTGAACAGTATCCAAAATCCCCAGCTTTAATCACTGAAAAGTTTTACCCTGATCATAACATCCTCTTCATTTTTTAAGAGTTACTAAATACTATTAATAATTCATGTAAAAAGCAAGGTTGTATTTACTGAAAGTCTGCAGTGGCACAGCCATCGTATTCCATGGCAAAATTGGCTTTTATCCTCTCATTATATGCACTTCCAGTTCTATATTTAATCCATATTATGCTCCTAAGGGCTCAGGCAGTTAGAAGACAAGATACAATGTTAATTTAGAACTTAATATAAAACCACTTATTGTTTTTTTTTAAAAAGTACCGAATGCTAATTAACAGCTTGGCAAAAGAAATCATATTTAACCTGTAATAATAGTCAAGTAAATTTTTTTAATAGGTTTGTTTGCAATTCAATTCTCCCTTGATCCTCGCGTTACTATTAAACTGTGCAGTTTTACTATCCAAACACCTCACCTTCAATAACTGAAATTATCTTCCAAAGAAAGAAGAGGGGGATTGGATATCTGATCAAAAATGGCTGAAAAGGTTTTTAAGCAGTTTAAGCTAGGCGCATAATTAGCAAGCTTTATGACATATTTTTAGCACTAATATTTCAAAATAATCTCCCAAATAACTTCTTGAAATGAATAAACTCTTGGGCAAAATGTTCATATGGCTAGATATTCATAAATCAATGGGGCCCGGCAGCACATGGCTTTTCTCTGTAAAAGATGCTTCAAAGCATGAGGAGGTAGGAAGCCAGCACCTGTCTTCAACTCATTAAAGCAGCTGTATATTTCCCTAAGAATGCATGCAGCAAAAAGAACAGCTGTTTAAGTTGTTGCAGACCAGATGTTGCTATTATATTCCTAGGCATGCCAAAATACTTTTTGAAGATCACGTCTGAAGCACCACCCAACTGTTCAAATCAGTCTGATAGGACAATTCATATTTCACTAATGTAAATTCGGGGGGGGGGGGACACACACAGATATTCCCATTTTGTTCTCTCGCAAGATTTTTTTTTTTTTTTTTTTTTGCTATCAAAACAAGGAAGGATAGAGATGTGAGGGCCCGGAAAAACACCGGAAAAATTCGGGGAAAAAAACGTTTTTTTTCCCGTTTTTTTTCCTGAAGGCTTTTTTGTTTTTTTCCAAAAAATTGGAAAAATTTAAAAAAGAAAAAACATTGTGGAATATTTTTTTTTAACATTATGAATAAAATATTT
>QLTV01002580.1:2956825-2968928 GCA_003457575.1 Thermophis baileyi
ATCAAGAAACTTGGCAAGGCCCAACAGAAACATGGAGTCCGGGCTAGTGCTCCTCTTTTATGTCCTATAGGAGGGGCCAATCATCTCCAAGCCTTACTCCCGAGTAGCCCTTTTCTTCCTTAACTGTTCTTGCCTTCTGGCAGCTCTGCGCATGCGCGCATTGGGAACAGGCTCCCCCTATTCCTCTGCCTCGCTTGATGTCAGCCTCTGGAGGCTCCGGAGTCAGCACAGAACTCCCAGATGGCCCTGGCCCCATCTCTCCCTCCGACACAGAGCCTTCTCCAGACTCCAGGACTGGCCCATGTTCCTCCCCAGCCCCCTCGCTGTCAGACTCTGCTGCCAGTTCCGCAGGCCACTGGTGGGCCACAACACCGTGCGAGCGGCAAATGGAGCACAAATGGAGCGTGTGGGCACATGCTCGCCTGCTGCTCATGTGAGTGGAGATGCGCGTGCATGCACGCACTCGCCCACCACTTCTGTGGTCCGGTTCCGAACAGCTCAGGCCCAGTTAGGGGCCACGGCCCGGGGATTGGGGACCCCTGTTCTAAAGCAACATTTCTCATGCAGAGAAGAACACCTACAAAATGTAGGTCCAATGCCCCTCAACAATTCTGCAAGGTGGAACGATGCCTTCTTATCCGTGTGTTGCTGTCCCAAATGCAAGGATTCTGAACATCCATATCAAAATTTTCACACGTATCTCTACTGATTTTAATCCAGGGTATTTGGATGGGCTACTTATAAGAGTCCTAGAACAGGGGTGTCAAACTTGATTTCATTGAGGGCCGTATCAGGGTTATGTTTGACCTCGGGGGGGGCTGGGATGGATGTGGCCGGGGTGGGCATGGCCAGCTCGACGTCACTCGTGTCGGGGCGCCTGTGGAAGCCCGAGCGCTCTGCCAGCAAAAATGGGCTCCTGAACTCCATTTCCGGCTACGACAGGCTCATGCAACCCTCTGCCAGTGAAAACAGAGTTCCATTTTTGCTGGCAGAGGCACCATAGGCTGGTCCTTCACTGTTTCCAGGGCAGCCCTGTGGGTCAGATCTAAGCACCCCGTGGGCCAGATCCCTGTCCTAGAATAAGAGACGAGTCTGAACTGGAAAACAGCAAACAAGCAATGGAAAGAAAAATAATTGAAGTTAAAATCTCCTAGCCATTTAAGAGCATACTGGTACTCTTTGTTTAACCTCCTGGCTTGTCAAAAAGTGGTCACATGATCTTGGGACACTGCAACGGTCATAAGTATGAGTCAGTTGCCAAGCATCTGAATTCTGATCCCGTGATCATGGGGACACTACAAACGTCGTAAGTGTGAAAAACGGTCATAGATCACTTTTTTCAGTGCCATTGTAACTTTGAATGGTCACTAAATGAATTACTTCTTTCAATTTATACTCAACCTCTCCTCTAAATATACATGGTTCTCTCTCCACCAATTTATGCACAACACCAATCCTGAATGGCTTATGTTGAAGGATCAAGTACGACTTATTTAAATAAAAATACTGAGAATTTATTTTTGTAATACAATAAACCAGTGATGGCGAACCTATGGCACGTGTGCCACATATCTGCCGGCACACGAGCCATTGCCCTAGCTCAGCTCCAGCGCGCATGTGCACGCCGGCCAGCTGATTTTTGGCTCGCGTGGAGGCTCTGGGAGGGCGTTTTTGGCCTCCGGAGAGCCTCCGGGGGGCGGGAGAGGGAGTTTTCGCCCTCCTCAGGCTCCAGGGAAGCCTCTGGAGCCTGGGGATGGCGAAAAACAGGCCTACCGGACCCACCGGAAGTTGGGAAATGGGCCATTTCTGGCCTCCAGAGGGCCTCTGGGGGGTGCGGGGGGGGCCATTTTCGCCCTCCCCAGGCATTGAATTATGGGTGGTGGGAACTCGCGCATGTGCAATAGCGCGCACGTGCGCGCTTTCGGCACCCGAGGAAAAAAAGGTTCGCCATCACTGCAATAAACCATCACTATCTAATTCATTATCCAAAGTACATTTCCCATTACGGGTTATTTCTATCAGAAACTGCAGCCAAAACCAGCATTATTTTAAAGCAAGATCAGGTCAAGCCAACCCTAGAATTTGTAGAAATCCATCCTGCTGAAAAACAGAGATTTGGGGGAAATTTTAAGGCTATTTTTAGCGTGTGTGGAAGAAAACCATGAAATTGAGATAAATTCCGGTGGGGGCGAGGCTGAACCTTGGGCTGCTTTGCAAAAATAGCAGAGGGTAAAAAAATACAGGCCGAGATTTTTTTTTCCTTAAAAAAAAAAAAAATCTTAAAGCACATTTTATACACACCAAGATTCACTGTTTCTCAAAATGCCCTGCAGAAAATATTACATCACAATATTCTCTCACAGGTATTCTTAGGAGCACAGCTGGCTCAGCAGCGAAAATGGCAAGAGACTTTACTTTCAAGCATTTAAATTAACTGGTTTTCCTGGTTCTCTTAGCAGATTACAATTTATCAAGCCCTTCATCCAATCCATCCTGTCTCTTTACGGCAAATCCACCAGGGACTCCAAGGAAACTCTTTAGTTTAAAACCATTTGGTAGCTTTCGGTTATCGTCCATCATAATTTTCTTTTAACCACCTGGCAGGGGTCTCAAACTCAATTTCATTGAGGGCCACATCAGGGTTGTGTTTGACCTCGGGGGGCCAGGGGGGGGCATGGCCAGTTCGACGTCACTCATGCCTGGGGAACCTGAGGTGGCCTGAGCGCTCTGCCAGCGATAAAGGGCTCCCGAGCTCGGCTGCGACGGCCTCCTGCAACCCTCTGCCAGCAAAAACGGAGCTCGGGAGGGCCGCCTGCAGCCCTCTCCAGCTCCATTTTCGCTGGCAGAGGCACCGCAGGTCAGTCCTTCACTGTTTCCAGGGTGGCCCCTCGGGCCAGATCTAAGCACCCTGTGGGCCAGATCTGGCCCTCGGGAGTTTGATACCCCTGCCTTGGTGATACCATGTACAGGTAGTCCTCAACTTACAACCATTCGTTTAATGACTGTTCAAAGTTACAACAGTACTGAAAAAGTGGTTTATGACTGTTTTTTATACTTACGACCCTTAAACCATCAGCGTGGACCAGAGGTGGGTTGCTATCGGTTCGGACCGGTTCGCCCGAACCGGTAGCGACCCGCTGGTGATGTCACAATGACATCACCGATCCGGTTGGTGCCGGTCCGTGGGCACCGCCATCTTTTTTTTTAAAAAAAATTGATTTTTTTTATTTTTTACTGCTCATGCACGCATGCGCAAAGCGCGCGCACACCCCCGAGGCGCACCCAGGGAGGAAGCGAACCTGCAGTGAGGTAAGTCAGAACCCACCCCTGGCATGGACCCATGATCAAAATTTGGATATTTGGTAACTGGTATGTATTTATGATGGTTACAGGGTCCCGAGGTCATCTTTTGTGACCTTCCGGGTGGGAAAGCTAGATTCACTTAACAACCGCGTTACTAACTTAACAACTGCTGTAAAGAAAGGTCATAAAATGGGGCAAAACTCCCTTAACAACGGTCTCACTTAGGAACAGAAATGTTGGGCTCAATTGTGGTCATATAGATAGTCCTTGACTCATGACCACAAATGGGCCCAGAAATTTTATTGTTAAGAGGTACAGTCATTAAATGAAGCATCAAGTGACCACACCTGACTTTACCACCTTTTTTAGCACAGACATTCAGCAAATTACCACAGTTGCTACGTAAGACATAAAACTCCCAGTTTCACCGCTGAGTTTTGTTTGTCAAAAGCTGGCTGGGAAGTTCGCAAATACCAATCGTGTGACTCTGAGGTGCTGCAACCATTACAAATATGAGCTGGGTGCCAAGCGCCCAGATTGCAATCACATGACTGCGAGGACACTGCAACGGTTAGTTAAGTGCAAGGACCGGTTGTAAGTCACATTTTTCAGCGCCGTCGTTAACTTTGACTGGTCATAAATCAAGGAATACTTGTATAGTTTGTTCTGTATTTCCTGTTAATCCTGCAACCAGGTTAATAGTATTTGGCACTTAGGTCTCTGTAGACACCACTTTTTCCTCTGTTTATCTATGCCTATCACTTTTGTGTAGATATTAAACTGGAACTCTTGAGGATGTCACTAGGAGGCTGATGATTTCTGGCTTAACTATTTTCAGCAATCAAATTCCAAGCAAGCAAGCAAGCAATTCTTTTCACTTGTCCCTAAAGTCAACAATGGGTTGATAAGACTGAACCACCTGAAATTAAATTTAAACCCAAAGTCCCCTTGATAAAAAAAAGAGACTGGAGGATTGGGGTTTAGTCTGTTTGGATGAAGTTGTACTCCATCTGAATAACCAAGCCCAGAGTTCGAAAGCCGCTGTCTCTTGTTTCCTAGGTAGCATACAACCAAGAATATATTTGGACAATGACATGATCGAAAGAACCAGTATCATCTAGGGGTTAAGGCACCAGGCTACAAACCAAGAGACTTTTGAGTTCTAGCCCCTCCGTAGGCATGAAAGCCCACTGGTGACTTTGGGCCAATCACCAGGAGACTGTGAGTTCTAGGAGATTGTCTACGGAGATTCTCAGTCATCCTGGTCATGGTTGTCCCAAAGGTGCTTTTTCAAGAGACAACTGGACTTTCTGGTTTTTCTGTGAGTTCTAGTCTCACCTTAGGCATAAAAGCCGACTGGTGACTTTGGGACAATCACCAGGAGACTGTGAGTTCTAGTTGTCTATGAAGATTCTCAGTCATCCAGGTCATGGTTGTTCCAAAGGTGCTTTTTCAAGAGACAACTGGACTTTCTGGTTTTTCTGCGAGTTCTAGTCTCACCTTAGGCATGAAAGCTGGTTGGTGACTTTGGGCTAATCACCAGGAGACTGTGAATTCTAGTCTCACCTTAGGAATGAAAGCCAGCTGGGTGACTTTGAGTTAGATGCTCTCTCTCAGTCCATCACATCTCACAGGGCTGTTGTGGTGGGGAAAATAAGAGGAGGAAGGAGTATTATGTGTGTTCACCACCTTGAGTTATTTATAAACATAATAAAGGCAGTATAGAAATAAATACATAAATCTATGTCACCGATGTGTTCAGGGTTTTCCTGAGGAATCTGGAAGCTTCTACCCAACATAACCTCCAGGATGCTAACCAATGCATGATGCCAAGAACACGTTATGCCCGCATAGAAAGATATGCACTAATTATCAATGGCTTCTGCACACAATCAATGGCTGCAGTTTGACCATTAAAAACTTACATAAATTAGGACCCGATGATCTCAGGGACTATTTCAATATGCTCAACCTTTTCCTTTTTGGAAAGGAGTCTAGATTTCCTTCTAGAAAAGCCTAACCTTTTCAATATGCTCAAGCTTTTCCTGTTTGGAAAGGAGTCTAGATTTCCTTCTAGAAAAGCCTAACCTTTTCCAGTGACAAGCATGACTGTATGCCAAGGCACCCAGAATGCTGTTATCTTCCTACCAAAGTGGTACCTATTTATCTAATCACATTTGCATGCTTTCAAACCGCAACTATTTTTAACTATTTAGATTTCCATCAGCAGAACGTAACGACGGACCACTATTTGAATGAAATGCAAAATATAAACCCAATGGATAATAATTGCATCAATAAAGGCAGAGGCTTAGCCGGGTTTATGTAAACTTTAAATCCTGTTGACCATTTTGTGCATGACTCCACCATGTTCAAACTGGCATTTATCCATCTCCCCCTTTCCTCGCAAAAAGATACCTTAAATTTCAGCTGAGGCCACATGTATGGCTATCATTTATTTTACAGCATTAACCTCAATCCATGAGCTCTAACGCAGATATTTTGCTAGGTTGAGCACCTTGCAGGTATTTATTTATTTATTTTATAAAATTTATATGCCGCCCAACTCCCGAAGGACTCTGTATGTGTCCTGTACCTTAAAGCATTAGTGCGCTCCACAGGGTTCTTTTGAGAGCTGCTAGTAAAATGTCTTGGCGCAGGTTTGACATGAAAATTAGATGACAGTGTCTTTTTAGCCAGTGTTTAAATGCTTTGGAATTAGCAGAGTTCAAAAAGGAGTGTGTTTTTGCGTTTTCCATGGTGCCACTCAATTTGTCAAAATGGCAGGCAAAGCACAGCCCTTCACTTAAAAAGAACAATGTCCTATCTCTTGCACAAAGCTTGTTGTTGTACCCATGCCACTAGCAGTAAGCCTGTGTTTAATAAGTAATCACATACGCTACCTTAACATTTTAATTTGGAACAAGGTAACAGTAACATCTTTTGCTTATCCATGTTTGCAAACTACTCGGGAAGGTTGGGTGTCAAACTCGCGTCGTCACGTCATGACGTGACGTATCACGACTTTTTTTCCCTTCGCTAAACCGGGTGTGGGCGTGGCCAGCACGTGACGCATCCGGCCCGCGGGCCACGAGTTTGACACCCCTGGTTCAGAACCTCAGCCAGGAGGGTATCCATTTTGAACGGGTGGACTATTTTTGAGCCATATCAACAGACGTCTGTTAAAAGATTTGGCCCTAAGAGAAGCATATACCCTGGTGAAATTCAGTGGAAGACAAATGAGTCTGTTAATCTCTCTGGCTGTCTGACACCATCAATCACCTTATCTTCCCTGATCAATGTTTCTGACATTCTGCGGAAGAAAAATGCATGGTAATACAATCATTGTGTTTCCACGACATACAGGACTGGAATCTTAAAAGTGATTTTACACATATCAATTCTGTGCAGTTGATGTTTGGTTCTCCATACTTGTACAAAGCTTCGCAGGTCAAGTTAGCAACTGTTCGAAGTTACAATGGCACCGAAGAAAATTGTGGTATTCGTGACCAGTTCTCACACAACCATCGCAGCCTCTCCATGGTTATGTGATCAAAATTTGGGTGCCAGCATGTATTTACAATAGTTGCAGCGTCCCATGTGATCACCACTTGAAACCTTCCCGCCCAATTCTGACCAGCAGTCAATAGGGTGGTGGTGCTGGATTCACTTAACAACTATGTGATTCATTTAACAACTGCAGTGATTTGCTTAACAACCGTGGAAAAAGGTCATAAAATTGGGTGCAATTCACTTAATAACCACCATGTTAGCAAAGGAAACTCTGGCCCAACTATAGTTGCAAGTTGAAGACTACCTGTAGAGCATTACACAAATGAAGTTCTACAAGAGCTTGAGTGCTAGCTGGTGTGGATGAGACCTGGTCTCAACCGCTCCAGCTAATAGTCTTGATATAACATAAGCCAGAGGTCTTCAAACTTGGCAACTTTTAAGACTTGTGGACTTCAACTCCCAGAAATCTCCAGCCAGCATAGCTGGCTGGAGAATTCTGGGAGTTGAAGTCCACAAGTCTTAAAGTTGCCAAGTTTGGGGACCCCTGACATAAGCAATGTAAGTAAACAATTCTGATTTTCAGGTGATAATTTACTCTAGGGGAAGTTCGTTCCTCTTCAAAAGAAATAGCTTGTGAATATTTGTATATCCTAAACTAAACTACCACAGGGTATGTTACATGAAACTTCTACTATCTGCAATGGTTTTTAATTATTTGTGCTCAGTGATGGACAAACCACAGTGTTTCATATAGCTAAATTACTGACATCCGAAATGGGCACCGCTTTCAGACTTTCTACAGTCTGTAAAGGAAGTTGTAAAGCAGGGATTCTCAAAATCTGGGCTATGATCCATAATGGACCAGTGATTCTCAACCTTGGTAGTTTGAAGATATGGGGATTTCAACTCTCGGAATTCCCCAGCCAGCCATGAGGAATTCTGGGAGTTGGAAGTCCACAAGTCCTAAAAATTGCCAAGGTTGGACACCCCTGCCGTACACACTTCAATGCAGAAGAACAACCATGTCACTAATTTACCAACTGCAGTGATTCACTTAACAGCTGTGGCAAGAAAAGTCGTAAAATGGGGCAAAACTCACTTTACAAATGTTTCACTTAGCAGCAGAAATTCTGGGCTCAATTTATGGTCGTAAGTTGAGGACTACCTGTACTTCCTGTTTCATTTTGATGAAAACTCCAGAGGGTCATGTCTGAGATGCTTCCTCAAATTTTACCTCTGCCCCAAGACTCAAAATTCCTTTTATTTGAGCGTAGCCTTGGTTAAGACACTTCCTCCTGTTCTTCCTAGTTTTTTTTTTTTTTTGCCATGGTTCTTAAGGGAATCACTGCAGTTGTTAAGTGAATTGCGTGGTCGTTAAGCATGAACCAGTTTCTCCCATTGGTTTTGTTTGTTGAAATCCAGCTGGGAAGGTCACGGATGATGCCAGGATGTGCAACTGTCATAAATACATGCGGGTAACAAAATGGCCCGAATTTTGATCACGTCCATGGGAATCCTGTGACAGTTGTAAGTGCGAGGACTGGTTGCAAGTCACTTTTTTCAGTGCCGTTGTAACTTCGAACAGTCGCTAAACGAATGGCTGCAAGTCGAGGACTATAGGCAGTCCTCCACTTAGGACCACAATTGAGCCCGAAATTTATGTTGTTAAGCGAGAAGTTTCTTAAGTGAGTTTTGCCCCGTTTTACGACTTTTCTTGCCACATTTGTTAAGTGAATCACCTGCAGTTGTTAATCAGGAACAGGGTTGTTAAGTGAATCTGGTTTCCCCGTTGACTTTGCTTGTCGGAAGGTCGCAAAAGGCGATCACGTGACTCCGGGACACTGCAGCCGTCATAAATGTGAGTCAGTTATCAAGCAAATCGTATGACCATGGGGATGCTACAGCGGTCGTAAGTGTGAAAAACGGCCATAAGTCACTTTTCTCAGTGCTGTAACTTGGAACCGTCACTATGTGAAACTGTTGTAAGTCGAGGACTACCCGTCCCTGTAGATCTCATTTAGCCGTAAATCAGAACAGTTGAATTCTCCTAATGCAAAATAGCCAAGCAGCCAACGATGCATCTGTTTCTTTTCTGGACTTGAAGACACGGCTGGACTTTTTGGGTTTTTTTTTACAGAAACGTTGCAATCAGCTATTTTGGAATGCTTAGGTATGTCTCCCCTGCTAAATTTGGTCAAACCGTCTTTAGAACCGTTGGAAGGCTCTGCCAGAAAACCATGTGAATCATCATTCATAAAGTCAGAGGCGGGCAGAAGGAGAGAAGAGGGAAGCCCTAAAGGAAGTTGGATGCTTTGCAACGCCAGCAAGCAGAAGCCAGAATTGAAGCTGGCTTAAATGTTTTGACAGCAAACTCCCCCCCCCAAACACACACACACACACACACACACACACACACACACACACACACACACACACACACAAAGACAGTTTTGGCAAAGGAGCAAGCAAGTGAAGAGAGAAGAAAGGATGGGGACTTCCTCCAAGTGTCCCCTTGTTGTTTTTTAAGCAGTGAGTTTGGTTGAGCTAGTTGGGGTAGCTTTGGGGTGCTTTCCTGGTCCCCTCGCATTTGCATTCATTTTAATTGGATTTGGAACCAAGGATACCAACCGCTGGAGATGCCCTGGACCATAAAACAAAAGACACAAAAAAATCACCTTTGGAGGGGGGAGGTGAGGAGGCAGTGGAGAAAGAACAGGATACCCCCTATAGCAGGGGTCTCCAACCTTGACAACTTTCAGCCTGGAGGACTTCAACTCCCAGAATTCACCAGCCAGCTTTGCTGGCTGGGGAATTCTGGGAGTTGAAGTCCTTTAGGCTTAAAGTTGCCAAGGTTGGAGACCCCTGCCCAGGGGTGAAATCCAGCAGGTTCTGACAGGTTCTGGAGAACCGGTAGCGGAAATTTTGAGTAGTTCGGAGAACCAGCAAATATCACCTCTGGCTGGCCCCCGAGTGGGGTGGGAATGGAGATTTTGCAATATCCTTCCCCCAGAAGTGGGGTGGGAATGGAGATCTTGCAATATCCTTCCCCCAGGAGTGGGGAGGAAATGGAGATTTTGCAGTATCCTTCCCCTGCCATGCCCACCAAGCCACACCACACCCAAGCCACGCTCACAGAACCGGTAGTAAAAAAAATTGGATTTCACCATTTCCCCTGCCCTATAGCAAACATCCACAAAACAAGCACACTCTATACTTAAAATCTGCAACCCCTGGATACATCCGACTGCAGCTGCCATTAACCCAGCCCAAAGCAACTGTTTTGCTTCAGACAACCTTTGTGGATAGAGTTTTATCCCCCATCATTCATTCATTCATTCATTCATTCATTCATTCATTCATTCATTCATTCATTCATTCATTCTCTTTCTCTCTCTCTAAGTTGCCTGAACCTCAGGACTGTAGACATCCAAAGAGAAAACTGTACTGTAGCTTTATAGGAGTCTGAGCCCCTTTAAGCCAAAATTTACCCAGATCACTGCCATCTGGAAAGCTAGTTATTTTAGGAGGGGTGGAGGGGGGGGGAGAAAGAGAGATGCTCTCCCTCCTTTCTGATAGGGAATTTTATCCAAGTTGGAAGGGGATGGAAGTGGAGGGCTCTGGAGACTCTTTCTGCTAAAATCATTAACCCGAAGAAACGCTATACTGTACTGTATATGATATTTTACCTTGTGCCTACAACACCAAGCAGCGTTGAAAGAGCAGGGAAGCTGCAGAGTTTAGGCAGCTCCCCCTGGTTCTCCATTGCTCCCCTGCGGAGAAGGAATCCGGGCTTTCTTACCCTCGTCTTGGAGGGTTGATGATGTATATACATGTTACATGACATTACATGCCCAGCGCATGTCATCGTTTATAGATTTGACAGTCTACATGCAGTATTTTAGGGGCATTCTAGGAGGGCTTTCACACAACACGCTTGACCTGGTTACAGGAGGAACAGCCAGCCTGCTGAGCGTGTAAAGCTACATAAACCCAACCAAGGTGAGCCATGGAAGCTACATAAACCCAACCAAGGTGAGCCATGGAAGCCACGTAAACCCAACCAAGGAGAACAACCCAAACCAAGGAAGCCCAACCAAGGAGAACAACCCAAACCACGTAAGTCCAACCAAGAACAACCCAAACCACATAAGCCCAACCAAGAACAGCCCAAACCACGTAAGCCCAACCAAGGAGAAGCCCAAACCACGTAAGCCCAACCAAGAACAGCCCAAACACATAAGCCCAAACAAGAACAGCCCAAACCAAGGAAGCCCAACCAAGGAGAACAACCCCAAACCACGTAAGCCCAACCAAGAACAACCCAAACCACATAAACCCAAACCTAGAACAGCCCAAACACANCACCACCCCAACAGAACAACCCCAAACCACGTAAGCCCAACCAAGGAGAAGCCCAAACCACGTAAGCCCAACCTAGAACAGCCCAAACACATAAGCCCAAACAAGAACAGCCCAAACCAAGGAAGCCCAACCAAGGAGAAGCCCAAACCACGTAAGCCCAACCAAGGAGAACAACCCAAGCCACGTAAACCCAACCAAGAGATTAACATCTCCCAGGCTTGTAGGTAGTGAGATCACTCACCCCTAGTTCTTTCTGTGACTTGGGTAAGCGAACAAGACGAACCCCTCCAGAGTCACGTTTACTTAAAGAGTTAAAATATACCCGATTTTACCGACGCCAAGGGAAGGGATGGGGGGGAATGAAAAGCCTTCCTAACTCTACAGAAGCTGCCCCCCCCCCCGACCTGCATCTAAAAGAATAGAGAAGCCTCCTTTTGGCTGTTCGGCGAAGGGTGGCAGCACTCTGCACCTGCTCAGGGACCCTGCGGGGTTACGTCCTATGGGGTGGAGAGTCTTCCGTTTCAAATAAAAGCCCGATCCCGGAGCCTTTTCTCAACCTTGCCCTCCTCCCCCCCCCAAATCTAATCATCCCCCGCCGACAGGACGGGAGGCACCGGATCCTAATTATCAACGGTGTGCCGGCGGGAAGGGAGTAAAAAAAAGGGGGGGGGGAAATCAGAATTGTTAATCAAGGGAGCTCCGGTTACAGTCGCCGCTCCCTTTTCTCAACCTTGCCCTCCTCCCCCCCCCAAATCTAATCACCCCCCGCCGACAGGACGGGAGGCACCGGATCCTAATTATCAACGGTGTGCCGGCGGGAAGGGAGTAAAAAAAGGGGGGGGGGAAATCAGAATTGTTAATCAAGGGAGCTCCGGTTACAGTCGCCGCTCCAAGCTTTTTTTTTTTTTTCCTTTTTTTTTTTTTT
>QLTV01002580.1:2974540-2984924 GCA_003457575.1 Thermophis baileyi
GCAAACTTTGCAAAAAAGGTTCGTTTCGTTTCCCCCGATCGTTCCCGCGTCTCCCATCCACCGCCCGCCCGCCCGCCCCGCGCGCGCTTTCCGGGCCGGCCAAAAGAGATCCGCGCCGCGCGCGTTTTCGACCAACCGCCAAGGAATCGCAAACACACACACACACACACACACACACACAAACAAACAAACAAACAAACACCAAACACAAAACACACACCCTTCCTTCCAGCCGGTGGTGGATCAGCTCCGGAGCTTGGCAGCCGCTTCCCTGCATAAGGTATCCATTGACCGAAAGGTGCCAGGAGGAAGAAGCCGGGAGCCCAGCGCCTCCGCCGGTGGTGCTGCTGCTGCTGCTGCTGCTGCTGCTGCTGTTGCAATCGCCGCGGCTCTTCTTCCTTTCCCTTCCCGAGGCAACGCGGGACTGGAGCCGCGCGGAGTAGCGCTGGCGGTAGCAACTCCTGACTCAGGGGGCCTCCGAGGGGAGGGGAGAAGGGAAGGGAAAAAAAAAGGGGGGGGGCGATTCCCAGCCGGCAAAGCTGAGCACAGCGCAGCCTACCGGGAGGCGGAGGCAGCCAAGCGGCGGCGGCGGCAGCAGCAACAAGCCGGGCTCGGCGCCGAGCTTTCCGAGCGGAGACGGCAGAGAAAAGAGCCAGATGAAGCACGCGTGGCTCTCGCTGCTGGCAGCCTCCTGCCCGCCCCGGGGCCCCGCACAAGATCGGACGACGGGAGGATGGCTTTCTGCGCCCTTGTCCGAGGGGGGATTCCTTGGCTCGCCTGCCGCCGGAGGGGGTGGGTGGGGTGGATGGGGGGAAAAGCTACCGGAGGGATCCTCCTTTTGTTGCCCCGGGCTGCTTGCTCCTTGCTGGAAAAGCCGCGTTTATAGGGTTCACACGGGCAGAGGCCGGCCTGTAGTTCCGCTGGCCGGGCTGGTGCGGCGCAGCGAGCCCGGGTTCAAACGGGGGATGGTGGAGCGAGACGCGGGGATTGCGGGCTGAGCCTCGACCTGCGTGGAACAGCGCGCCGTGATGGTCAAGATGCGCGATGGGTAGATCGTTGCTGGGGTGTTTTGTGCGTTTGGGTTTGGGCGCTGGTGGTGGGTAAACCAACCGGGGCTGGTAATTGGCAAGGGAGAGGGAAGGGGGTAGAGAGAGGGAGGGTGGGAGATAATGCCCAGGGGGGGGGCGTTAGAGGCTTGGGGAGAAGGGGGGGCGGGAGTTTTCTCCATCCCCCCCTGGTAAACTTTTGCTTTGCTTTAACAATTTCAATCTTAACGATCTTTTTTTTTTTTTAAAGTAATTTTCTCACTTTGCTCTTCAAAACAGCAGGAAATTGCTACTGATTTCCCACTGTCGTTGCGGTAAGGTCTGATTAAATGGAAAACAAGGAGCTTTAATGGGACAAGTATTTAATTTCTTATTATTCGATTTATATCCTACCTTTATTTTATTTATTTATTTATTTATTTATTTATTTACTTACCTACTTACTAATTAATCAATTAATCAATTAATTAATTAATTAAATTTGCCTGCCATCCATCTCACCGGAAAGCAACATCTTTATATACATTTCAAGGCACCATACATAATGTCTTGCCTTTTCAACAACAACAACAACCCTGTGAGGTGAGTTGGGCTAAGAGAGAGGGACAGGCCCAAAATCACCCAGCTACTATTCATGCTAAGGGAGGACTACAACTCCCATTTGCCAGTTTCTAGTTCATCTTAACTGCTACATCGCTCTCATCGAGACCCCCCCCCCCACTCTTAATATACAGGTCTTCCCCATTCAGTGACCAAAGTTGCGATGGTTCTGAACAAGGGGACTTATAGCAATAGCATTTAGACTTATATACCGCTTCATAGTGCTTTACAGCCCTCTCTAAGTGGTTTACAGAGTCAGCATATTGTCCCCAACAATCTGGCTGCTCATTTTACCAACCTCGGAAGGATGGAAGGCTGAGTCAACCTTGAGCCTGGTGAGATTCCATCTGCCAAACTGCTGGCAGCCGGTGATCAGCAGAAATAGCCTGCAGTACTGCACTCTAACCACTGCGCCACCGCGGCTCACTTATGGCCATATTTCATCGTTGTGGCCATCACAGCATTGCCATAGTCACATGAACACGAAATCCACATTGTATTTTCCTTTAGCTGAAGTGTGGGGTGTACCATAAAGATATTCATGTATTGCCACCTCTCGATATAAGTTCTGTAAGCAATTTAATTCATATCTCATTATACCTGACAGGTTGAGCTGAAAATTATATCTGTGGTTTGGAGAGCTAGCCAGCAATCCAAATACCTCATCTTTCTACACCTTCATTGTCTTGAAACCTTATGGTAACCTATCTGTGGTTTAATATCTTCCAGTCCCATATTGGACAGAAGTGCAACCCTGTTGAGCAGGAAACTCCAAGCTTAGCAACTTTTAAGACTTATGGACTTCAACGCCCTGAATATATTTTATTTTATTTATTTATTTATTTATTTATTTGTCAACAAATGCAAGGAAACAGGACGCATGAAAAAAATGTCACAAATAAATGGATATAAAGAAGCAAAACATAGCCATAAACACATAAAATGAGTACATACAAATGGGTACAGTAGGACAGGGACAGTAGGCACGCTGGTGCGCTTATGCACGCCCCCTTAGGGACCTCTTAAGAAACGTGTAAGGTCCACGGTAGACAGTTTAAGGTAAAAGGTATGGGGGTTAGAGAAACTGACAACAGGATCAGGTAAAGTGTTCCAGACATTTACTACTCTATTGCAGAAGTCGTATTTTCTGCAATCAAGATTAGAGCGGATTACATTTAGTTTGAATCTATTGATAGCCCTAGTGTTATTGCGGTTGAAATTAAAGTAGTCATAAACAGGTAGGACGTTAAGGTAGGTGATCTTGTGTACTAAGCTTAGGTCGGAACGTAGACGGCGTAGTTCAAGGTTATCCAGGCCTAAAATTTCAAGTCTACTGGAATAAGGAATTTTATTGCGAGCAGAGGAGTTGAGTACTCTTCTTGTAAAATACCTCTGGACCCTCTCTAATGTATTAATGTCCGAAATACAGTGTGGGTTCCAGGCAGGTGAGCAGTATTCAAGCTTCTTGGATGAAAAGCGAAACGTCTTCAAAGAAAAACCAGAAAGTCCAAAATGCCTCTTGAAAAAGCACCTTTGGGACAACCATGACGTGGAAGACTGAGAAATCTCCATAGACCCCCTGAATGTATGACTGGCTGAGGAATTCTGGGAGTTGAAGTCCCCACAAGTCCTAAACTTGCCAAATTTGGGAAGCCCTGCTGTTGAGCACCATTGTCTATCCCCAGTGGCTTCTGTCTGTCCATTAAGAGGGAGAAGGTAATCCTCTTACCCATCGTTCTTCTCTAATGCAGTCGGGACACCTGGAATAATCTTTAAATAAATAAAATATATAGCTCAAATGGGGAAATAAACCTGTTGAGACTATGACCTTTGCAGTAAATGATGAAAAATTTGGTGAAAGTCGATACTCACTATTAATGGTTTTTAGGAGGCCCGTTGGAAAATGTAACACTAACAAAATATGTCCCAAGGCTTATTTTTGATATCGACGGCCAATGATGTGGAAAATGTCACTTACTGGTAAATACTGACTCCAGATATGGTATCTGAGCATTTATTGTTATTTTATAATTCACAGTGGAATATTCTGACATTTCCTTCCATGTGTCTTCAAAACCTGTAAAGCCCTGTGAAACATCATAGAAACCAGGTGATGAGAAATGTTTAAAACCGCACTGGTTACATTGAGCAGGTTACAATTAAGAGGAAACACAATAGTGGTTTTCCAAAACTCCAGAGGCTGTTCACACAGAAGATGGAACTCGGTTACTTTAATACCAGTCCGGGGAACAGACGTATGGATGGAAATAGCAAGGTACCGGATGTTAATCTAAAGCAACTTCCATCAAGAGAAAAAAATTGTAAGGAAGGTGATTTTGGTAAAGCTCTGGAGAAATATCTAAATCACAGGTTTAGAAAACTTGGCAACTTTAAGACCTGTGGACTTCAACTTCCAGAATTCCCCAGCCAGCCATGGGAAGTCAACCGGTCTTAAAATTGCCAAGGTTGGACACCCCTGATCTAAATGTTGAGAGCTATTTGACAAATCACCTCAAGATGATGGGTATCTGTCTTCCAATGAAGAAGTGGTTTGAGGGTTATACAAGATACATCAGGTGATGAACAGGGACATGAACAGATTAACAGAGTTGGAAGGGACCTTGTAGGTCATCTAGTCCAACCCCCCGCTCAAGCAGGAGACCCTACACCTTTCTTCTTGAAAGTCTCAAGTGTTGGAGCTCTCACAACCTCCGAAGGCAAGCTGTTCCACTGGTTGATCGTTCTCACTGTCAGAAAGTTTCTCCTTATTTCCAGGTTGAATCTCTCCTTGATCCGTTTCCATTTATTATTCCTTGTCTGGCCATCTGGTGCTTTGGAAAATAGCTTGACCCCCTCCTCTCTGTGGCAGCCCCTCAAATATTGGAACACTGCTATCATGTCTCCCCTGGTCCCTCTGTTCGCTAGACTAGCCATGCCCAGTTCCTGCAACCGCTCTTCATATGTTTTAGCCTCCAGTCCCCTGATCATCCTGGTTGCTCTGCTCTGCACTTTTTCTAGAGTCTCGACATCTTTTTTTGTAGTGTGGTGACCAAAACTTCAGTGGCCAGCTTTTTGTACATACATAAAAATGACAGGCATCCGATTGTGAATGAACCAAAACTCAACTGCCATTTACACATGTGCAGAAATGGCCACCAACCATTTGCACAAAATCCTGCAAGTTAGGATTGCTTGTAAGTAAGCAAAGGTGGCACACCATTGGTCAGGAATACTACAACTGCAAACATTCTACAAGAAGCCCAGGACTGGATTGGATGACATGATTGGGAGCTCCCCAGAGTTGGTTAGAAGATGGGTGGCTATATAAATGCTTTAAATATTTAACCCAAAGTTGCTTTTTCAAAAGGCAACTGGACTTCCTTTATTTTTCCTTGATGATGTTTCGTTTCTCATCCAAGAAGCTTCTTCAAGTTCTGGTCTGGAGAACTGAAGAAGCTTCTTGGATGAGAAGCGAAACGTCTTCAAGGAAAAACAAAGTCCAGTTGCCTTTTGAAAAAGCACTTTTGGGACAACCATGACCTGGATGACTGGGAATCTCCATAGACAAATAGAATTTAAGAACCTTTCCATCCCTTCAGTTTTATGAAGTGCCAACATATGCCACGTTTCCAACACTTATTAAAAAGTAAGTATCTTTAGGTTGGTATTGTGGGTGTGGATTTACTGTGCTTCAGTCTTCCCTCTTCTAAGTAGGATAGTGTAGTGCAGGGGTGTCAAACTCAAGGCCCACAGGCCGAATCCAGCCTGCAGGGTGCTTAGATCTGGCCCGCAGGGCCGTCCTGGAAACAGCGAAGGACCAGCCCACAGTGCCTCTACCAGCGAAAATAGAGTTCTGGGGGGGGGGCTGCGTGCGGTGGTCCTTTAGACACCTGCAGGGGGCCGTCACAGCTGAAAATGGAGCCTGGGGGGGGCCACATGGGGCCCCCCGAGCTCTGTTTTTTGCTGGCAGAGTGCTAGCAAAACAAACTACTAGCAAAAGTGGATCACCCCCAGGCCACCTCAGGTGCCCCCGACACGAGTGACGTCGAGCTGACCATGCCCACCTGGACACGCCCCTCCGCCCCCCGCCCCCCAAGGTCAAACACAACCCTGATGCGGCCCTCAATGAAATTGAGTTTGACACCCCTGGTGTAGTGGTATTTGACAAATGAAGAAACCCAGATTCAAATCTCTGATCCACTAGTGGAAGTCAGTGGAGACTAAGCTGTTTGTTGTCTTGCAGCATAGCCTACCTCCATAAAGTTGTATGATGGTCATAAATCCAGAGATTCTGTACATCACTGAGCCTTTCAGATAAAAGACAAGATTTAAATGCAATCAATTAAGTGGCCCAAGAAAGCTCACTCTTAATAGAGATGTCTCCTGGGAAAGCAAGGGGACTAAATGACAACATGTGTGTTGCATTGTCGCCAAACAAACAGGCCTCCTTTTGCAGTTGCTTCACAACAGTGCATGGAAGCACCGGAGCTTATGGGGTGACATTGCAACATGTGCTTCATCACTTTGGTGTCGTCGAAGTTAAGATCAGGCACCTACAGGAAAAAATTTTTTATAAAAGGGATCCTGTCTTTGGATTGCTGCCGTAAGGAAGGCAACTTAATCTCCGTGCTGTTATCCTTTTGGCATCAAAAAGAATCTTTTTTCTCAGTTTCCATGTTTTTTGCATCTTGGATTCTTAAAAATTAATCTCCAGTTGCTTTAAGATGGACAGATCTGGATAAATGGGGTAAGCTTTAGTGTGCTTCGCCCTGGTTTTCTACTTTTATGTGATGTTAAGCTTTTTATGTTTATGTTGTTCATATTGTTTGCTTCAAGATAGACTGTATCTCCAGGCTGTTTATACACCGGTTCAATCTGTCAAAAAAAGAGAAAGAAATGCAATTTCTCTGTTTAAGAGACAATATAGAGAAGACTGGACAACAGGGAGCGTTTGGCCTGTTACAGCTGAACTGTTTCTCCTGAAAGGAATATTTTCTTTGGAAAATGATGACAAAGTGGTGAATGCTGTCTCTGCATCCTGAGTTCTTCGTAAGAGTGATATATTGCAAAGAAACATTTATTTGACTCAGCGGTGGGTTCCACTTACCTTCCCTACCAGTTCGCATTGCGACGTAAGTGCACGTTTTGCGCGCACACGCTCGCTTCGCTCGCGCGCCCCGTCACGTCACGCAAAAGACCAGGAAATGCAATAGCACTTAGACTTATATACCACTCCATAGTGCTTTACAGCCCTCTCTGAGCCATTTACAGTGTCAGCATATTGCTCCCGACAATCTCGGTCCTCATTTTAGCGACCTCAGAAGGATGGAGGGTTGAGTCAAACATGAGCCGATGAGGATCGAACTCCTGGCAGTGAGCAGAGTCAGCCTGCAATACTGCATTCTAGCCACTGTGTCACCATAGCTCCTGGGTGGGCAGTATATATCTATATTTATTTATTCATTCATTCAGAAAATATATTTTTATTTTTGTTTAATAAATACAAATAAAAATGAAGTATTAGCTTAATTGTTTTCTTCCCTCTATGCTAGTTTGTCATTGAGATAAGGTCTCCCTTGAGTTGATCTTGACTGCTGGTGAGTCATACCCAGGTTACTTTCTTTGCAATGGTACAAGAATAAAGAATTGGTTTCCCATAATCTTCTAGGATTATTTTAAAACAAAATTGCCATCTGGGTCTTACAGCCGTAGGATTTCTTGGTTGAAACGTGCAGCAATTCCAGTTCAAAATCAAAAAGTGTTTTGGAGCATGTGGGAATGTGAACAGGACAAACCTTGAAACCCAACGGTCTCTTCTGCGATTTCACAGCAGTTGTGTAGCTGGGCAATCCCAGGAAATGAAGTAGCTGTTGCAAGGAGTTGCCAGCACATGCTACCCATGTAATTTCTTCTTTGAAATTCAAAGTGCTCCATAGTCCTGATTCCATAATGATGCAGCCCCAAAGAACCAAATCAGGGGTGTCAAACTCAAGGCCCACAGGCCGGATCCCATGGGGCCAGCCTGGAAACAGCAAAGGACCGGCCCGCGGTGCCTCTGCCAGTGAAAACGGGCTCCCAATCTCCATTTTCGGCTGGGACGGCCTCCTGCAACCCTTTGCCAGCGAAAACAGAGCTCACTCAGGAGGACCGCACACAGGCTGCCCTGATGTCAAGCTGGCCACGGCCACCCCAGCCACGCCCACCCAGGCCCCCCAAGATCAAACACAACCCTGATGCGGCCCTCAATAAAATCGAGTTTGACACCCCTGAACTAAATAGTTCCAACCCTATTTCACTTTATTTTTAAAAACCAACAAGGGTTCTTTTGACACTACACAACCATATAGTTTTGCTGGCAACAAGGTGGAAGTCCCTGACTTCATCCAAGATGTTTTTCAGTTCTCAAGTCTAGCCCACAACCCAACAATTCTGTGGTAGTCTCCCACTCAAGTACTCTCCAGCTTCCAAGCTTAAGTCAGTTGTAGCCTGCTGAGACCATCATTGCCATAAATTGTGATTTTAAACCCTTGCTGTCATCTCCTTCCTGTACCTCATTTTATAGCAGCTCCATAATTTATTCTGGCAGGTGGCATCACCTGTCTTCTAAAAAAAAAAATCCCCTTAAAAGCTGCTACCTATGCTGTCCCAATGATAAGTTACTAAGGATTCCTATCCAAAATCACTCGTTGCAAAAAAAAACAACAACCACCACACTTGACTATTTCTTATACTACAGTGGTTTACTACCGTATACACACAATTACTATACTGTCATCTAAAACAGGATTTACTGACTTGGAGTAGGCAGAGATCTGAAAATATCTCATAGGCTTA
Organism: Thermophis baileyi; assembly: GCA_003457575.1. Taxonomy (NCBI): domain Eukaryota; kingdom Metazoa; phylum Chordata; class Lepidosauria; order Squamata; family Dipsadidae; genus Thermophis; species Thermophis baileyi. The sequence goes on from QLTV01002580.1 coordinate 2,983,021, forward strand.
CAGATTGTTGCTCCTGATCAAGACTGCTTGCTTTCTGCTGGATCCAGTTCAGAGAACAATTAAGAGAAAAAAAATGTTACAGGGGCTTGATTAATGAGGAAAATGGAATTAATTACTCCTACTAATAGCAATTATGCACTGTACATCTCTTAAGTACATTTAAGGCAAAGCTGAAACGGAGGGAGAAGTACTTGTTTCAAAGGCCAGATTGGAATTTGGTGTCTTCCAAATGTGTTAAGAACTCCAATGCTTCATTAAATATATCCAATAATGTTCGTTCTATTACTTCTAATGTATTTTTATAAATTTCTACAGGTATACCATCCGGACCCAGTGTTTTATTATTTTTTTGATTTTTCAATATAATTCCTAGTTCTATACTAGTAATTGGTTTATTTAGCATTTCTCTCTCTTCTGTAATAGTGTTCATTGGTTTTATCTGCATGTATTTTTTAACTTCTGTTTCTTCTATCTCATCCCGTTGATACAATTTTGTAAAATATTCCTGAACTATTTCCTTTTTTTTTTGATAATATTATTTTGTATATTTCCTTCCTTATACACTAAATTGTATATTGTTCTTTTTTTCTTTTCTTTTTTCAATTTGTAGGCTAGCCAGCGTCCTGTCTTGTTTGCGTGTTCGAAATATCTTTGTTTTGACCTTTTAATTTTCTGAACATGTCCATAACTTTTTTTTTAAAATAATTTTTATTGTAAATTTCCAATTAAAAAACAAACACATAAATAAACAAACATTACAACATATAAAAACAAACATACATATCACTTAAAAATATAATTTCATTAATACAGCTTTATGCCATCATAATTTCTTTCTTATTTCCATATTTCCCTAGGTTTTGGCTATTGTGATATACCTAAACAGCTATTGTCTTTTCCTATTTGATACATATATATACACTTTTACCTATTATCCCATAGTTTTTTACTTTTATTTACATTATATACATTAACAACCTTTTAAATTTACAATTACACCTATCACATTTCCTCTATCGTATTCCCTTTTATAACATATTTCATTCTTATCTTAATTTATGCATTAATTTTGGTTTGCTTTTCGAGCCAATCATACCATATATCCCAAATTTTATAATACTCTGTTTCCTCCCTCTCTCTTAATTCCATAGTTAATTTGCTCATTTCAGCACATTCTAGCACCTTTTTTTACAATCATAGCGCTTGATACATAGATACATAAATGCATAGCGATGTATCTTCTTTTTTATTAACCATGTAAAATTGATTTAATTCTTTGTTCAACATCTCTTTAAATTGTTTATCATTAAGTAATTGTCGGTCCATCATCCATCTATTTCAGTCTTTTTGTCCCTTTCCATATTAGTGTTATAGGATTATGGTCTGCCCAAATATAATAAATATAAATATATATTCATTAAGTTCAATTTCTATTGTACTAGTCTTATTTCTTAAAATTGAGGTCATCCAGGCCATATCTATACGTGACCATGATCTATGTGAATTAGAAAAAAAGGTATACTGATTTTTTGTATGGTGCAACTCTCTCCAGGTATCATGCAAACTATATTCTTTTACTAAATTAAAGAATGTTTGTGGTAATATATTTTTCTTTGTTTTGATTTGGGGGGGCGGGGTTTGTGGTCCATTTTACTATCAATTATTGCGTTAAAGTCACCAATAATACAGAAGTCTTCATATTGTAATTCTATAATTTTATTATGTATTGATTTATAAAATTCATATTGATTCGTGTTTGGTGCATATATGTTGATCAAAAGTACAGGTTTTGTTTCTATTTCCAATCTAACTATTAAGATTCTTCCTTCCCCATCTGCGTAAATTAAATTAGATTTTATTTTTTCTGTTACGTAGGTTACTACTCCTTTTTTTTTTTCTTCTAT
>QLTV01002580.1:3009046-3019308 GCA_003457575.1 Thermophis baileyi
TACACACATACATACACACACATACCGTATGAAATGTCAAAACCATGAGCCAAGACAAACTTGTTAGAGCTGAAATGTCAAGACCAACTTTGACAATCTGGAAATTACTACGTTGGAATGGATTGGAATGGGTCACTTCATATCAGAGAAGCATCAGCACTCCTGCTACGGACAAGGAAATTGCAGAAGAAATGTGATAGCCATCATTATTAACAAAAGGGTATGAAAGTCAGTACTTGGGTAGAACTTATCTAAATTTGCATCCAAGGCAAGCCAATCAACACTACAATCATCCAAATCTATTCTCCAAGCACAAATGCAGAGGAAGTAAGAGTTGAACACATGAACAATGCCATGCAGCCTCTCTCACAAAGGACATCACACTCATTACAGGAGATTAAAATCTAAAGTTTGAAGTAAAATAGCATTTAGAATAATGGGAAAATGGCCTTGATGAAGCAGGAAACAGATTAATAGGGTTCTGCCAAGAAAAGTATATGTTTATAGCAAACTATTTTGACAGCCTAAAAGATGCTGTATACATGGACATCACCAGTTAGACCATGCCAAAATCAAACTGTTTATACAGTCTGCAAAGGAAGATGGAGAATTTCTATTTATTTATTCAGTGAAAACAAAGCATAGAATACTGTAGAGTAGAGTAGAGTAGAGTAGAGTAGAGTAGAGTAGAGTAGAGTAGAGTAGAGTAGAGTAGAGTAGAGTAGAGTAGAGTAGAGTAGAGTAGAGTAGAGTAGAGTAGAGTAGAGTTGAATAGAATGGAATGGAATGGAATAGAATTGAATTGAATTGAATTGAATTGAATTGAATTCAGAATAGAATAGAATAGAATAGAATAGAATAGAATAGAATAGAATAGAATAGAATAGAATAGAATAGAATAGAATTCTTTATTGACCAAGTGTGATTGGACACACAAGGAATATTGTATATTATTGTATTGTATATTATTGTCTCTGGTGCAGAAGCTCTCAGTGTACAAAGAAACAACAAAGTAATACAGTGACCGTTCAAATTTACAACGGCACTAAAAATGTGACTTATGACCGTTTTTCATAGTTACGACTTTTGCAGCCTCCCCATGATCATGTGATCAAAATCCAGATGCTTGGCAGCTGACTCATCTTTATGACTTTTGCTGTGTCCCAGGGTCACGTGATCCCCTTTTACGATCTTTTGACAAGCAAAGTCAATGGGGAAGCCAGATTCATTTAACAACCAGATTATTAACTTATCAACTACAGCAATTCACTTAACAACTGTGACAAAAAAAGTTGTAAAATGGGCAAAACTCACTTAACAAATGTTTCACTTAACAACAGAAATTTTGGGCTCCATTGTGGTCGTAAGCCGAGGACTACCTGTATAAACATAACACCCCAATAGGAGTAGATAGTAGAAAAGATGAGAAGGATAATAGTAATACAGCCCTACTAAATAAACAAGAAAACTAACAAAAACATCGGTGCTGAGTTTCAGTTCAAGAATTCTTTTGTTGTTGTTAGTTGCGAAGTCGTGTCCGACCCATCGCGACCCCATGGACAATGTTCCTCCAGGCCTTCCTGTCCTCTACCATCCCCCGGAGTCCATTTCAGTTCACGCTGACTGCTTCGGTGACTCCATCCAGCCACCTCATTCTCTGTCATCCCCTTCTTCTTTTGCCCTCAATCGTTCCCAGCATTAGGCTCTTCTCCAGTGAGTCCTTCCTTCTCATTAGGTGGCCAAAGTATTTGAGTTTCATCTTCAGGATCTGGCCTTCTAAAGAGCAGTCAGGGTTGATCTCCTCTAGGACTGACCGGTTTGATCACCTTGCAGTCCAAGGAAATTCTTTGCAAAATTACAACTTACCCTAAAGAGAAGAAATACAATTTATTTATTATTTTATTGATTCATCACATTTATGTAGCTGTCCATCTCTGGACTCTGGGTGGCATGCAACAATCAAATAAAACCCCAAATACACAAAAACAATCATTACAAAAATAGAAAAAGTCCTTATTAAAAAATAATCAGGCCAAGAAGATACGATCTCAGCAGTGTCCCATGTGACTTTCTGGTTAAGATAAAGAATACATTTATTGGCTTAATGGACTGAAATTAGTGATATAATTACAGATAAAGCAAAGAAACACATTCCATAATGCTAAAAGCAAAACAAGGTGAAGTGGATAGCCGAAGAAAGGCAGAAAGCGAGAGTAAAAGACAGAAATATCTGCACAATGAAATGCTGTGTTCCAGAGAAGAACACGAGGAGACAAGTAGTTACATCTAAATAAGCAATGGACATAAATTAAACATTACAATCCATTGGGGAGAACATGAGATTTAAGAAAAGTACAGAAATCAGGACAAACATTGAGATAAACACAACAAAAGAGAAAGAAGGCATAAAATTACTGGAGAATTAAATTGTAAAGAATAGATGGTGTAAAGAGGCTATACAACTGTACCAAAATATTCCAAAATTGATGATACCTATAAAGGGTTGAGCGCTAAACTTGAGAGAGACATTTTCAGAAAGTGAAGTTAAATGAGCCTTAGAAAATATTGCTAACAACAAAGCTACAGGAGTCAGTCGATGAATTAACGGCCAAACTTTTTAAAAAGTTAGTACAAGATATTGGTGATGAACAGCTACTGTATTTGTGGTTTGTAAACATGTGTGGAAAGCACAATAGTGGCCAAGGACTGGAAAATATCTCATTGAACTGTTGAATTTATGTTTACTGAAAAAGAAATAAAGGGAGACTAGTATAGATCTATTTCAAACTATTTAGCTCTCATCAGCTAGCCATACCCTTCTTGGATTCGAACCTGGGCTACTTGTATATTAGGTAGGTGTATTAACCTCTAAGCCATGAGCTCTCCTCACTTTGTTAGCTATATAAAGGGAAAGATTGTTATTTCCGGTGAGACCGCTCTATCAGGGAAACCTGGTCTACCCAATTATGGGATGGAGCATACTGCTTTCGCTTCGATTCTGTTTGAATCCCAGAAAGGTATGGCTAGCTGATTAGAGCTAAATAGCTTGAAATAGATCTATACCAGTCTCCCTTTATTTCTTTGCTGGTAAAACATAAATTCAACACAAAAATAGTTTGTCGTGAAAGCGACTGCCTGCAAAGGCTCCTGGATTGGGGCTGAAAGGCGGAAGTGGAAGCAGTATGCTCCATCCCATAATTGGGCAGACCAGGTTGCCTATGAACTATTTATTTGATTGACTGATTGAGCGGCATGGTGGCCTAGAGGGGAAGACGCTCGCTTCCCACTTGGAAAGTTGAGAGTTCAATCCTAGGCAGCGACAGACGTTTCTCTATCAAGGCGCAAAGAGAAAATATCTGCTGTGAACTCCACATAGGCATCAGGAAGGGCATCTGGCCAGTAAACGCTCAACTCCATTCAGTTGTCCTGACTCCACCCTGAAAACAAGGGATTACAGTGTCGTGAAAAGAAAAAATAATGATTGACTGATAGATGGAAGGCATGCTTGAAGCCCTACCCATTGTCTACATGTGTTGGTGTTGCACTCAAATACAAAGAAGAGGGGTTTTGACCACACTCTGTTGGGACCTTTTTGACTTCTTTTTAACCCTCTTCAGCTGCTGCTGCTTCCACTGGAAGTTAGATTAGTTCCTTCTTTAGTAGCTTTCCAGCAACTAATCAAACCAGAATTGTTCCACAGGGCAGTTTGGAAATTAGCGGGATACTGTAGTGCCACATGGCTAGTATGGAGCTGGATTAGGGGCAACCAATGTTACAGATTAACAGAGTTGGAAGGGACCTTGTAGGTCATCTAGTCCAACCCCCGTTTAAGCAAACCCTACACCATTTTTGACAGATGGCAGTCCAGTCTCTTCCAGTGATGAAGTCCCACAACTTCTAAAGGCAAGCTGTTCCATTGGTTGATTGCTCTCATTGTCAGAAAGTTTCTCCTTATTTCCAGGTTGAATCTCTCCTTGTTCAGTTTCCTTCCATTATTCCTTGTCTGGCCTTCAGGTGCTTTGGAAAATAGCTTGACCCCCTCCTCTCTGTGGCAGCCCCTCAAATTTTGGAACACTGCTATCATGTCTCCCCTGGTCCTTCTTTTCACTAGACTAGCCATAGCCCAGTTCCTGCAACCGCTCTTCATATGTTTTAGCCTCCAGTCCCCTGATCTTCTTGGTTGCTCTTCTCTGCACTCTTTCTAGAGTCTCGACATCTTTTTTATAGTGTGGTGACCAAAATGGGATGCAGTATTCTAGGTGTGGTCTTACTAAGGCTTTATAGAGTGGTATTAGTACCTGTTGTAAGCAGAGAATAGAATAGAATAGAATTCTTTATTGGCCAAATGTGATTGGACACCCAAAGAATTTGTCTTCGGTGCATAAGCTCTCAGTGTACATAAAAGCTACAAGTGATGAATCATGATCATAGTCATCATAAAAATACATTCATCATAAATCATAAGATACAACACTTAGTGATAGTCATAGGATACTAAATAAGCAATCAACATAAATCATACTAGGAAACTAAATAAAACAATATAAATCATAAAGATACAAGCAACAAAGTTGTAGTCATAAGTAGAAAAGGAGATAGGTAATAGGAAAGATGGGAAGAATAATAGTAATACAACCTTACTAAATAGTTTGACAGTGTTGTGGGAATTAGTTGTTTAGCAGAGTGATGGCATAGTGATGGCAAAGCTGTCCTTGTGTTCTGATGTGCAATGCCCTATAGCCGAGGTGGCGCAGTGGTTAGAGTGCAGCACTGCAGGCTACTTCAGCTGACTGCTAGCTGCAGTTCGGCGGTTCAAGTCTCACCGGCTCAAGGTTGACTCAGCCTTCCATCCTTCCGAGGTTGGTAAAATGAGGACCCAGATTGTTGGGGGCAATATGCTGACTCTGTAAACCGCTTAGAGAGGGCTGTAAAGCACTATGAAGCGGTATATAAGTCTAAGTGCTATTGCTATAGCCCAAGAATGTTTGTTTCCATTGCTTAACTGATAAGCTATTGAGACTCAGTAATTGCTGAAGGTGAGATAAGAGATGAAACATTCAGTTGCGGCAAGATCCCGCAACTACAGGTAGTCCTTGACTTACAACAGTACATTAAGTGAATCTGGATTCCCCGTTGACTTTGCTTGTCAAAAGTTCACAAAAGCTGATCACATGACCCCAGGCAGTAGTGGGTTCTAAATTAGTTTGCTACCGGTTCACGCGCACGCTTGCGCGTAACGCTTCTGCGCATGCACAGAAGCGTCCCGGGTAGGTGGGCGGAGCCTCCCACCACCGCCGCTACTGGTTCTAAGAACCGGGCCGAACCGGGAGCAACCCACCGCTGACCCCAGGACCCCGCAACCATTATCAATACATGCCAGTTGCCAAGCATCCAAATTTTGATCACGTGACCATGGGGATGCTGCAACAGTTGTAAGTGTGAAAATTGTCCATAAGTCACTTTTTTTCAGTGATGTTGTCAGTTTGATGGGTCAGTAAATGAACTGTTGACAACTATTTGTATTATGTGAAGATTCAGCTCTCTGGACAAGCTTCAACGCTGGGAAAAGTAAAAGGATTATGAAGAAGCAATAGCAATAGCACTTAGACTTATATACCGCTTTATAGTGCTTTTACAGCCCTCTCTAAGCGGTTTACAGAGTCAGCCTATTGCCCCCAATAATCTGGGTCCTCATTTTACCCACCTCGGAAGGATGGAAGGCTGAGTCAACCTTGAGCCTGGTGAGACTCGAGCTGCAAAACTGCTGGCAGCCGGCAGTCAGCAGAAGTTGTCTGCAGTACTGCATTCTAACCACTGCGCCACCGCGGCTGAAGAAGAGAACAACTAGCAGCAAGATGGAGGGACTCAGTTATAGTAAATGCACCATTGAGAGACCTGAAATACAGGTAGTCCTTGACTTACGACCACAATTGAGCCCAACATTTATGTTGCTAATCGAGACATTTGTTAAGTGAGTACTTTTTGCCCCATTTTACAACCTTTCTTGCCCCATTTGTTAAGTGAACCACTGCAGTTGCTAAGTTAGTAACATGGTTGTTAAGTGAATCTGGCTTCCTCATTGACTTTGCATGGCAGAAGGTCGCAAATGGTGGGATCACTTGACCCCAGGGACACTGCAACCGTCATAAATATGAATCGGTTGCCAAGTGTCTGAATTTTGATCACGTGATCATGGGGATGCTGTAACAGTCATAAATGTGAAAAACAGTCATAAGTCCCCCCTTTTTAAGTGCCGTTGTAACTTTGAAGGGTCACTAAACAAACTGTTGTAAGTTGAGGACTACCTGTACCAGGTTAAGGACAGATCATCGTGGATCTGTCAACTCTCAAGCTGGCCTGATTGGGGGCATTTTTGAGGCTTCAGTGTTGCCACAAAGGAGATGAGGGCTAGGGAGGGGGGAATAGAGATAGCTGGGGTTTTGTAGCCAAAACAAAATACTTTCTCCTGGGAACCAAGGACATTCCAACACAGGTGGCTGAAGAGAGGAGGAGTGATGTTACCAAGCAACTGGACAGCACCCTGATTGGACCATGTGACTGATTATTTGGAAAAAGGTGAAAACTTTTACTTTTAATTAGGTGAAAACTGTGGGAACCTTTAGAGTCGGTTTTCACCAGTCTGTGCCAATATGATATCTCCAAATAAAACTGTTCTTTGAGGAATCTACCTACTTCCCGAGTTTTGTTTGCTATGGGTGTATTGCTTGGAACACTGACAACATAATCAATGAATCAACTATTAAGACAGAGCCTCCCAATTTAATCTTCTTTTGGAGTCTTGATTTAATGCTAAAGATGCTGACCACTTTTTTTGTGAACACAAAAAATGTTCATCTGTCCCTGTTCTGCAATAGTTTGGAAATGTCCCTTTTCATTTTTATAGCCAAAGAATTCCTTCATGCCACCTGTAAGGTTAGTTTGTTCTTCTTCTTTTTTTTTGAATCTCTGGATTCTATTTTTATAATTGCTTTGTTTACAGTGGACATTTTAACTGACATTGTTAATTTTTGAAGGGATTCTGCATTTGGCAGTATCCTTAGCCAATAAATAATTGAATAAATTAGTGAACAGCAGGAAGTTGCTGTGCTCAGGAAACTCTGAAAGCATTGATTCTGAATCCTTTTCAAAGCATACATAGTTCTACATTCATTAAATTATTGATTCTAGTGTCATATATCATGAAATATTTAGTACAGGGAAAGATAATTTGAATTTACAAATCTACAATTTCTTTATTTATTTGATGATGATTTTTTAATATCTCCATCTATATATGATTAAAGTATACATTCAATATTTAATAAATATATCATAACATGAGATATGAATGCACAAATGGCAAGGAACGGTGAGTAAAAAGAAACGGCAGAGTGAAGTTAAAGGCAGGTGAAATTTGGAAGAAAAATTGCATTTTTCTTTTTGTAAGTAAATATCATGATTATGAAAGCTGCATGGCGTAAAGAATTCATGGCAGGCATATTTATTTTATCTTATTAAATGGCAGTTGATGTTGCAGAATAATGTGAAGGAATCCTGTGGGCAGCAAAGTTTAATAGACTACTAACTGAGGCAAAAAGAGAGAGAAAAACAAATAAGCTAGTTACTGCTAAACAGGGACAGCTGGACCATTGCATACAGTATGTAAAGAATCAAGATTTCATACAGTATATATATATCCATTTTTTTTATCTGAGCACCAGCCATGTGCTGAGTGAACAGATTGCAATGCCAAATTATTGCAATATAATCTCTAATTGTTTGTGCAAATGTCTCTTTTAAGCATTCCAGTTTTGAGCAGGTAAATATCAAGCGGTTTGGAATACTAATGTGTTTAACTTCCAAATAGATCTTTCTTTCTTTCTTTCTTTCTTTCTTTCTTTCTTTCTTTCTTTCTTTCTTTCTTTCTTTCTTTCTTTCTTTCTTTCTTTCTTTCTTTCTTTCTTTCTTTCTTCTTTCTCTCTCTCTCTCTCTCTCTCTCTTTCTCTCTCTCTCTCTCTCCCCCCTTCCCTCCCTCCCCCCTTCCTTCCTTCCTTCCTTCCTTGAATGCCAGGCCATTAGGTATGTGCCAGGGGTGGGTTCTAACTTACCTCGCTGCTGGTTCGCTTCCTCCCGCGCCGCGTGGCCGCGCCTCGCATGTGCAGTACCGAAAAACCAGGAAAAAATTCCCCCCCCCCCCCAAAAACAAGATGGCAATGCATACGCAGTGCCGAAAACTCAGCTTCTGCGTATGCGCAGAAGGAAAAAAAAAACGGAAAAAAATTCCAAAAATAATTTTTAAAAAAATAAAATAAAAAAAAAGATGGCGGCGCCCACGGACCGGCACTGACCGAACCGGATCCGTGATGTCACTGTGACATCACCAGTGGGTCACTACCAGTTCGGGCGATCCGGTCCGAACCGGGAGGAACCCACCTCTGGTATGTGCCATTAAAAATCACAAGTTAAATTGTTCTTCAACAATGTGATGCAGCACCAGAATCTCTATGGAGATTCTCAGTCATCCAGATCATGGTTGTCCCAAAGGTGCTTTTTCAGGAGGCAACTGGACTTTCTTGGTTTTTCTTTGAAGATCTTTCTCAGATGAGAAGCGAAACATCTTCAAAGAAAAACAAGAAAGTCCAGTTGCCTCCTGAAAAAGCACCTTTGGGACTTGCCTTTAGAAGTTGTGGGTGCTCCATCACTTATAAGACAGCCACTCATCTCAAATTGTACAGGGTCTCCTGCTTGAGCGGGGGGGGGGGTGTTAGACTAGAAGACCTCCAAGTTCTATGCTGATTGATTGAAATATCATGCATCTGGGATCTTGCTGCTCGGGATGGCAAGGATGATGTCTGGGTTGCTGTCGCATCTTTTGGGGGGGATAATTAATACAACAATCGGGATAATTAGGTCCCTTCAGAATGAATTTTGATCTATGTGATCACATCACATGGTTGTTGTTGTTTTTTTGCCTGATCTAGAACCAGGTCACTCTCTTGACAGCTCAGTTGAGGTAAATCCAAAAAAATGTAGCAAAACTGGTCTTTTCATGCAGAGAGGTGTCCAGGTTTATTAGTCCTTGATGCTTATTTGTACCCTATGACAATCATTAGGTGTTGTACCTCATGATTCTTGACGAATGTATCTTGTCTTTTTATGTACACTGAGAGCATATGCACCAAAGACAAATTCCTTGTGTGTCCAACCACACTTGGCCAATAAAGAATTCTATTCTATTCTATTCTATTCTATTCTATTCTATTCTATTCTATTCTATTCTATTCTATTCTATTCTATTCTATTCTATTCTATTCTATTCTATTATGTTAATCCCTGGAAATATAAATACACTCTGGAACAGGGATCTCCAACCTTGGCAATTTTAAGACTTGTGGACTTCAACTCCCAGAATTCCTCAGCCAGCTGAGGAATTCTGGGAGTTGAAGTCCACAAGTCTTAAAGTTGCCAAGGTTGAAGACCCCTGTTCTGGAACACCATCAACCCTCTCCCGAGGTTTCCGGTTGCGAAGGGAGATCGTAAGTGAGTAGCAGACAAACTGTTATTCTAAAGGAGCTTTGCCAACCATTTCTGATCTTCTCCTTAAGGAATCCCTGCTAAGCTTCCAAAGATTTTTCTGGAGCACAGCTTGAAAATGAACGCTGTGTCACATATTCTGGGGTTCCAGCTGAGTTGGGTTTACACCCTCCCCCCCCACACAATCCCAGTGGACAGATTGTGCGAAGAAAAACGTTGGGTCTTGTTTGAGAGAATGCACTCAAAGGAATCGCTTGTCTGACATAAAAGGCTGAAGACTCGATGTGAACAGTTAGACAGTGACACGGAGGCTGGTGGGGGTGGAGAAATTGCAAAAATCCTGTTAGCGTTATAATTCATACTGTATTAATAAGGCAGCATTTTTAGTTGGATATGTGTGTGTGTGTGTGTGTGTGTGGATGGATGGATGGATGGATGGATGGATGGATGGATGGATGGATGGACAGAGGGCAGGACGGACAGACAGACAGAGGATACAGAGATACAGATAGATACTGTAGATAGATAGATGATAGATAGATAGATAGATAGATAGATAGATAGATAGATAGATAGATAGATAGATAGATAGATAGATAGATGGATGGATGGATGGATGGATGGATGGATGGATGGATGGATGGATGGATGGATGGATGGATGGATGGACGGACAGACGGACAGACAGACAGACAGACAGACAGACAGACAGACAGAGGAACAGAGGA
>QLTV01002580.1:3099509-3112603 GCA_003457575.1 Thermophis baileyi
ACCGCCTTAGAGGCGAAATGAATCTTGTTTCCATGCTCTCAATCCTCAAGAATAAGACCGGAGGCCAGGAAAGAATAAAAGTAATGTATTTTCAAAACAAAAATAAGAACATCTAAGTCTGTGTCTACATGGTGAAGAACAAAGAGAACAAAAAAAAAATTAACACATGCGCAGTACAGGTATCACATGAGAACTGCATATCAGTGTACAGTGTCGTTTCAGAATAAGAGTCCAGCTGACAAGTAAATATGAACGTAGTGACATATCTATCAATATATATAGCTACGCATCTCGCCAGACTCTGGGCAGCTAAACCAAAGAATAAATGACACATAAAAACCCACAATGTTCTTATTAATTATAAAAACACTATAAAAACAAAGGAAATGGAGGGATATTCATAATAATGGAGCCACCTCACAAATGATTTCTTTACCCTCAAACATAAATTCCAGTTTCAGACAATCTGTGTTCTTGGCTTCGGGGTTGGTGACCATGAGTCTTTTAACCTTAAACTTGGTTAGCATTAAAATACCTCTCTGAATTCCAAGCCTAAGATAAAAAAAAAACCTTAGGGTCTTAAATGGGAAATATCAAATGGGCCTGTATTCCATCCATCAACAGATGGAATCCTGGAACCAGGCACATGTTCTCATAAATATGTACTTGCAAGATCCTTTAATCTTTCCAAGAGACCTGAGGCTAACAGACATCAAGATGATGCCCACATTAAAAAAAAGCCAGGCAGAGCTTTGATCATAGTTGTGGGCACTTATTGACTTCTTTTAACCATACTCCGCACACATCCCTGCATGTTCATGTGAACAGAAGGGTTATCAATGCTCTCCTTGGCCCTCATACCATGTGGGTGTCGATAGTTGGCTGCAGAACTTGATGTTCCAAATGGTGTGTGCATCCTAGAATATTCTGTTTTCTCCAATCTGGCCATTCTGAGGTGACGGTCATTTTTCAAAACAATTTCTAGAAGAGGAAGTCATTTGTCCTATTCTGGCCACCATCCAGCCTTCAAAACACTTCCTGAGTCTAAAGTTTTATTGAAAAATCTGTCTCAGAGAGGTCTTATTTCTGTGTTGGGGAAAGAAGACGTCAAGAAAGAGAGGAGAGGAGAGGAGAAAAAAGATGCTTTAGAGAAAATAAAATTATCTCCATTTTTGTTGGCTTCAGTAATATTGTCTCTGTGACCTTAATAGAACAGAATAACAGAGTTATTAGAGAGGGACCTTGAAGGTCTTTTAGTCCATCCCCCTTCTCAAGCAAGACACCCTATACAATTTCACACACTTGTCCAATCTCTTCTTAGAAACCTCCAGTGATGGAGCATCCACAATTTCTGAAGGCAAGTCATTCCACTGATTAATTGTTCTAACTGTTAGAAAATTTCTCCTTAGTTCTAATTTGCTTCTCTCCTTGATTAGTTTCCACCCATTGCTTCTTGTCCTGCCTTCAGGTGCTTTGGAGAATAGATTGACTCACTCTTCTTTGTGGCAGCCCCTGAGATATTGGAACACTGCTATCATGTCACCCCTATTCCTTCTTTTCACTAGACTAGCCATACCCAGTTCCATACCTTCAAGAGAAAATATGGCCCTTGACTGGAAAAAACAAAAACAAAAAACACTGTTGGAAGAAAAATCCAGTCCAGTTTCAAGCCGGGAGAAAAAAAAATCAATGGAGGCTGGCTACCAGAAAAGAAGGTCTCTATTTATTTGGTTTCCAGAAACTTCAGTGACAGCAGAAATGTTTCTGGGGTGGCTGACAAAATTGCTGGGTGTGTGGATGGATCTTTACAGGGTTCTGGGGTTTTGTGATTGAGATGCTCCAGGGGGTTGTGCAGTGTAGTGAGCCTTGTGTCTTTTACTATTTCAATGGTGGTGGGTTAATCCTATTATGTCCTAAAGGTCATGTCCCGTCCTTAGAATTTGGGTGGGGGACTGTAAATTCTTAATCTCATCAGCTCCAGCCTTCTGTGGGAACTTGTGGCTGAAGGCGTTTTGTTTATGAATACCAAATCTCCATTCCAATAGACCGACCTCTTCTGCTTGAGGCTGTTTCCCTATGGCAGGAAGGCTGGGGCTGCTTTCTGCCTTTAAGAACATGTTTCTCCATTTCTCCTTTGGGGAAATATTCTATCCTGCCTCTTTTTAATATTAAGAAGGAGGAATATTTTAATCTGGGGAGCGGGGGCTTCCTACAACACCATCCACTTTTCCTTGTCCTAAAAAAAAGTAATAAAATTACCAGGGCATTTAAATATCTTTTTCTTATCTTGTTTTAAGTTATCTTATTTGGTGGTTGGGATCAGTGGTGGGTTGCTACCGTTTCGGACCGGTTCACGTGAGCCGGTGGTGGAAATTTGGCCCCGTTTGCTGAACCGGTAGTGATGGCCAGCTTGCCACGCCCCCGAACCGGTTCCCTGGTCACCACTGCTTGAAAGCGGCTGGCAAAGAACCCTCTGCGGATGTGCAAAGGCTTCTGCGCATGCGCAGAGGGTCAGTACCCGGATGTATCCGAACCGGTAGGGAAGGTAAGAGAAACCCACCACTGGTTGGGGTCCACTCCACAATAATACCTTAATTTCATGCCACATCCTTGAAACCAATTGCAAAGCTTTGGGTGATGCTGATAACGTTGCCAACAGAAGACCTCAAGGTGATAATCTCAGTTCTCTTTTTCACTCCTTTTTTTCATCGGCGCCACTCTTCGGTGTTGGTGTGACTTCTGAAACAAACACACACCACACCTCCAAACACAAACTCACTCTATGTATACACGGAAGGGTTTTCCCATTTGCAACCCACCCACCAATATTCCGTCAATGTTTTATTCATGACTTTGTTTTTTCGATGCTTCCGGCCATCTCATTGTATAAATGCTTCTGCTCAGATGGAATAATTAATATTATGCCTAAGGGCTTTCTTACAGTTAATTGGCAAGTTCCAGAGAAGGTTTTTTTTCCTGCCACACCTGAGCCAAACATTTGTTAAGCACAGGTAAACAAGATATAACTAGTCCTCGACTTATGACCACAATTGAGCCCAAAATTTATGTTGCTAAGCGAGACAGTCGTTAAATGAGTATTTTGCCCCATTTAGCAGAATAACAGAGTTGGAAGGGACCTTGGAGGTCTTCTAGTCCAAGCAGCCAACCCTATACCTTTCCTGCCACGGTTGTTAAGGAAATCATTGTAATTGTTAAGCTAGTAACACAGTTGTTAAGTGAATCTGGCTTCCCCCGTTTGTTTGTTTGTCAGAAGGTCACAAAAGGTGACCACATGACCCCGGGACACTGCAACCGTCATAAATATGAGCCAGTTGTCAAAAGTCTAAATTTTGATCACATGAACATAGGGATGCCAAAACAGTCATAAGTGTGAAAAACGGTCGTGTCTCTTTTTTCAGTGCTATTCTAACTTTGGTCACTAAAAAATGGTTGTAAGTCGAGGACCACCAAAATATAAGAAAAGACCAACGAAAAAGGAATTGAAGATTGCTCAACTGTCTTTTAGAGTGGAAGGCCAGCCATGTCATTGGAATTGTTTTTTCAGACGTACAAAATATGATATTTTGCTATGCATTTCTAACATTCACAAGTTATAATCCCCCCCCCCCAAGCAGCCTGTCTATTGGTATTTTATTTTGCAATAGATTCGAAGCAGGACCTGGCAACCAGCATCTCACAGAGGAATTGTTGTGACCCAGCACGGCAAGCCCCCAGGAAATGACACACACACACTGTTTGCAAAAACAAAGAAGACTTTACCACTAATAATGCAGCTTAGTAGTAAGTTTGTTACAGGTTTTTCACCATAGTTCTTGTTGAAAATCACAGAACATGTTGGCCAGGATTCCAAATACAAAAATGCAAACAGGTCATTAAGTCCCGAATTATCCTCACTTACTGGAGTTGGCCAAGAGTCTGGACTGGAGTTATTCCAACTGAGATAACCAAAGTTCTGACAGCAGCCAGGAAAATAATTGCGTTGTCTCCAGCAAAGGTTTCAGCTTTGATGAAACCTTTAATAGTCTTAGGGCGTGGCCCATCTGCCTGCAGGTTTACATGTGAGGAGACCTCCTCCTACAGAGCCACTCTTGCCGGCTAGCTGCCCTGCGTGCCCTAGCATCAATCAGAGGCTCCTCCTCTCCACTTGAGTCATTCAACTCCTGCTGGGGAGGTGCAGAAGGCCCTGGTTGATTATCGTCCTCTGGCCCTGCGTCCTCCTCGGTCTCGGACTCAGGTGCCGGAGATACAGACTGATATTGCCACCCCATGGTCGGTTCTTGGTCTTCCGGATCCATGAGCAGCTGCGCGGGACTCGGGCAAGCCACAACAGGAATACACATCCCAGCCTTATTTTAGTGGCCTTCAGTACTTCAGGTTTCTGCCACTTAATTGGGGAGCTATTTTGACAATCATAATAGCAAGAATCATTTCTGCGCTCCAAGAAAAGCTTCAGAATTCCGGTTATCGTCCCCTTGCCTTGTAACATGCAAATCTATTACTGTCAAGAAGGCCCCAAGTGAAGTGCTTTTGAAATTTTTGAGAGGACCCACTAAGGCTTGTTATTCTGTTATCTAGTATTTTTAATAATAAATGAATGAAATCATTCAACGAGGTTAATGTAATATGTTGTCTGTTCAGAATCCTGGAGGATAATGATCTTGATGTCCCTTGTAGTAGTAGAGTTTTCTTGCATTATTTGGAATACCAAATAATGGAATATTTGGAATGACACTCTGAGTTTTATTGTAGATTTTTAAAGGGAAACTACAGTATAGGGATTCAACATTCCTGCTCCTTTTTTGGCTTACTGTTACAACAGCACTCAAAAAAATGACTTATGACCATTTTTACACTTATGGCCATTGCAGCATCCCCATGGTCATGTGATCAAAATTCAAACACTTAGCAAGTGACTCATATTTATGACAGTTGCAGTGTCCCGGAGTCATGTGATCATTTTTTGCGAACTTCTGACAAGTAAAGTCAACGGAGAAACCAGATTCACTTAACAACCATGTTACTAACTTAACAACTACAGTGGCTCACTTAAAAACTGTGGCAAGAAAGGTCGTAAAATGGAGCAAAACTCACTTAACAACTTTGCAACCGAAATGTTGGCCTCAATTGTGGTCGTAAGTCGAGGACTGCCTGTGTATCAGATTTGGAAGTCTTCTTAAATTACTGCAGATGTATTTCCCTCTAAGTCTTTTCATGACCTGTTGAAAACCGGCACTTGAATTCTGTTGCTAATGAAGTCGCAGAAACAAGAGAGCAAAAGTCAATTTAACTAATGTCTAACATTGTGGACTCATTATGCAGCCAGTTCCACAGAATCTTTTGCATTAAGTTGGCCTAGCAACAGGCTTCATAGTGTACTGTAAATAATTGGCACAACCCCTTGGCACAGTTGTATGATGAAACAATGGTCTGCAAGAGAGTTCATGTGTAGCATCTCTGAGCAACATGAACTGGGTCCATTAATCTTTGTGCTAACCAGAAGAATCTGGATGCCACAATCAATAAGTATTGGAATATGGAAAGAGGGAGGGAAAGACAGACGGGCTGTATAACTATAATCCACTTCAAACATTATTCCAATCCTTAGACAACAGTTTGAATAAGATTGAACTTAGTGAATGAAAAACTTGGAAAACTCCATTTGGTTCTACTGGCTCAAAGGCTCCAAAGCAAATGAAAGCAGTTTTCAAAACAACTAGACACCCCTCATGCCATCACTCTGCTGAACACCTAATTCCCACAGTACTGTCTTATGTCTACGTACATTTACCATGCAATTTGATTGCATTATTTTTATCCTTCTTATCTGTTCCACCACCTTTTCTTATTGGTATCATCAATCAATTTCAATCAGAATAGAGCTGGAAGGGACCTTGGAGGTCTTCTAGTCCAACCCCCTGCTCAAGCAGGAGATCCTATACCATTTCAGACAAGTGACTGTCCAATCTCTTCTTAAAAACCTCCAGTGATGAAGCACCCACAGCTTCTGAAGGCAATCTGTTCCACTGGTTAATTGTCCTCACTGTTAGGAAGTTTCTCCTTAATTCCAGGTTGCTTCTCTCCTTGATTAGTTTCCATCCATTGTTTCTTGTCCTGCCCTCTGGTGCTTTGGAAAATAAGCTGACCCTCTCTTCTTGGTGGCAACTTCTCAAATACTGGAACACTGCTATCATGTCCCCTCTAGACTAGCCAAACCCAAATCCTGCATCTGTTCTTTATATATTTTAGTCTCCAGGTCATTAATCACCTTAGTTGCTCTTTGCACTTTTTCCAAAGTCTCAACATCTTTTTTGTAATGTGGTGACCTAAACTGGATGAAGTATTCCAGGTGTTGCTTACTAAGGCTTCATAAAGCCGTACTAATACTTCACATGATTTTGATTCTATACCTATATTCATTATTATGATTATTATTACTTTGATATTATGCTTATAATTACTTTGTTGTTTTGCATGTACATGGAGAGCTTATGCACCAGAGACAAATTCCTTGTTTGTCTATCACGCTTGGCCAATAAAGTATTGTATCTATTAAAAAAATCTGTTTTCACAAAGACTATATACTGTATAGCATATTATGTCCTAAAATGGACATGCTAGCTTTTTTTTTTTACACATACATCATTCAAAAAATTCTATTTAATAGCTACACTATTCCTAATTGCTTGGGGTTCTAATTAGGACTATATTTTGAATGAATTCCCGGGATATCTTTTTTATTAGAGGACTTGTCTTTCATTGCTGTCCTGACAGCAGACACAACTGCGGTGGGCATCTTCACAAGTGATCCCTACAGAATCCACTCTGTAACATCTGCTGTTTTTTTTTTAATTTCCCAGCCTTGACTTGTATTCACATATCTAGATGATTATGGGACATTAAAATAATAGAATTGTGGAATTGGAAGGAACCACAAGGACTATCAGTTTCAATCCTCTTCAGTGTGCTGGAAAACCAATTATATAATCACTAGTAGCTGGATACCCGTGCTTCACTATGAAACTATGTTTGATAAATTGACAGTTAAAGCTTGAACATTAATGAGTAGTTACGATCGGCCTCTCCTCTCCCCTTCTCTCCCCTACTCTCCCTCAGGCTTGCACCACAGAAGCCTCTTCTCTCCTCTCCCCTTCTCTCCCTCAGGCTGGCCCCATTGATCCTCTCCTATCCCTTTTTCTCCCTCAGGCTTGCCCCACAGAATCCTCTCCTATCTTATCCCCTTCTCTCCCTTTCAGGTGGGGAGGGGGAGTAGAATGTCTAACTCCTTAGCATGGAGTAGCATATCTAAACTCCCAGCCCGCAGGCCGGATGAGTCACGCACTGGCCACGCCCACTGGCAGTTGGAACAGAGTTCTTTTCAGGTGGGGAGGGGGAGTAGAACGTCTAACTCCTTAGCATCAGTATATATTCTTATATACCGTATATAAGAAATACTAATGATCTGATGGTCATTTCGAAAAATCCTTTCTTAGCGAGCACCTAGAAGCCAAGGGGAACATCCATGCCAAGTTTCAAGTTTGTAGGCTTTACGGTTCTGGAGATTTTGTGATGATGTGTGAATGGTATTTGGCTTTTATATATATAGATTGAGAAATGGCCAATAAAGTTTTCTTACAAGTCTAAGAAATCTTCATAAGTATCTTGTTCTATGATTGTACAGATTTTACTGTGCACAATTATTTTTCTTTCTAAATCTAGATAGCTTTAACTTGTGCCCATTAGTTTATGTGGCAGTGGAAAATAGCTCCTGATTATCATCCATACAGCATCTTTGATCAACCTGAACATCAATAACTTGTCACTTTTCAGCTTTTGTTTCCTCCAGACTGAACATATGATAATAGGGTTGGAATATCACAATACAGTACATGCAACTACAAGTCAAATGCCAATAATTGTCCTTAGGTCATATCTTATGTTTAAGGGTGGACTTTCTCAAACCAGATTTGAGAAGGAGTGATCAGGACAAATAGCTGAAGGAAGCCAGCCATCTTGTCATGCTGAAACATAATACTTCTCCACTGGGCTAACTATTAGCAAGAGAAAGAGGCTACATACAAGTGGACAAAATCAGAGAAAGAACTAAGAATGACAGGAAGCAAAACATGCAACCTATTATGAAGCTTGGTTGCCCCACAAAACCCTTGCAATGTACTGTAGCTTTGCAGAGCTGGTGAAAAGAAAAATGCAGGGATATTTTATTGACAGTATTTGTCATCTTGTATGCTGCCTCAGCGCCACTGCAGGTTAAAAACAACGAGAAAATAACAAACACACAAGAACAGTAAAATGTAGGGCACACCTCAGGAATAAGAATGACACAAGTCATTCTTATCCACCTACTATCACATCAGGGAGCAGACTCCCTTTCGTCCCTTAGGGCCAGATGAAAGAGATAGGATTTTTACAGATTTATGGAAACCTAAGAGGGGCCATAGGGGGACCTCACAAGATAAGGGAAGTTACTGAGATGATACATCTCTGAATATTTATTTATTTATTTTTATTTTATTTATTTAGTTTGTCAAGCATGTATGAGAATACAATTATAAGTATGAACATAACATATAAACATATAAGTATAAACAGGTAAAGTATATGCATAAGAAATGAGTACAAATAAATGGGGACAATAGGACAGGGACGCTAGGCACGCTGGTGCTCTTATGCACGTCCCCTTACAGACCTCTTAGGAATGGTGTGAGGTTTAAGGTTGTAGACAGTTTAAGGTTGAAGCTATGGGGGGTTTGAGGA
Source organism: Thermophis baileyi (assembly GCA_003457575.1). NCBI lineage: Eukaryota > Metazoa > Chordata > Lepidosauria > Squamata > Dipsadidae > Thermophis > Thermophis baileyi. Next base: position 3,108,303 of record QLTV01002580.1, read on the forward strand.
TGTAACAACAGAGTCAGGTAGAGCATTCCAGGCTCAGAGGTCCCTAAGATACAGTCCATAGACTGGGACCGGTCCGCGGCTGTCATGCCCCCATCAGAGCCTGAATCTGCGGAAGAAGATGAGCCGGAGCTGGAGCCAACGGAGACCGGGGGTGGGGGCAGCTTCGTTGGCTTCAGAGGAATGTGGGGAGGAGCAGGCTGAGTCAGGCAGGGCCTTTCAGGATTGGGACGGCTTGTAGGCAGGGAGGAACAGGGGCAGGATGACTAAGAGAGGGCAAGCAGTGAACATGAGGAGCAACAGAGCTCAGGCGACGAGTAAGGACCACCCCCTCCTGATCCCCGAGCATGGAGTGTGGAGAGAAGGCGGGAACAGCGCAGGCTGACCCGACGACTTGGGAGGAGAGCACCCTGCCCCTCTTCACAAGGTACACCTGGGGACTGAGCTTTAAGGAGACGCTGTGGGGAGGGGCATTTGTCAGGGAAAAACATTGAATTCATCGAGTATTGTGTGCCATTGCCGATGTTTGGTGTTTCCTGGACTTCTTGCTTTATTTCTTGCTTTCTGGATTAATTGCCTTGTTCCTTTCCTTCCTGAAACCATTGCCATGTTCCTTTGCTTCCTGAACTCATTGACTTGCCCCGCTGGATTTCTTACTTTGCAGTCGTTGTGCTCACAGCGTTGTGCTGGACTACTTGCAGCCAGAGTGTCCGCTGGAGGTGTGTGTGATCACTTTGCTCTGGGACTTGCCATCAACGTGGGAGCATTTGGGGGAATGTTGGAGCAATAAAGGGGCGATTTGAACTATCAGTTGACTGTGTTGCCTCTGTGTCTTGCCCCAGGTCATCATAGCGGCCCATTAGGAACAGGTCAATGCAATAGCAATAGCACTTAGACTTATATACCGCTTCATAGTGCTTTACAGCCCTCTCTAAGCGGTTTACAGAGTCAGCATATTGCCCCCAACAATCTGGGTCCTCATTTTACCCACCTCGGAAGGATGGAAGGCTGAGTCAACCTTGAGCCCGTGAGACTTGAACTGCCGAACTGCAGCTAGCAGTCAGCTGAAGTAGCCTGCAGTGCTGCACTCTAACCACTGCGCCACCTCGGCTCCAAGCAAGTGAAGTTTTATCTGTACATGTGTGGGATCTAGGTAGTGCATGAACCCCCCCCCCCGATCAGTGGAATTTTTTTCCCCATGGAATTGGTCCCTGGTGCTCAAAAGATTGTGGGGTGGGGGTTGTGCTAGATCTTAGAAGGTGACCACCCCAACTCTTCCAGAAAGAAAGACCCCTAAGTAACCAGGACTCAGGCCATTAAGATCTTTATAGTGTGGGGAGAGATATCCATCTGGTTCAGTTCCAAGCCGGGAGAAAGACACTGGAAACATGGAGGCTGTTTGGAAAGATGGTTTAATGATGAAGCAGAACCACATGGGTTTTGGCTAGCTGACCACATGGAGTTGAGAGCGAGGGGTTTTTATACCTTCTCTTGGGCTTTGCACTTGAGCTTCCTGTTCCTATGCAAGAGCATGTATTCTATTGGCTGTTGTAGGGGTTATGTAGCTAGCTTTATAGGTTGTCTGAGCTAAGTTTGGTTGAAGTTTGGAGGGTGATGCAATGTCCTTAGGAGATTGTGCAATGTGGTGAGCTCTGCTGCTAGATGGGAATGGGTTAATCCTATTATGTCCTGATCTTAATGTCTTAATCCCATCATCCTGGAGCTGAAGGTTTTTTGTTTTGTAGATAGGATGGCCCAGTCTTTCTTAATGGGCACAAAATATCTGCTTGGGGGCAGGGAGATGGGGCTCTGAGTTTCTGTCTTCCTTAAGATTTTTTTTTTAATTTCTCTTTTAGGGGAAATATTTTATCCTGCCTTTTAAAAAATATTTCTCAAAATATTTCATTCTTCTAGGAGCGGGGTGGCTTCCCACAATAGGTAACAACCAGCCTGTTGAATTGCAGTCATTGGTAACCAGTACAGCTTGCAGAGCAGTGGTGTTACATGTGCAAAGCGAGAAATACCCATAACTGTTTGAGCAACAGCAAAACCATAACGGATTGTTCTCTACATGGAAATTGCTGCTAGAGCTACCATCAGAGGCAAAAGCAAATGTGAATAAGTGTGCGCTAGCATACAAATGCAGCGAAACGGGTCAAATGAATTATTATTGTGGCCGAGGCTTACTCACATGAACTCAGTATAGATTTAAAGGAGGAACCTGCAGAAAATGCAGTAAGGCGGGGGGGGGGGGGAAACAGAGAGTCCGTTGCCCAGGGAAAAGCAAACCTTTTGCTAAAGATGAACAACAAAACCAATTCCTTTAAAGAGGAAGGCAGTCATGCATGCTGCCGATTAAGAATTTGATAATGAAAGTGAAAGTGAGAAACTTGGAAAAACAGATAGTCCCCAATTTACGATCGGTCGCTCAGCGATGAATTCATTATGGTCGTTCCTAAAATGGTGCCTGCTTCTGGGACAGAGCCACATGATCTGTAGGGAGGCGGGACTGGGGGAGGGGGCATAATGGTCTGCTCGCCTTCCCCAAATGACTCAGCACACTTAAGCAAATCAAAGGTAAACAACATCACAAGAAAATGCCTCAGCTATATTTCACAAAACATATGCAGTTCTACATGCTGTATGCCAGAGGTCTTCAAACTTGGCAACTTTAAGACTTGTGGACTTCAACTCCCAGAATTCTCCAGCCAGCTATGCATGAGGTATAAGCTGGATAGAAGCTGAGGAAATTCTTTTAAAAGCTGATTGGAATCCTTTGGGCTCAGTTCTTTCACTGGAATTGTCAGCTATTTAATGTTACCATTAGCAATAACACTTAGACTTATATACCACCCCGTAGTGCTTTACAATACTCTTTGAGCGGTTTACGGTGTCAGCATATTGCTCCCAACTACCATATCTTTTTATTAAAAAGATGTTGAGACTCTAGAAAAAGTGCAGAGAAGAGCAACCAGGATGATTAGGGGACTGGAGACTAAAACATATGAAGAATGGTTACAGGAACTGGGCATGGCTAGTCCAGTGAAGAGAAGGACCAGGGGAGACATGATAGCAGTCTTCCAATATTTGAGGAAGGGATCAAGCTATTTTCCACAGAGAGGAAGGGGTAAAGCTATTTTCCAAAGCACCTGAAGGTGAGACAAGGAATAATGGATGGAAACTGAACAAGGAGAGATTCAACCTGGAAATAAGGAGAAATTTTCTGACAGTGAGAACAATCAACAAATGGAACAGAAGTTGCCTTCGGAAGTTGTGGGAGCTTCATCACTTGAGACTTTCAAGAAGAGATTGGACTGCCATTTGTCAGAAATGGTGTAGGGTCTTCTGCTTGGGCGGGGTGTTGGACTAGATGACCTCCAAGGTCCCTTCCAACTCTGTTAATCTGTAAATCTCTGTATCTGGGTCCTCATTTTACCAACCTCGGAAAGATGGAAGGTTGAGTTAACCTTGAACCTCATCAGGATCAAACTCCAGGCTGTGGGCAGAGTTTGCCTGGAATGCTGCATTCTAACCACTGAGTCACCAGGATTTAATTCACTATTACAAACTAAGCAGTATCCCTTGCCTAGAATTGAGGATCTTTTTACTAATACTGCTGGGGATGTTTCAGCAAAGTCGACCATGTGTGTGTCTGTTTGTGATGATCAGGTCAGCTTTGATTCCTGTTTGACTACATTGTGCAGTTTTCTTGGCAACATATTTCAGAAGTACTACTTCTGAAACTACTTCTGAAACTAAAATCTTATGGCATCTCTGGACCCCTACATGATTGGATAACTACGTTCCTGTCAAACAGACAACAAGTGGTTAAAATAGAGAGTTCTCTATCAAATCCTGCACCTGTCAATAGTGGTGTCCCTCAAGCCAGCGTTCTAGGACCAACACTCTTCATACTTTACATAAACGACCTTTGTGATCATATTATAAGCAACTGCATTCTCTTTGCCGACGATGTAGGGAGCCGAGGTGGCGCAGTGGTTAGAGTGCAGCACTGCAGGCTACTTCAGCTGACTGCTAGCTGCAGTTCGGCGGTTCAAATCTCACCGGCTCAAGGTTGACTCAGCCTTCCATCCTTCCGAGGTGGGTAAAATGAGGACCCAGATTGTTGGGGGCAATATGCTAACTCTGTAAACCGCTTAGAGAGGGCTGTAAAGCACTGTGAAGCGGTATATAAGTCTAAGTGCTATTGCTATTGCTATTGCTATTAAACTATTTAACACCACAGACAATGCTACTACCATTCAGAAAGACTTTGACTATGTAACAGAATGGTGAAACAAGTG
>QLTV01002580.1:3117571-3135236 GCA_003457575.1 Thermophis baileyi
GTCACTTCACTCTTTAGAATGTCCCTCTTTTGCCATGGCAAAGACATCCTATAGCAGGGGTGTCAAACTCTGCATTTTGGGAATAAACTCCAAATTTCCATTAGTGCCATAATGTTAATTAAATATTAAAAGAACACAAAATGCAAGAATGCGTACAACTTGGGCCAATCTGCACAGAACCTCCAAGATTCTACATTGAAGTTCGACTTAAGTTCCAGATCAGGGGTGTCAAACTCAATTTCATTGAGGGCTGCATCAGGGTTGTGTTTGACCTTGGGAGGCCGGGGTGGGCGTGGCCAGGGTGGGTGTGGCCAGCTCAACGTCACTCGTGTCAGGGGCACCTGTGGTGGCCTGAGCGGTCTGCCAGCGAAAATGGGCTCCTGAGCTCTTTTCGGTTGCGACGGCCTCCTGCAACCCTCTGCCAGCGAAAATGGATCTCGGGAGGGCCGCGTGCCATTTTCGCTGGCAGAGGTACCATGGGCCAGTCCTTTGCTGTTTCCAGGGTGGCCCTGCGGGCCGAATCTGGCCCCCAGGCCTTGAGTTTGATACCCCTGATCTATAGACTTTATGGGTCCATTTATGGGCTCAACCTTTTTACTTATGGGAGACACATATTCAGATAGGCTGGAGGTGTTTCAATTGATTTTCAACAATAGTTACACAAACTAGTCATATGGAGGGAACTTTTTTGAGACATTGGGTGTTACGAAGCCTTAGTGAGTAACAGTGTACCACAATTTGGATTGGAAAAATTTCAAGGCATTTTTGGAAAAAAAAAAAAGAAGAAGAGTAGAATAAGACATAAAACATCCGTAGCATGTCATGAATTGAGTGGAAAGTTTGCTCAATGTCTCTAGAGCGCTTCATCAGCACTCTGTCTGGAATGTCTGGGAAAAAAAAACCCCAGCCTATTGAATGCAAAGCTTGAAAATATTGTACTCTCATATCACAATACAATACATGCAACTGCAAATCAAATGCCAATAATTGTTCTTCGGTCATAGCTTACGTTCAAGGGTGGACTTTCTCAAATCTGATTTGAGAAGGAGTGATCAGGACAAACAGTTGAAGGAAGCTCATGATGAAACGTAACACTTCTCTGCTAGACTAACTATTAACAAGGGAAGGAAGCTGCAAGTGGACAACTGAAAAATAAGAGAAAGAACTGGACATCTTTTGTAGACATCACTATGACCAGCTGAAGAGAACACAGGTACAAAAAGAAGAAATTGCGCCTGACTTAGTTGGAAACTCAACTGTAATTGCCAAATTACTGCTTAACAAAAGTTTCAACATATCAAGTTAAGTCAGGTTTGCTTAAGAGGATAACAGATATGGAAGGGACCTTGGAGGTCTTCTCTTCCAGCTCTCTGCTCAAACAAGAAACTTTATACCATTTCAGACAAATGGTTATCCAATCTCTTCTTAAAAACCTCCAATGATAGAGCACCCACAACTTCTGGAGGCAAGTTGTTCCACTGATTGATTGTTCTCACTGTCAGGAAATTTCTCCTTACTTCTATGTTGCTTCTCTCCTTGATTATCTATTGCGTCTTGTTCTGCTTTCAGATGCTTTGGAGAATAGGTTGACTGCCAATAGTAATTATGCCCAAAGGGGGCATAGAACCAGTGATTATTCCATAGTCACCAGTACCATTGGATACAATGAACTTTCCTGTCTAGGGTGACAGAGACTATCCCATTTGCAAAATAAAACTATCACAGCAGCTAGATATGTCAATATAACAAGATCTGTATCTTGGTGGGAAGGTTATTATTCATGCTCATTGGTTAGGCATGCGTAAAAGTAAAGTAAAGTTTTTCCCTGTCCAATTGTGTCCGGCTCTAGGGGCCGGTGCTCATCTCTATCTCTTAGCTGAGGCAGCCAGCGTTGTCCGAAGACATTTCTGTGGTCATATGACCATCATGATTATATGCCGAGGTGCATGGAATGCTGTAACCTTCCTGCCAAAGTGATACCTATTTATCTACTCGCACTTGCATGCTTTCGAACTGCTCAGTTGGCAGGAGCTGGAGCAAGTAATGGAAGCTCACCCCGTCACACGGCGTACAGGTCTCGAACCTGGGCAGTCAGCTTTCAAGCTGACAAGCTCAGCATTTTAACCCCTGATCCCTCACGCCCTTCTTAGCAATGCCTATGAATTTGTATTATTGCTTGATTACTTTGGACTGTCTGTGTTAATTCTTGAAGATTCATCAGATTTTAGTCCTCCTTGATGTTTCAATAAAGCCAGGAATGGAAAAAGCTATTCCTTACTTTTGTGATTTGTTTGGTGAGTAGAAAAGACCCAACAATCTTCAGCCATCAACAGCAATCTGTACATATTCAACCAGCCACCAGCACCCATTAAGAAATTATCATTAGCTGCTTATGAAACCGTGAATGTTTATTACTCCTCTTGAGACCAAACATTTAAGAGCGCCTCCCTGTTCCATTTAAAACAGCCATTTTAAAATGATGATTCATATCTGTTATTTCTTCCTATCCTTGTGATATATTGCATATGGTTCTTGCAGTGTTCATTTATTCCCTTGGAAGACTAAGATGTCAGGAAAAGCAAGTGATGTACATAATGTGCAAAGTTCCAGTTAGGCAATAGGAAAGAAATTCTCCAACGTCTAGTAGATATCTTGAGTCAGCTTCCAAAACGAACAAGCAATAAACGGTCAGCTGACATGGATAAACAATCAATCTCACTTATATGGGCCATACATACTTATGCTGTCCTGTCTTCAAATATCTGGATCGCCTGATGGAAAATGCAAGACCAGATGAGAACTTTGACAATAAATGAAGTGATAAAAAAGACAGAGAAAAACCATTATAGTTCTCCAATGCATTGTTAGTGTCAGACAGCTCAGAGCTTCAGCTGACAGCTTACCTCCAATTTTGGCTGTTGCTGATGGCTCAGCTAGGTTTTTTTTTTTTTTAAAGGCAGAGGAGACACCGCTTTGCTGAAACGGCATCTTATCATAACATACAGATTGATGTACAGCCAATTCTAACATAATCCCTTGTCATTCTCACCATGTATCCCATCCTTGGATGACAATACTTCAAGTTAAGTGAGATATCTTTTGCTTTCCTATGTTATTTTCCCATATATATTCTTGCATGGTCAAGCAGTTATACTGATTCTGCCCACATGCACCCTCAGTAATATAGGATCATTCTTCGGAGAATGATGTTTGAAACACCAGATGACTTAATTGTGTCGTGGATTGCAAAGCTTAGACTAGTTACAGAACATGCTTGCGAGAGAAATATAGGTTGTGATCCTCTTGAAAGCATCTCTGATACCTTTAACTTCAGCTTGATATGGTTCCCAAATGACGTTGGGAACATTTAAGAGAAGTACCAAAGGACATCTCAATGGATAGCTTTTGCTCCTGTGATTTGTGCTAGCACTGATGAGGTTACCTAGCTCGGTAATGAAATGTTTGAAAGAAAACCACCAAGTTCAGAGAATACCAAGGAGCTCACAGTTCAAGCACTGATGATATTACCTAGTTTGGTAATGAAATGTCTGAAAGAAAACCACCAAGCTCAGAGAACACCAAGGAGCCCACAGTTCAAGCACTGATGATATTACCTAGTTTGATAATGAAACATCTGCAAGAAAACCACCAAGCTCAGGGAGCATCAAGGACCCCACATGTACGGCTTTCTTTGAAATGAGTTCTACACTTCTACGGTTTGGAGTCAGGGAATGGAAAGGTTTGCCAATTCTTACCTTTGCTTATAGTAGCCGGTAGAGCTAAGATACCTCATCAACCTGGCAAGCGGTAAGGCACAGTAGGGTGGCACAATGTTCAGTCCTGGATACTTTCTTTACTTTTTAGTATTTTCTTTTACTAATGTCTTGGATGAAGAGATGGGAGGAATGCTCTTCAAATTTATAGCTGACATAAAACTGGATGGAATAGCTAAAATCTTAGAAGACACAAATAAAATGGAAAATGATGGGATAGTTAAGGAAATTGGGCTGAGGTAACAGAAGAAAATTTGGCAGGGACAAATACAAATTTCTTTACTTATGAAATAAACATCAAATGCCCAGGTATAGCATGAGGGACAATTGGCTTGGGAGAAAGCCCTTGAAATTGTAACTCATTGCAAGATGAATATGAGCCAGCACTGTGATGCAGCTACGGAAAAATGACAAAGGCAAACTTTGGTGGCATAAGAGAAATATAATTTGAAATCACAGGAAGACTAGTATCATTCTACTTCACTGTGTTTTGATCAGACTTCATCTTGGGCATTAGTTCTGGACACTATACTTTAAATAAGAATTCAAAGAAGGTGGAGCAGACTCACAGAAGGGCAACACCATTGACCAGGGGAGAGAAACTAAGTCCTGTAAAGAGAGCTTGAAGGTGACGAATTTGTTTAACTTAGAGAAGGAATATGATAGCAGTCTCAAACACCCCGTAGAATGTTAAATAGAAAAATAGCAATAGCAATAGCACTTAGGCTTATATGCCCCTTCACAGATCTTTACAGCCTTCTCTAAGTGGTTTTGCAAAGTCAGCATATTGTCCCCAACAATCTAGAGCCTCATTTTACTGACCTTGGAAAAATGGAAGGCTGAGTCAACCTTGAGCCAGACAGGATCGAACTGCTGGCAGTTGGCAGAGTCAGCATGCAATACTTCATTCTAACCACTGCGCCGCCATGGCTCTAAAAATGTAGTGACCTGCTCCAAACAGGATCTAGGTTAACAGAACAGCTGATTCCAATGTTTTTGGTCCCAGGAGGCTGCTAGGGAGGCCTGCTAGGCCCAAAAAACGGGGTGCGGGGGGGGGGTCGTGCGNGCCTTCTCTGCGGGCACGTGAGCCGTCGCCCCAGCTCAGCTCCACTGCGCGTGCGCCTCCCGCCGGCCAGCTGATTTTTGGGTCTCTGCTGCGCATGTGCGGGGGGTGGGGCGCATGAGGGAGATGCGTGGGGGAGCACGGGGGGTCACGCATGCATGCACGGGGGGAGGGGGCGCAGGGGGGATGTCACGCGCATTGCATTATGGGTGCAGGCACGCGCGCACACGCTTTCGGCACGTGACGACAAAAAGGTTAGCCATCACTGCTCTAGGGAGTACAGTTAACTCAGTGTACCTTAAAGGCTAATGGACAGTATCTATATGGTTTGCATTTAAGACCATTCTAAGGTAGGAGGCAAATTTATTGAGGTAGGGAGTGTACTGGACAAAGCAAGTGCAGTTGAAATTCACCTTTGATCGTGTCTGTAGAGATTGTCAGTCATCCAGGTCATGGTTGTCCCAAAGGTGCTTTTTCAGGAGGCAACTGGACTTTTCTTGTTTTTTTCTTTTGAAAACATTTCACTTCTCATCCAAGAAGCTTCTTCAGCTCTGACTGGATGGCGGGGAACGGAAGGATTTGCAGACAGCTGGTCATTTGCATCCTTTTTGGAGCTATACAATTTGGGATGAACACCCTTTGAATGGTGTGGGAGTTAGGAATGGATTTCCAGAGGAAAAAATTGCAGACTTCAGGAACCAGGAGCACCACTCAGGTGACCCTGAGGACACAGATAAACCTCCAAGTGCTTCAACCACCCTCTAAAAGGATGCAGATTACCAGCTGTCTGCAAGGAGTATAAATCCTTCCATTCTCCACCATCCGGTCACAAGAAGCTTCTTGGATGAGAAGCAAAACCTCTTCAAAAGAAAAAACAAGAAAGTCCAGTTGCTTCCTCAAAAAGCACCTTTGGGACAACCTTTGGTCATGGAAATTTATTGATTATCTATGGATCAGTTAAATCTTTTAGCCCAGTCTACTTCCCTTAACTGGGATTTTGGAGAAACCATGGAGCAAGTCATGTTATTGCTCTTGTAGAATATTCTTTGGGATGTAAATCTAGAGAATAAAACAATAAAAGAACGAAGAGGAAGAATAACTCCAGAAGAATCAGAAGGCATATTAAAAGCCCAGTAGATACCTTGCAACTTATAGTGATCCGAATTTTATTATCTGCCATTCACTTGGCTTTCTTTCCCACACTTATTTATTCATTGATTTCTATACTGTTAAATTATATGACTTGTGACAGTTCACAGCAGTCAACTATAATTGAATGTATAGTATACATCTACATTGTGAATTCATATCATTAAAGTTTTATTTTTCATTTGATCACAACTCTGCAGTTTCTTTGCCATAAAATTGTAAAATTCCTTCCTTCCTTCCTTCCTTCCTTCCTTCCTTCCTTCCTTCCTTCCTTCCTTCCTTCCTCCCTCCCTCCCTCCCTCCCTGATTAATTTCATATCTGGCTATAATCTTATTTCACCTCTACATGAACACCTGAAAACATAGAATATGTTAGCATCTATTTTTCTAAATAGCAATTCTTTGTTGGCCTCTATGATGCAGAATGAAGATCTGTTTTTCCTTTGTCCCTCTTCCCTCCCAGCTATGTTCTGTTCCTCCTTGATGTCAAAAACAGTTTTGGCAGCTTCAGCCCTTCCACGCAACTAGATCCAGAAATCATTCTTGCAGGTAAAAGTTATAGCACTGCAGTCTTGGACAATATTGTGCTCAACACTGGATGAATGTGAGGCTTCTTTGCTCTCCAAGGACTGGACCCAGCACAGCGTAGCAAATCTGTGCACAATACATTATTGCAGTACTTCCCCAACAATAGATTATTGATCCGGCCACTTCCACCCTTGAAGAACAAGGGTCACCAAAGTTGGCAAATTTAAGACTTGTGGACTTCAACTCCCAGAATTCCCTAGCCAGCATGGGGAATCTTAAAGTTGCCAAGTAGTCCACAAGTCTTAAAGTCGGCAAGTTTGGAGATCCCTGTTCTAGAACTTTGTAAGGTGATGTTGCCACGTAAAGATGTCTTCAAAACTCAGTCTTTTATATTCAGTCTATTAATATGCAGTTTATGCAAAAATCTCAAAGTCTATAAAGGAGGACACAACCATTGCTTCCCCCCCCCACAAAAGTCTTGCATTAGTTGGAAGGAGGTGCTGTTTCAATATGGTTCCTCCTTTCCTAGGGCAACACCAGAGGTGGGTTCCTGCCGGTTCGGACCGGCTCTATAGAACTGGTAGTGGGAATTTCCCCCCCCCCCTCGCTGAACCGGCAGCAATAACCGGCTGGACACGCCCCTGAACCAGCTCTCTCGGTGGCGCCATAGGCGCCGCCATTTTGTTTTTTGCTTCTGCGCACATGCAGAAGCTGTTTTTTGCTTCTGCGCACGTGCAGAAGCTGTTTTTTGCTTCTGCGCATGCTCAGAAGCTGGGTTTTTAGCACTGCGCTGCGCCCGGGCAGCGCACCTGCCCACGCGGCACGTGAGAAAGTGAACCGGCAGCGAGGTAAGCCAGAACCCACCCCTGGGCAACACTGATGGGGCAAGCCACTAGTATATAAAAAGAGAGCAAATCCTACTCCCTTCTAGCACTGATGATGTTCCCTAGCTTGGTAATGAAACGTCTGCAAGAAAACACCTTCCCCAACCAAGATCAGAGAGTACCAAGGACCCCACAGTTCAGCCTTGAGCTACAAATATTCTCTCCTATTGAAAAGGAGCACGGTTCCAAGGTGGATTTCTCATACTTCCCAACCTCTTTCAGACTTCCAAACTCCTTTCAGAATTTGCCAGGCTATGAACAGTGAAGTCTGAAGAGAATATTTTCTTCATTTATTTGAATGAAAAAAGAGAAACAGCTGAAGCCCCATCTTTATCTACGCCTCTGACTGAGAAGGATCATGAATTTGGCGAGTGCATGGCAAGATAAACCAAAGAGGGGGAAGAAAAAAAAAATGAATAGGAGCTATTTGCTAATTTCTGATATCTGAAACTTGACCTTTTCCGTCTTAAGATAGAAAGTCCTCAGCATAATTAGGTCATCGTATCTGTGGTTTAATATTGGTTCAACAGTAATTTGTGTTGAGAGTTTAATTGAATTTTCATATGGATGAAAGCGAGACAATAAGCTTTACTACAGAGTGTAAAGCAGTGACTCATTCGGACTTATACTATAGAAGCACTTTATATATTTACTAGTAGCTGAATACCCGTGCTTCGCTACAAAACTGAACCCCTTAGCATGGAGTAGAATGTCTAAACTCCCAGCCCGCAGGCCAGATGAGTCACGCGCTGGCGACGCCCACTGGCAGTTGGAACAGAGTTGTTTTCAGGTGGGGAGGGGGAGTAGAACGTCTAACTCCTTAGCATCAGAGTGTGTTAATAATAATATAAGAAATAACTAATGATCTGATGGTCATTTTGAAAAATCCTTTCTTAGCGAGCACCTAGAAGCCAAGAGGAACATACGTGCCAAGTTTCAAGTTTGTAGGCTTTACGGTACTGGAGATTTTGTGATGATGAGTGAGTGGTATTTGGCTTTTATATATATATAGATTTATGTAGTTCCCACATTTGTCTGTGGTTTGTGAGCCTGAATTCCCCCCCCCCCATTGTCTCATTTAATGATAAGCCTTGACACTAGTTAGAGGATTTATGCATTTAATTACGTAACGTCCAAATAATACATGGTGGTATATTTTCATGCAATAATATGATTTTCTATTACTTATCTTAATCAAGAGGTTTTGTTTTCCATAATCAAGAAAAAGCCTTAAAAATCAACCACAAAAACTAATTAAGGATTCTTCCTTAATGCTTCAGTCTGAAGGTTGGTTTGCCGAAAGATTAACTTTTTTTTTAATCTTTCTTATAATAGAAAGATGAGGGCTTCAGCTTTTGGTCTGAAACACCATCAAGACATATAACAATCAGTTTAGGAACGAGTGAGCAATCTAAAACATTACAAACAATTAAAAATAAATGCCGGCAAAGGAGAAATGGAAGCCACGCAGTAATGGAACAATTACATAGGAATAATTTTCAGAAGCAATTAAGAACTACTTCTCAATTTTTCAGAGTGGGTGAGGTTTAATGGCACTGTTCTGACCTAGGCTTCCTGATAAAGCATAAATCACAAACGTCATCCCAAAAAACCTCTTTTTATTTCAAAGGCTGTGAATTATGTTCATTCACAGCCGTAATGAGTCCCAAACAGTTTTAATTAGTCCGACAGAAGTCTGTTACAGTCCTTCGAGATAAGGCTGATAAGCACCCACCTTTATCTCTCTTGACACGCTGCCAAAGACCTAATTGGCAAGTAGCTTTGCAAGGCCAAACGGAGCACAGAGTCAAAACGGAGCTGCTGAGTTACACCTACCAGAATGAACCAAGTTGCTTCCTGCAACACTTACATCCATTTGCTCCACTTTTATGTCCTATGTGAGGGGCCAATCATCTCCAAGCCTTACTCCCGAGTAGTCCTTCCTTAACTGTTCTTGCCTTCTGGCAGCTCTGCGCATGCGCGCATTGGGAACAGGCTCCCCCTGTTCCTCTGCCTCGCTGATGTCAGCCTCTGGAGGCTCCGGAGTCAGCACAGAACTCCCAGATGGCCCGGGCCCCATCTCTGTCTCTGACACAGAGCCTTCTCCAGACTCCAGGACTGGCCCATGTTCCTCCCCAGCCTCCTCGCTGTCCGATTCTGCTGCCAGCTCCGCAGGCCGCTGGCGGACCGCAACAGGCACATTATAAAACAAAAGGTTTTTTTTAGCCATTCTCCATGACTCTTCCAGCTCCATCCTTGAAGGACATACAGTAGCTTCTGTGTTTTCTCTTTAGTTTTCTTGACTGAACAGATCTAGTGTGAACTAGCAAGTGCTGAATATAGTTAATTATTAACTACTTTAAATTATTTAGCTTTTCATTTTCAAGTGAATTTTTTTAAAAAAACAACACTACTTAAATTAAATCTGATATTTTTAAAAACAGGCTCTCCAGAATAAATTTCGGGCAAAGACAGTGGCTTTGGAAAATCTGATGACTGTCACTAGAGAATAAAGGATGAGAGAAGGAATTTTATATTTAAAATTCTATTTTTGCATCAAGTTTTTTTTTGGAGGGGGGGAGAAGGTGGGTGTATCTTCTCATGTTTTTGAGGTGTGACTCTTTGGCACTTCTTGACCAGCTCATAATCAAAAGGTAAGTAGGGTTTAGGTAAAAAGTTAAGGATTTACTTTGTATCCTGTCTTTGTCTGTCATTCTTCCTCCTCTTTATCTAAAGCGGTTTTCTTAAACTGCTTTCAACACCACTTGCCATTTTAAAACATCAAGGAGGACCTTCAATTTTTCTTTATTGGGTTAGATATTCCAAGTGAGTGTAAGACCACACCTGGAACATTACGTCCAATTTTGGGTACCACAATAAAAAAAAAGATGTTGAGACTCTAGAAAGAGTGCAGAGAAAAGCAACCAAGATGTTTAGGGGACTGGAGGCTAAAATATGAAGAACGGCTGCAGGAATTGGGTGTCTAGTTTAATGAAAAGGCGGAGTAGAGGTGACATGATAGCAATCTTCCAATATATAAGGGGCTGCCACAAAGAAGAGTGGGTCAACCTAGTCTCCAAAGCACCTGAAGGCAGAACAAGAAGCAATGGATGGAAACTAATCAAAGGGGGAAGCAACCTAGAACTAAGGAGAAATTTCCTGAAAGTTAGAACAATTAATCAGTGGAATTAATTGTCTTCAGAAGCTGTGGGTGCTTCAACACTGAAAGTTTTAAAGAAGAGATTAGACAAACATTTGTCTGAAATGATATAGGTTCTCCTGTTTGAGCAGGGGGTTGGACCCGAACACCTTCAAGATCCAACTCTTCGGAACCAGTTTATCTGCGTGACCGCCTTATGCCACATTCCTCCCATCGACCAGTGAGGTCGCACAGGGTTGGCCTTCTTCAGGTCCCGTCAGCCAGACCGTGCCGGCTGGCGGGACCGCGGGGGAGGGCCTTCTCTGTAGCCGCTCCGACTCTGTGGAACCAATTTCCCCCCGAGATCCGTACTACCCCCACCTTACTGGCCTTCCGTAAAGCCGTTAAGACCTGGCTTTTCCGGCAGGCCTGGGGCCAATAGTTCTGATTGGCCCATGCATGGTTGTGTGAATGTTTTATTTTAAATATACTTGGTGTTTCCCCCCCTCTCTTTTTTAAAATTGTTTTTATATGTTTTATTTTTCTATGATGTAAGCCGCCCAGAGTCCTTCGGGAGTTGGGCGGCATATAAATTTTATAAAATAAATAAAATAAATAAATAAACAAACTCTGTTATTCTGTTATTGAAGGTTTCTGTCAAAATGATGAAACTACATTGCAATGGCATGATGTTCCTTTCAGAACTGTGTGACCCTATTTTGGTCATTTGTTTTCCCCCACATCTGCCCTCCCCCCCATTAAGATTTGTCAAATAAATTAGGGATGTGTAGCATTTGGTCTTCAAATTGTGTAGGAGGTTCTTTTCTCAGCTGTGATTCCAGGAAAATGCAGAACAGTTTTTCAGATTATTGTGGACAAGCGCTACGTTTGCGCTCCAAAGCAACGTTTGAAGACCAAAGTCAAAATCCAGCACAACCTTACTGCAAATAGCCTGCGGGCTTGTTGATACAACTGCTGTGCAAGCATTTTCAGATGCCAGTGTAATTGGTCTGCAGACAGCAAGGAAACAGACTGAGTGGTAGAGTTGGTTGTTGTTCCTTGAATGTGAAAAGAAAAAAGCAGCCAGCAGAATAGAATTCTTTATTGGCCAAGTGTGATTGGACACACAAGGAATTTGTCTTTGGTGCATATGCTCTCAGTGTACATAAGGAGAATAAAATACATTCAGAATGGATCTTAACGAAAGTTAACTTCTTGGGAAAGAAAACCTATATATTAGGCTGATGTAACCCCAAATCCAAATTGGGAAGGAAGGAAGGAAGGAAGGAAGGAAGGAAGGAAGGAAGGAAGGAAGGAAGGAAGGAAATAAGAACATGTGTAGCTGGATAGCTGTAGATTTTCCTGGAAGAGTCATTGTGCTAGAATTTGTTTGTGTTTCTGTAGCTACTGGTGGAGATATGTTTCATCATGGCATATCAAAAATACTTTGGTTTCAGTTGCAAGCTACACAGGTTGTCTGAAACTCTACAGGCTACAAGGGAATGGAGGCACAACTTTGAAGAACATCAGTAACGCTATAGAGCACTGCACACCAAGACAACTAGACACAAGAACAGTTTTTTCCCGAATGCCATCACTTTGCTAAACAAATAATTCCCTCACCACTGTCAAACTATTCACCAAGACTGCATTACTATTACTATTAGTCTTCTCATCGTTCCTATCACCCATCTCCTCCCACTTATGACTGTATGACTGTAACTTGTTGCTTGTATCCTTACCATTTATATTAATATTGATTGTTTCCTGATTGCTTATTTGTACCCTATGACAATCATTAAGTGTTGTACCTCATGATTCTTGACGAATGTATCCTTTCTTTCTTTCTTTCCGAGAGCATATGCACCAATGACAAATTCCTTGTGTGTCCAATCACACTTGGCCAATAAATAATTCTATTCTATTCTTTTCTATAACCACTATTCTATTCTATTCTATTCTATTCTATTCTATTCTATTCTATTCTTGAGCTAGCTAGCTCATCTTAGTTTCTCCTCCAAGGTATCTGCTGTGGTCTTTGCTAGACCTAACATGAGATGGCACAGATCAAATATGGACTCTTCTACTTGTAGTGGCTAGCTAGAGTATCCTGGGAATTGAAGTCCACACATCTTTAAAAGGCTAAGGTTGGGAAACAATGCTCTAGAGCAGTGGCCCCCAATCTTTTGAGCACCAGGGACCAGTTCTGTGGAGAGAGGTTTTACCATGGACCGAAGGGGTTGTGGTTTTGTGTGCTGCATGCATCCCGCGGATGGGCTTTCCTTGTTTGTGCAGCCCAGTTTCTGACATGCCGTGATCCGGTGCTGGTACATGGACCGGAGGTTGGGGATCCCTGCTCTAGAGTACAAACAGCAGCCTATCATTTGGTTATCAATCCAGTTCACATAATCGAGTTTCAAGCTACTAGGTTTTTAGGAACAAGAAATGGAATTTGAAAAGGCTGTGAGCTGTAATGTACTGTATATTTGGATCCAGATCTTATCATGTTTCCGTAGATCCAATAACATCAGTTAGAATTTAAAGTGATTGCATCTAATTTAGGGTTTACTGATTCCTCCTGAAAGGTGACAAGGTCTGGATCTAACCCTGGTTGAGCCATTCTATTATTGAGTTCAAGAAATCCAACACTGGAGTTTCTATTATGAAACTCCCAAAGTTTGAGACATATTCTAAATTATTTCCTAATGTGGGGTTATGTATGTATGTATGTATGTATGTATGTATGTATGTATGTATGTATGTATGTATGTATGTATGTTTGTTTGTTTGTTTGTTTATTTATTTATTTATTTATTTATTTATTTATTTATTTATTTATTTATTTATTTACTTATTTATTTATTTATTTCCTGCCTTTAACAGAATAACAGAATAACAGAGTTGAAAGAGACTTTGGAGGTCTTCCATTCCAACCCTCTGCTCAGGCAGGAAACCTTATACCATTTCAGACAAATGGTTGTCTAATCTCTTCTTAAAAACCTCCAGTGTTGGAGCATCCATAACTTATGGAGCCAAGTCGTTCCACTGATTAATTGTTCTAACTGTCAGGAAATTTCTCCTTAGTTCTAGGCTGCTTCTCTCCTTGATTAGTTTCCATCCATTGCTTCTTGTCCTCCCTTTAGTTGCTTTGGAGAATAGGTCAGCCCCCCTCTTTTCTGCGACAGCCCCTCAATTATTGGAAGATTGCTATCATGACACCCCAGTCCTTCTTTTCACTAGATTAGACACACTTGCAACCATTGTTCATATGTTTTAGCCTCCAGCCCCCTAATCATCTTTGTTGCTCTTCTCTGCAGTCTTTCTAGAGTCCCAACATCTTTTTTACATCGTGGCAACCAAAACTGGATGCAATATTCCAAGTGTGATCTTACCAAGGCATTATAGAGTGGTATTAACACTTCATGTGATCTCGGTTTTATCCCTCTGTTAATGCAGCCTAGGATTGTGTTGGCTTTCTGGCAGCTGCAGCACTAAAAAGCCTATGTAGTCCTAAGCTGCATTAACAGAGGGATAGAATTTATTTTTATTATTTTTATAAACAACTCAAATAAGCAAACATATGGAAGCAAGCATGGATTCATCCCAATCGTCACCGTATTGCCCTTTCATTATATTTTCCAGATTGGGAAATAATCAGAAGACAAGCATCAGAATCAGAATCAGAAATCAAGCATCAGATTTTCTTCCCTCACACTGACTTTCCTTTCTCTGAAAGAATTTCCTTTTCCTTTCTCTTGAAAGAATTTCCAACCAACGTAAAGCCTCCTGGAACAGCATTAAATCTCTTTCTTTTTCTTTTTCTTTTTCTCATAATGAGGACAAGTAAGAATAATTAAGCTAGCTGCTATCATTAAGGAAAGTTACAATTTATCTTCTGTTTTATCCATTCAAATGATTTTTTAAAAATACTGTTGCTCCAAGATTTAAATACCAGTTTTTCTGTCTTTGTCTGATTCCTGCTATTTCTTATCAAGCCCTTCTAGCTGTAAATAACATTAAAATTTAATTCAGCATCTTTGTTGTCTCTGTATCATTTTCATATGTTAATAAAAATATTAATGGATGCTGTTGATGATGTGTCCTGCTGTTTTCCTTATTACTCCAGACATATCCCTGTGTTTCATAACCCCTGTGTATAATATTTGTTTGAGCCTTAACATTTTAATCAGCCCTGTGATATGGTCGGTATGGCTTCTGGGGTTTCACTATTATTTTGTGAATGATCAGAATTTTATTTCTTTAGGTTGAAATTGCTTAGCTCTCTAGACCAGCAAAGTTTAATTTATCTACTATAGGTGCTAATTTCCTCCTGAACTATATTTTATATTTTAAATGATTTTGGCACCCGTATTGAGAGTGCTGCTTTGATAAAGAATGAGAATCAGATTGCAGTTTTCCTTAGAAATGAAATATGTTGACATTTAAATGTTTATGGATGTATCATTCCATGATATATGCTGCATGTTGATTTATAGGGTGTCTCGGGAGATTAAAGTATAACATGCTGCATCTTGTTTTTATTTTGAATTATGAAATTGTATTGCACAGGGTTATTTTACTAAGTAGGATAGTGTGTTGATTTTTTATGCTGTTGCAAGCCACAGATTTGATCGATCTGGTGGCATAAAAATCTGGTAAGTATGTAAATCTGTCTTCCTTCCTTCCTTCCTTCCTTCCTTCCTTCCTTCCTTCCTTCCTTCCTCATATTTTTTTCCAATTTCCTAATTCCCATTATAGATTTGATAATTTCTTTAGTTCACATTTTAATACAAATTGATCTCAATTTGTATTAGCTTTCCTATACTAACTAATACGTAAACTGGGCTGCAATTATTCCAGATTGTTCTCTGTTTTCCAATTTAAAATTAATACTGAAAAGAATACCCTTTGGGGGAAAAAAAGGAATATATGTATATATAAAAGTCCATAGATCTGAGGAAAATTACATAGACGAGATTAAGGCTCAAAATCTTGCATCAACACAGCTGGTTCAGTGTTCCCTGATGACTTTACCACTAAATACTAATTTTGAAAAGGAAAATTATTAAATACACAAGGAACAACCGTGCTAATTGTATCTAATAAATTCATGTTAACAGTATTCAATTTCTTTCTTTAATTTGAATTATATCCATTAGGACTATGCAGGCTTCAAAAATTATTCCAAAGCAGTGTTTTATATATTACAGAACCACAAAATCTCTCCAATATTCATTAAAGTAGTCCAATTGGTTTTCAAGGATTCACAGCCCTCCAATGTATTTTTAAATTAAATTGAAGCCAATTAAATTATTGCCCTTGTTTATTTTAATGCTGCAATTCCCACAATCAGCTTAACTGAGTCAACAGACAGAACCGCCAAAAAGGAATTGACAGATTCATCGCATTAACAATAACAAGGGTAGACTTATTTCAAAATAGTCTGAGTCTTATATAATGGAACTGGATTCAGTCCCTTTATTTAGTTATCTACCATGTGTTCCCCAGAGCCTGTGCAATAAATACAGGTAGTCCTCAACTTACGACCACAATTGAGCTCAACATTTATGTTGCTAAGCGAGACATTTGTTAGGTGAGTTTTTCCCCATTTTACGATCTTTCTTGCCACAGTTGTTAAGTGAATCATTGCCGTTATTAAGCTAGTAACAGGGTTGTTAAGTGAACCTGGCTTCGCTATTGATGTTGCTTGCCAGAAGGTCACAAAAGATAATCAGAGGATCTCTGCAACCGTCATAAATGTGAGTCAGTTGCCAACGGTCTGAATTTTGACAGGGACCTGCTACACTAGGTAAAGAAAACCTCTAGGCCAGTGATGGCGAACCTTTTCGGCATCGAGTGCCCAAACCAGAATGCATGGGCGTGCATGTGTGCACGCCGGAGCGCTGAAAACTGAAAGACCAGCTGGCCAGTGCGCATGCGCGTGCCAGCCACCTGGTTTTTGGGTCTTGCGCCGGCCAGCTGGTCTTCACGCCGGAAACCCAAAGACCAAGTGGCCAGCGCGCGTGCCCACAGAGAGGGCTCTGCGTACCACCTCTGGCATACGTGCCATAGGTTCGCCATCACGGCTCTAGGCTGTCCATCATCTTGGTTTTTAGCTTTTCTATTTAATTCTTCTAATTTTAATTGTTTTGCAGTACTTTTTTTTTTTTTTTTACTTTCTATCATATTGGTTTGGGACAGCAACTAAACAGGACTGGTACAGACTTCAAATGAATAGTTAGGACTTCAGAAAAAATCATTGCAACCAGCCTGCCTTTCATTGTGGACTTGTATATTGTGTGGATCAGAAAGAGGGCTGAGAAAATATCTACACACCCCTCACATCCTGGACATACACTGTTTCAACTCCTCCCCTCTGGATGCTTCTCTAGGGCATTGCATGCCAAAACAGCTTTTTCCCCCATGCCATCACTCTGCTGAACAACTAATTACCATCGTACTTATGTCTAAAGATATTTACCCTGGTAGTATGGCTATCTTCTTCTTCTTCTTCTTCTTCTTCTTCTTCTTCTTCTTCTTATTATTTTTTTTATTATTATTATTATTATTATTATACTATTATTTCTCATCGTCCTGTTGTTTCTCCTGATTTTGCTTTTATTACTAGTCGTGCTCCTCCTAGTGGTCTAGGACGTCATAATGTATTTCCGAAGTATATGTGCAGAACCGAGCAGTGCGGCTTTCTGCATTTGGCTGATGGTGATTTTGTCGATTTTGAGCTGTTTTAAATGTAATTCCAGTGCTTTTGGGACAGCACCCAGTGTTCCAATCACCACTGGAATTACCACTGCCGGTTTGTGCCATAATAGTTGAATTTCAATTTTTAAGTCCTGGTATTTTGCAATGTTTTTCGTGTTCTTTTTCATTGACCTTGCTATCACCTGGTATTGCGATGTCGATGATAGTCACCTTGTTTTTCTCGACCAGCGTGATGTCTGGTGTATTATGCACCAGTACCTTGTCCGTTTGTATACGAAAATCCCACAAGATCTTGACCATCTGATTTTCAGTGACTTTTTCAGGCTTGTGTTCCCACCAGTTCGTGGCAGTACGGATGTTATAGTTTTTGCATAAATTACAATGGATCATTTGTGCAACAGAGTTGTGT
>QLTV01002580.1:3135651-3163503 GCA_003457575.1 Thermophis baileyi
TTCTTTCTTTCTTTCTTTCTTTCTTTCTTTCTTTCTTTCTTCTTTCTTTCTTCTTTCTTTCTTTCTTTCTTATTTATTTCATCAAGCATGTATTAAATAACAGACATAAGTATAAACATAACTATGAATACATGAAATGGATACAAATAAAAGGAAACATTAGGACAGGGACGGTAGGCACGCTGGTGCGCTTATGCACGCCCCTTACAGACCTCTTAGGAATGGGGTGAGGTCGACAGTAGACAGTCTAAGGTTAAAGTTTTGGGGGTTTGGGGAAGAAACCACAATGTCTGGTAGTGCATTCCAGGCATTGATAACTCTGTTACTGAAGTCGTATTTTCTGCAATCAAGTTTGGAGCGGTTTACCATAAGTTTGTATCTATTATGTGCTCATGTATTGTTGTGGTTGAAGCTGAAGTATTCATTGACATGTAGGACATTGTAGCAGATAATGTTATGTACTACGCTTAGGTCGGATCGAAGACGGCGAAGTTCTAAGTTGTCTAAGCACAAAATTTCAAGTCTGGTGACATAAGGTATTCTGTTGTGTTGCCTCTTGAAAAAAAAGCACCTTTGGGACGGTCAATCCCTTCAACCAAGTTGTGAAGACACCAGTGTCCATCAGTCACTTGCATTGTTTTATCTCCTCAGTCCTCCAAGAAACGGATCTGAAGAAAAAGAACATCTTGAATCCATGTCCTGGACATAATTTTGAATTCTGCTACTAGAATCTTGATGGCGGCTTAAATGCTTTTTTGTTGCTGCCTGAGAAGTATTTAGAGGAAGACAGGATGCAAATATCACAAAAACCAGCCAAACAACCTGCCTACGTACCTATAAATAAAACCCTTAGCCTAAATATATGTGTCTAGAATAAGTCCATTTTGTTTCTCTCCTTTCCCCTGCCTTTATGTCCTATCGCTTGTGTTGATCCAAGTATGTCATGTTCCTTGTGCTGATCTTGTGTTGATCTCATATGTCCTGTTGCTTGTGTTGATCTAAGAGTTAGTTCCCTGAGCGATAAAGACTCATGTGATGGTTACATGAGAGGCATCTGAAAGCTCCCCCATTTTATCAGTCAAGAGTCTCTCAGAAAAACCATAGGAAGGCTGTTAAAAAATCACTCTCCATCACAATAGTCCTAGGGAATCTGTTAGTTCTAAACTGATATTATTTAGTGGCTAGAATTCTTCTAACCTCACACTTCTTTCTAAGCTTTCTGATTTTGGCAGTGGCCAGAGACTTGGCCAGCTGGGATGAATTTTAGGGAGGACTGGGTAGAGAAGCATATCATTTATTTGTTTATTTAATTATTTGCTATATTTCTAGACTGTGGCATACATATAAGACTCCCATGCTGTTCAATATGCAATAGAATAGAATAGAATAGAATAGAATAGAATAGAATAGAATAGAATAGAATAGAATAGAATAGAATAGAATAGAATAGAATAGAATAGAATAGAATAGCGTGCCAGAGGTGGCAAGCCGAGCCCTCTCTGTGGGGCATGTGAGCTGTCACCAGCTGCTCTTCGGGTTTCCGGCACGCGCATGCACATCGGCCAGCTGGTCTTCACATGCGCCGGAGCGCCGGAAACCCGAACTTTTCGGCACTCAGTGCCGAAAAGGTTCGCCATCACTGCCCTATAGCAATAGCAATAGCACTTAGATTTATATACCGCTTCATAGTGCTTTACAGCACTCTCTAAGCGGTTTACAAAGTCAGCATATTGCCCCCAACAATCTGGGTCCTCATTTTACCGACCTCGGAAGGATGGAAGGCTGAGTCAACCTTGAGCCTGGTGAGATTCGATCTGCCAAACTGCTGGCAGCCGGTGATCAGCAGAAGTAGCCTGCAGTACTGCACTCTAACCACTGCGCCACCGCGGCTCTTGTTTTGAGGATAGAAGGTGAAACAGTTTATGTCCAGGATGCGAGGGGTCTGTAGATATTTTCACAGCCCTCTTTTTGACTCGTGCAGTATACAGGTCCTCAAAGGAAGGCAGGTTGGTAGTAATTGTTTTTTCAATATTAAAATCAACTGGAACACAAACAACACAGTTAAAATCAAAATTCACAACACCAGAAAGCATTAATTGCTGCCTGTCCTCTAGTGATTATCTTGACAACTAAAACCACTTTGGAGCAGCTTGTTCTAAACTTAAAGGTTAGAAGATAGCATTAGACAGACCTCCAAGGGGAGACAGTTCCGGGGGAGTAGGACCATAACTGTTTTCCGACACCCCTCCCCATCCAAAAGGTAAGCCTCAAAAATCTCTATTCAGGACATGTAGACCAGACAGAAGAGATGATCCTGGGGGAACCTGAGTGCCAAGCCATGTGTGACCTTATTGTTTGGACACATCACTTTGAATTGTACTCAGAAGCCTATTAGTAACCAATGTAGAATTTGCAACACCCATGTGACATGCGTATAACAGCCATCACCGGCCAAAACACCAGCTGCCTTATTTTATACCAACTGCAGCTTCTGGGTAGCCTTCAAAGGAAGCCCTATTTAATTAATTGATTGATCTATATAGCTGTCCAATCAGATACAACTCAGCGCAGTTGACTAATAAAGAAAAAAAAATTACAATTCATGGGTACAATAAGAACAGAATAATAATCATGTTTTGCTGCTGTTATCGCCACTGTGTAGTCTTTAATAAAGGTAATTACCTCTGTTTGGTCAGTTTTGTGCTTTGCTATATGTAGAGCAGATTATAGCAGCTTGTCATTGATGGGACTGCTGATGAAAATCAAATATATATCTCTGTCCCTGTGAACTAAGTAATGTACGGATGTCTTCTCCCATTGCCTGGAAGTGGTGGATGAAGAACAAGGGGCTGCAGCTGAACCCTGGTAAGACTGAGTGGCTTTGGATTTCATGGCCTTCAAGATCTGGAATCTTACTATCTTTGGTACTGGATGGGATGACCCCATCCCAGACAGATTCAGTGCACAGTCTTGGAGTCCTTCTAGATGGCTACTGCTCAAGAAGCAGAGGGCAGTAGTGGCTAGGAGAACCTTTTCACAGCTTCATGTTATGTACCAGTTGTGCCCTTTCCTGAACCATGAGGCCTCTCAGTTACTCATGCTCTGGACACCTCCAGAGTGAATTACTGTAAGGTGTTGTATGTGGGGTTGACCTTGAAGAACATCTAGAAGCTTTAGCAGGTGCAGAGAGTGACTGTGTGGGCAGTTATGTGTGCCCCTAGGATTGCACAAGTTACACTTCTGTTGCACCAGCTGTATCAGGTTATGGTTTGCTACTGGGTGCAATTCAAGGTCCTGTTTTTGACTTTTAAAGCCCTAGGTGGCATGGGACCAAGGTTATTTGAGAGACCACCTCTTCTTGATGACATCTGTCCATCCTATGAGATCTAGCAGGTGCGGTCTGCGAAGGAGTTCCATCTGACAGGACCCAGAAGATGGGCATTTTCAACTGTGACTCATTTGGAACCTCATTCCCTCCAAGGTGAGTTTAGCCCACCTGCTAGCCCTTAAAATGTGTTGTTCCAACAACCTTTTTTATTCCACGGAGACTCTCAGGTGCAAAGAATCAGAATTGTTTGTAAGGTAGCAGCATAGACGATTTATTCAAGGCTATACACAAGATGTCATAGTTCTGAGCAATGAACTCAATTCAATCAGGACTCGGAAGCTCCATTCAGGCTTGAAAGACCTTTTATTGAGTACATCGTATCGACACTTAGAAAGGTGAAGCTAGCTCTGAGTATTTCCCGTGCTTCAGAGTACTAAAAAGAATAGAAACTTCCCACTCCCCTCAGGTGCCCTGGGTCACGTTAACCAATCAACCCAGTAGTAGGTTCCCCCTCAGTCTCAGCAGATGTTCGTGGCCATGACCTTGGTCCTCACGCTGCTTCGGGTCAATGTTTTGTCTAGCGGATTAGGCCCCCACATCCCAGTCCATTCTAACTCCCCGCTCCCCCCAACAAGTGGCAACTAAGAAATGAAGCGAAAGTAAACATGGCTTCGGCCGAAGTCGTTTCGAAGTTGACAACAAGAATCTGGTTCAACACTAAATTGATGCCAGATAAGGGTCAGGAGAGGTTGGACTTGGAGCACTTGTGGGAGTGCAACGACTCTAAGCTGATGGTGCATTTAACTCCATCTCCTACAGAGAGCCTTTTTCTGTCATCGGTTTTCTATGTTTGTGTTACACGGTACTTACTATTAAACAGCATTTAAGTCATAAGAGTGGAAACCAAGCAATTGTCCCATGAAGAAGCAGCCAGAACAGAGTGAAAACTGAAAATACTTTTCATTTTCTCTCCCTGCTATACACAAAGCCCCCACACTCCAGAAGGCAAGTTTATCTGCATGTTCCTAAACTTTGCTTTTATCAGTGTCAACTTTTCGACCTGTTTAGAGACATTCTTTTCAGAAACCAGAAGTATACTGAATCACCCTACAAGAAGGGCATTCAGGGATTTTGTTTCACTATCTGGAAATGTTTACACTCAGCTATCAACAGTATTTAGCTGTAATGCCTAATTGTGGAAGTCTGAAGTCAGCTTCTCCATTCAGAACATCTTTATGTAAAAAAAGAGGAAGAAATGTTTTCCTTCGAGAACCAGTTGCCTTCGATAAAAAACAACACAAAAACACAACCATTTATGAATGCAACTCTCCACCATTCTCCTGAAGACAAGAAGTGTGCTTTTTGCCTTGCCCTTTCTGAGAGAAATTCACAAAGAGCTTTTATGTCACAAGGGGCTACTGATAATTGCCTCGACATCAAAAGAATGTTAGAAGTTGAAGCATTGTATGTGTACCTAGGAGCATTGCTCAGAGAGAAATCAAGCCTGAACAAGGATTGTTGAAGCAGGTTTCATGACTACAATAGAAAGGAAATATATTTATAGATCCATGGATTTACACCTATTATTATTGTAGGTACTTATGTGCATTGCAGAGATTAGCGAAACCTAACACCTAGCTAGCGATATCCACCAGGAGGCAGGTGTTCTAGCCTTGGGTTTTTGGGAAGAAATGTGCAAAAGAAAGAGACCTCAGATTAGCAGTTGCTTAGATAAAGAGCAGGCAGAGCAATAGACAAGAAGGAGACAGATATCCTTAACACTCCTTATATTTCACTGCTCCCTTGTGGTTAATAGGTCATGAGATTTTACAGAATAACTGAGTTCGAAGGACCTGGGAGGTCTTCTAGTCCAAACCACTGCTCAGGCAGGAAACCCTATACCATTTCAGACAAATGGTTGTCCAATCTCTTCTTAAAAACCTGCAATGTTGGAGCACTCACAACTTCTGGAGGCAAGTCATTCCATTGATTGATTGTTCTGCCAGGAAATTTCTCCTTACCCCAATCCCACATCCCAATCAACATCTAAAAAGTCACTTACAACAAACACTATAAATACCACACAGAGAAAAGCACACACACTGCTAGAGAGACGTTCCCTGAAGATGGACTCCATCACAAGTCTGAAAGCTTGGAAGACAAAACCTGTGGTCCCAGTGACCGACCCAGACTGGATTCTGCAACATTATCCTGGGACATGTATATTCACCTTTATTCGTGAATATCTCCTTAGTTCTAGGTTCTCTCCTTGATTTGTTGCCATCCATTATTTCTTGTTCCATTTTCTGGTGCTTTGGAGACCCTCTTCTTTGACTCCCGCTTCTTTGTGGCAGCCCCTGAGATATTGGAACACTGCTATCATGTCACCCCTAGTCCTTCTTTTCATCAAACTAGACATACCCAGTTCCTGCAACCGTTCTTCATATGTTTTAGTCTCCAGTCCCCTAATCATCTTTGTTGCTCTTCTCTGCACTCTTTCTAGAGTCTCAACATCTTTTTTATATCGTGGTGACCAAAACTGGATCCACTATTCCAAGTGTGGTCTTACCAAGTCATTATTCATTGTCCTACCCGTCAATGAATACTTCAGCTTCAACCACAACAATACACGAGCACATAACAGATACAAACTTATGGTAAACCGCTCCAAACTTGATTGCAGAAAATACGACTTCAGTAACAGAGTTATCAATGCCTGGAATGCACCACCTGACTCTGTGGTATCTTCCCCAACCCCCCAAAACTTTACTCTTAGACTGTCTACTGTCAACCTCACCCCATTCCTAAGAGGTCTTTAAGGGGCGTGCATAAGCACACCAGCGTGCCTACCTAATGTTCCCTTTTCTTCGTATCTATTTCATGTATTCATAGTTATGTTTATACTTATATCTGTTATCTAATACATGCTTGAAGAAATAAATAAATAAATAAATAAATAAATAAATAAATAAAGAAAGAAAGAAAGAAAGAAAGAAAGAAAGAAAGAAAGAATAAAGAATTTATTCTCCACAGAGAATAAATCCCAGCTGCAGGAAAATGGTCTGTAAAGCTGGATGAGGAACAGCGATTAATTCAGATCTTGAGCTCTGATCCTAGAATCAATCCACTTTAGGCCAATTTGAAGAACCCCAGTACATCTCAATTCTGTAACATGTATCAGAGAAGAGAAGAAGCCAGTCCTAGGAGATTCAGACAGTCCAAAAACCCTGAAAGAAGAACTGGCATTGAAGAACTGGCTGTTTTTCTAGAACCAAGTGTAGATGACTTCTGTTGTTATTAATGTGTTTTTCAGTGAGTGGAGGTGTTCTTTGCACTAGGACTTAAACGGTGGGTTTTCTGTGTTTTTATCTTTGGAAACCACCCAGAGAACCTTGTGCAGGGGTGGGTTCTAACTTACCTCGCCACTGGTTCGCTTCCTCCTGTGCCGTGTGGCTGCGCGTGCATTGCGCGCTGTGTGGCTGTGCCACGTGCATGTGTGCGCTTTGCGCACATGGCCGTGCATGTGCAGTGCCGAAAACTCGGCTTCTGCGCATGCGCAGCAGGAAAAACCAGCAAAAAATTCAAAAAAAAATATTTAAAAAAAATACCAAAAAAAGATAGCGGTGTCCACGGACCGGCACGGACAGAACCGGCTCTGTGACGTCACCACCGGTTTACTACCAGTTCTATAGAACCGGTGCGAACCGGGAGGAACCCACCTCTGCCCTTGTGTTAGGTGGGAGGGTAGATTGAAACATCTGCAAGCTCAGAGAGCACCAAGGACCCCTCACTGGAGAGTATATAAACCTTATAAATATATAAACAAACAAAGTAACAATCTAGCTTAGGGAAAAGATCAGAGGTGGGCTGTTGCTGGTTTGGACCGGTTCAGGCGAACCGGTAGTTCCGACCACCGGCTGGGCCTGTCCCCCCTCCGGCGCTAGCCTGTCCTATTTATCTCACTCTCTGGCTTTGTTCCCTGCCCACGAAACCCAGCTGATTGCTGCGCCTTACCTGCTCTACTCACTGTGGCTGCCTGAGAAGATTTGCTGTGTGTCTGAAGCCGCGCGAAAGTGAGGAAGGCGCGCGTGCTCACATTTCCGGCAAACCGGTTGCTAACGTATGTGCAGCCCACCTCTGGAAAAGATGTAAATTAGTTTCGTCCTTTGATGCTATATCCTGTGCTGCTGCAGTCAGTCACAGTCACATGATCATGATTTCTGATGCTCCCTGTCAGCTCCCCACAAGGAAACTCAATGGGGAAGCCAGCAGGAAAGCGGAACTTGTTCCCTGTCCCACTGGGAGTTTTTTTGCCTAGTGGCTTCTATAGCAAAAATGATATTTGACGAATTTCAAGTAAAAGTCAGTTTGGTAGCGTTTTGAGCAAATGGAATGGGTTTGTGGTTTAAGGGATAGTGTTCTCAATTTCCTGAACGTGGCGGAAATAAAATACAAGCAGATAAAAATAAGAACTCTCGCAATTCTTAAAAAAATATTCAAGCCAGTTAAGCATATTAGAAATGTATTGTTCATCAGAATCTATCAGAATAACAGAGTTGAAAGGGACCTTGGAGGTCTTCTAGTCCAACCCCCTTCTCAAAGTTACAACAGCCCTGAAAAAAGTGACTTATGATCGTTTTTCACATTTGCAGCCACTGCAGCATCCCCATGATCATGTGATCAAAATTTGGATGCTTGGCAACTGATTCATATTTAATGACAGTTGCACATGTCCCATGTCCCGGGGTCATGTGATCCAGAGGTGGGATTCAGCAGGTTCTGACCAGTTCTGGAGAACCGGTAGCAGAAATTTTGAGTAGTTCGGAGAACCGGTAAATACCACCTCTGACTGGCCCCGCCCCCATCTATTCTCTGCCTCCCAAGTCCCAGCTGATGGGGAGGAAATGGGGATTTTGCAGTAACCTTCCCCTGCCATGCCCATCAAGCCACGCCCACCAAGTCACACCATGCCCACCAAGCCACGCCCACAGAACCGGTAGTAAAAATTTTTGAAAGCCACTACTGATGTGATCCCCTTTTGCGTCCTTCTGACAAGCAAAGTCAACAGGGAAACCAGATTCACTTAACAACCATGTTACTAATGTAACAGCTGCAATAATTCACTTAACAACTGTGGCAAGAAAGGTCGTAAAATGGGGCAAAGCTCACTTAACAAATGTCTCAGTTAGCAACAAATTTTGGGGTCAGTTATGGTCGTAAGTCAAGGACTCTCTGTACTGATGGTCCATTTTAGACATCAATTTTCTTGAAACTGTTTTCTTGTACTTTTAGGAAGGGTTAAAGGTTTATAGAAACACATACAGTGGACAGTATAAGTTAGCTTCTTCCTTGCTATTACATTACTTTTATGAATCTCTGCCTTCTTTTTTTATGTTTCTACATTGATGGACCCAGGCTGCAAAGTTAAAAAAAAATTAAAATGTGACCTGCATGAATTTTCCCATTATCCCCATTGTGTACATGCTGTAATTATAAAGAGTATTTTTTTTTAAAAGTCCTAGGCAACTTGCTGATGAGAAATGCTTCAGAAATGCTGACTATAAATTGGAACAGATAAGCCCATGGTATTACTACTCTGATGGCTTTAATTGTGTTTTAATTATGCTTTAATATGATGGTTTTCATTAACATTCTAAACTGCCTTGAGTGTTCTAGCTGGAAAACCAGATTAGAAATTTGAAAGACAAGTCAAGATTTTTAATTGCTGGTATAAACAACTACCATCACTTTCAGACAGTTCACATGCTGTAAAAAAAATGAATACATATGTCTATGCAGAAGGAAATTTCATTGAGATAAATGACTTAGATGATAAATAAATGACTTAGATGAGGGAATAGAAGGGGAACTCATCAAATTTGAATGGAATTTGATGAAATTTGCAGATGGATCTTGACAGACTTTAACACTGGGTCCTATCTAACAAAATGAAATTCAATGTAGAGAAAAGTAAGGTTTTACACTTAGGCAAGAAAAACCAAATGTACAGGTACAGAGTACGTAGGTGAAACCTGGATCAATAGCAGTAACAGTGAGAGAGATCTTGGAGTCCTAGTGGACAATCACTTCAATATGAACCAGAAATGTGTGGCAGCAGCCAAAAAAGCCAATGCAATCTTAGACTGCATTAACAGAGGGATAGAATCAAGATCACATGAATTACTAGTACCGCTTTATAAAGCCTTAGTAAGACCACATTTAGAATACTGCATCCAATTTTGGTCACCATATTATAAAAAATCTGTTGAGACTCTGGAAAGTGTGTAGAAAAGAGCAACAAAGGTTATTAGAGGGCTTGAGGCTAAAACATATGAAGAGCAGTTGCAAGAATTGGGTATATCTAGTCTATTGAAAAGAAGGAGTATGGCTAATTGTTTCAAAACCAAGCCCAACGAGAAGCTCAAATCCCATTGATTGCCTACTGAATTTGATATTTGAGTGAACGGTGTACACACATTCTTTCAGGGGCTCTAGTGTGCTGCAAAAGCATTCCAAAAAGGTTCTTCATGAAAGCAGCTACCTCCTTTGTTATTTCTTCCCAAAGCTGTTGCTTATGGTCTGCATATGCAAAGTATCCGTGCAGTCAGATGTGCAGAGGTAGCATAACGCTAGCCTTTATAAAGGTCCATGTAAACCGAGAGGAAAAAAGATAAGAAATTAACTGGCTAAAGCTGGCAGTGTTGTTGTAAGCGGCATCATGTGTAAGATACGGCTCATAAATTAGCCACATTTTCCCACTTTTCTTTTTGAAATACGTTTATTTAAACCATTTTGCCCAGTGAAAAGTTCTTGGATGTTTAAAAGCTTTTACACTATATTATAAATTGGGTAAAAAACCTTTTTGCTCTCTAAACTTGTGCTTATCCCTTCTCCTTCTCCTTCTCCTTCTCCTTCTCCTTCTCCTTCTCCTTCTCCTTCTCCTTCTCCTTCTCCTTCTCCTTCTCCTTCTCCTTCTTCTCCTTCCCTTTCCCCTTCCCCCCTTCCTCCTCCTTCTCCTCCTTCCCCTTTTCCCACTCCTCTCCCCCAGGGGTGGGTTCTGACTTACCTCGCTGCCGGTTTGCTTCCTCCTGTGCTGCGCGGGTGTGGGCGGGCTTCGCTCGGGCGTACGCACATGCGCAATGCTGAAAATCCAGCTTCTGCGCATGCGCAGAAGCAAAAAACAAGATGGCGGTGCCTATGGCACCGCCGAGAGAGCCAGTTCAGGGGCGTGTCCAGCCAGCCATCACTGCCGGTTCGGCGAGTGGGGGGAAATTCCCACTACCGGTTCTAAAGAACCAGTCTGAACCGGCAGGAACCCACCTCTGCTCTCCACGCCTTTCTTCTTCTTCTTCTTCTTCTTCTTCTTCTTCTTCTTCTTCTTCTTCTTCTTCTTCTTCTTCTTCTCCTTCTCCTTCTCCTTCTCCTTCTTCTCCCTCTCCCCTTCCCCTCCTCCTCCTCCTCCTCCTCCCTCTCTCTCTCTCTCTCTCTCTCTCTCTCTTCCCTCCCCTGTTTCCTCCCTCCCTTCCTCTCTCAGTCCTCTACTTTCCTCTGATGGAACTCTTATTTTCCCCCCTTTATTTTTCCTAAATCTAACCCAGTTTTAATACAATTGTATTACTTCTCATTTTGCAAGATGAACAATAAAAACTGCAGAAAATTTCCCATCAAATTTTGGGAGTTGGATTATAGAGGTCAGTGGGGGGACATAAAAGAGAGGTGTATATGTAGCATATAGAGAATTGCCTCCTCACTCCAGTCTCCAAAATATGAACCTTAACTTGCCCTAATAAAAATACTATCTTTAAATGGATTTTGGATCCCCCCCACCTTATAATCATCAGAGATGCTTTTGCTTTTCGTGTGTTTTAGCATCAACCCCAGAATATACAAAGGCAAGAATTCCCAACATCCTCTCTTGCGCAGCCCATTACTCTAACTATGGAAACTTTTCTGGACCGCAACATAAAGAAAAGGTTTGACGCGCACTCTCTCTTGAGGGTACCAGATGAAAGCTATTGATCTGTTTTGGGATTCCAGGATTCTTAAATGCTGAATGTGCAAAGAACGGCTGACCTTGACTTCAAGTAAAAATACCACCATTTAAATTTAGATAATGGAGTAATATTTCACAAGGATATTGGTGAAGCAAATTGCATTGTGGATAATACTAGAATATTGAATATGATTTTTGATGCCTTCGAGTCAGTGCTAAGTCCTGGTAGCTGCTTGCTTGGATAGGTTCCTGCAGATTTTTTGTCTGAAATAGTATAGGGTCTCCTGCTTGAGCAGGGGGCTGGACTAGAAGACTTCCAAAGTCCCTTCCAGCTGTTCTGTTCTGTTCTGTTCTGTTCTGTTCTGTTCTGTTCTGTCCTGTCCTGTCCTATTCCATTCCATTCCATTCCATTCCATTCCATTCCATTCCATTCCATTCCCCTCCTATCCTATCCTATCCTATCCTATCCCATTCCATTCCATTCCATTCCATTCCATTCCATTCCATTCCATTATTTCATTTCATTTCATTTCATTTCATTTCATTTCATTTCATTTCATTTCATTTCA
Source organism: Thermophis baileyi (assembly GCA_003457575.1). Classification (NCBI taxonomy): domain Eukaryota; kingdom Metazoa; phylum Chordata; class Lepidosauria; order Squamata; family Dipsadidae; genus Thermophis; species Thermophis baileyi. The sequence goes on from QLTV01002580.1 coordinate 3,147,542, forward strand.
TTTCAGTGAGAGTCTCTTAAACCACAAAATGGGCAGCAAATAAATTTGAATAAATAAATAAACAAACAAATAAATTAAGTAAGTAAGTAAGTAAGTAAGTAAGTAAGTAAGTAAGTAAGTAAGTAAATAAGTAAAGTAAGAAGTGATTTGCCATTGCCTGCTTTTAGGGCTGAGAGTAAGTGACTGGCAAGGCCACACAGTTGGCTTCATGCCTAAGGCAGGACTAGAACTCATGGACGTCCAGTTTCTAGCATCGTGCCTTAACTACTATGCCAAACTGGCCCTGTTGAATATGATGCATAAGAAATATTGTCGTTCTTCTGGATTCTTCTGCATTGAACACATTTTTTGAAGTCTCCAATGCCTTCATTAAGAGTCTGGCCAAGCACACAAAAGACCCTTTGACAATGTTTCCTTGGGCAAAACCTCAAACACATCATCAAGCAAAGCTTACAAAGATGATTCAGATTCAAGGAAATGCAGAAAAAAGAAATTGCACTGGCTTTCATGAGCATTTACTTATTTTTATTCTTCTGTGCATTACTAAAAAAATCAGAAAGTATCCTGTTTGTGGTTAGGGCAGCTGTCACTTAGCTTTTGAAGAATTCTTCCACTTGCAATCACAGTGACTACTACTTGGCGCCAATGTTAGCAACCTTCAATGGTACCCTAATTTTCTGCAAGAGACTAAGTGACTTCCTTTTTTAGACAGAAAATGAGGTTAGTATAGCTAAATAGAATTCAGTCCCCAGTGCAACCCCCTGGATCTATCTTCCCCACAAGCCACCTCAGAAGTATAGGCCTGGGAGTTGGATCCCTATGAAAACAATTAGTATTTGAAGATATCAGATGTCTTCCTATCAAGATCCAGTGCTAACATTTTTATAGCTGAAATCAAGAAAAACGGTCATTTTTGCTGGTTGAAATCATAGCTATGGAATTTTAAACTATGGTGGTACCCATCAGCCACATCCTGCCTCTAACAACCCCCTGAAGTTCCCAGAAAGGCTCACCTAGTTTAGGTCTGGATTTGAAAAACCCAAATCCAGTGAGGGGCTCACCCCTACCTGAGCACTCTTGGAGTAGACAACAACAAAATATTCAGGTGTCCCTTAAATTTCCCGGAAAAAAATCTGGATGGGACGTTATGATGATGATGATGTTCGTCCATCATGTTCGAAGAGGACCTTGACATCTAACAGGTTGTGGGCTGTCCACGATGTGTCCGCAGGTGGCTGGTAAGGCCTATAGGGGCACGAAATGTTCTGCCACATGTTGGGCAGACATGTGTGGGCACCATTGTTGCAGCATTTGCAGCTCTGGCTTTGCGGAGTGCTCGCTTCTCTTGTGCTATGGTTGTTCTTCTTTCCTCAGATGTCTGGCAGCCTTGATGGATCAGCGTGCGCCATGTTGATTGATCTTGTGCCAGGGTTTCCCAGAAGGTGGTGTTGATATCCAGGGACCTGAAGGAGGCTTTCAACATGTCTTTGTATCGCTTCCTTTGTCCCCGGTGCGATCGCTTTCCTTGAGACAGCTCACCATAGAGGAGATGTTTGGGGATGCGATGGTCTGGCATCCTTGCAACATGGCCTGCCCAGCGTGTCTGGGCTTTCATGAGCAGGGTGTGAACTGATGGCAGGCCCGCTCTGGAGAGGACTTCTGTGTCTGGCACCTCGTCCTGCCACCGGATCCTCAGAATTCTATAGAGGCAGGTCGTGTGGAAGTGGTTCAATTGCCTAGCGTGCCTCCTATATACAGTCCAAGTCTCACTGGCATACATCAGGGTAGTTAGCACTACTGCTCGGTAGACTTTGAGCTTTGTAGCAAGGCTTATTCCACGGTGGTCCCACACGTTGGTCAGTAGTCTGCCAAATGCAGAGCTTGCCTTGGCAATTCTGCAGTTGACCTCAATGTCAATTGTCACTGCACGGGAGAGGGTGCTGCCAAGGTATGTAAATTGGTCCATCGCTTGCAGCTTTTGTCCCTTCACTGTGATGGTGGGCTCTTGGTGTTGGGCTTTCGGAGATGGCTGATGCATCACTTCGGTCTTCTTTAAGTTGATAAGGAGGCCGAAGTTGTCGCATGCTGCTGCAAATTTGTCCACGCTGGCTTGCATTACCTGCTCTGATATTCAGGTGTCCCTTAAATTTCCTGGAAAAAAAATCTGGATGGGAAGTTATGGCTCTGCTCATCTGGCAATGTCATAACAGTACTGGCCATCAGGACTTTGAAGGAGATATTATTGGTAGTTTATGTCTGGATCGGAAAGTCCCGGTTCCTGTGAGATTGGAGATGCAATAACCAAAGTAGACCATAGGAGCCCTTCTAGTTCCATCTTCAGATTGGAATCTGAAGACCCAGTGTGCTACACACACACACACACACACACACACACACACACACACACACACACACACACACAGACAGATGAACATATATGCTGGCTGTTACTTCTGAATAGGTTACAACACATTCGATTTTCTGCTTTGCTGTCAAATTGCCGCGTTTTCAGGGATCATAAAGGTTCCTTATTCATTTCTGAATTATTCCTAAGAACTAAAACAAATTTAATAGAACCTAGAATGTGGGGGGTCATGAAAAACTTTCCAATATTAATGCAACGGTAGCGAATATCTGTAGCTCAGGTGTAGGATGAACAATGAAGACCTTATCACAAGACCCATCACAAGATTCACTGATGACTCACACCTGACCCATCACAAGACCCATCACAAGACCCATCACAAGACCTTCACTCGACACCCCCACACCTGAAGCCCTTATAAACAGAAGAACACTGTCATCCCCTAAACTCCGCTGAAGATAGCCTGGTAATGAAACGTTCAGAAATCAACCCACAAGCTCGGAGAATGAACCTACACCCAGAGGTGGGATTCACTTACCTTCCCTACCGGTTCGCAAATGTGAGCGCATGCGTACGGCCTTCCGCAGTGCTCGTGCGTTACATCCAGGTGGGTGGGCGGAGCCTCCCGCAGTTGCCGCTACCAGTTCGCGCGATCTGGAGAGAACCGGCTGAATCCCACCACTGTTTCACCCTCATTAATGCAATTTTTGTCTATGTTGTTGATCTCTAGCTCATGCACCATATTTTATAACTTTAAAGGAAGCCATTGTTTGACCAGTTTGGGAGACAGGAAAGATTAAAGATTTCTCTGATGGGTTCAAACCAGACACAACATAATGCTAAAAAAAAAAAAGCATTCCTAGACACTCATGCTAACACTGGCTGCTGATCCAAAAATTTCATTTAAGTTTGATTGGATCATACCCACTGATTCCACCCCCCCCCAATGCTAATACTAAAATAAGTCAGCTTGTTTCTTCAGTGGACAAATAGTTCCAGGATATATAGTATGTGGATAATGGAAAGAGTAGCAAACTCAATTTGACAAAATATGAAATGCATTGCAAGTTCATGATAGATGTATGGGAAAGTCCAGCCAAGAGCTGAGGAACATGATCTAGTTGAGAAACACATGATAGCAGAATCTCACAGAGATTTAGTGCAGATTTAATGAGAGCTAATGAGAGACTTTAGATATAATTATCCATCGGCGATTAATCATGAAGGTTTCCAACCTTGAATTTGTAATAAAGGCAGTGACCATGTTCACTGGGTTTAGATTTCTGAATCAGATAAGCACTTAAATGTTTGGGAAGATGATTCCTAAAAATGCTTAGCTGAGATTTTTTTTTTTTTACCAGGGAACTGGCCTTCCATCAATTATGTTGTGAACTTATAATTACCCAATAGTAAATAGGAAATTTACCCAACTGCAGTATCCATCTACATTATAGTTCTCATACTGTTTACTCGTTTGTTCTTCTATAAACCAAGTTCTGGAAACACACTTGGAATGCTAACTTCTCCATGGCATTGGTGCCAGGTAAAACTATTCAGAGAAAACTGTACAACCCAGGGAGATATGAACCATTCTGCAACTCTCTCGCATGCTCATTGACACTGTCATTATGAAATTATTCACAGCCAAGCTGTTTTCAATCTATTTTTGTACCTACACGTGTTGGAAGAATTCAATAGGATGACTCCAACCCTGTCTTAATTAGAGAAGAATCAGACCTTATCTAGATCAAATCATGACCCACAGAAGAACAGTGGATTATTACTTCTCCTCTGAAAATAATGGAAAGTTAAATGTGAAGGTTGCCCCTGTCCAGTCATCACTCTAGGGAGAAGTACTCATCTCATAGCTGAAAAAGACAGCATTGTCTGAAGACACTTCTATAGTCATGTGGCAGGGGTGGGTTCTGGCTTGCCTCGCTGCTGGTTCGCTTCCTCACGCGCTGTGCGGGGGTGCGCATGGGCACGCGCGGGCATGCACAGTGCTAAAAACCCAGCTTCTGTGTGTGCACAGAAGCATAAAACAAGATGGTGGTGCCTATGGCGCCGCTGAGAGAGCCGGTTCGGGGGCGTATCCAGCCAGCCACCACTGCCGGTTCGGCGAGTGGGGGAAAATTCCCGCTACCGGTTCTATAGAGCCGGTCCGAACCGGCAGGAACCCACCTCTGTCATGTGGTCAGCATGACTGTACGTCATCGCACATGAAATGCTATTACCTTCCTACCAAAGTGGTACTTATTTATCTACTCACATTTGCATGCTTTCAAATTGTTAGGTGGGCAGGAGATGGGGCAAGTAATGGGAGCTCACCCCGTTGCACGGTGCTTGGGTCTCGAACCTGGGCTGTCAGCTTTTCAGGTGACAAGATCGGTGTCTTTAAACGCTGAGCCATTGTGCCCTTTCCTCTAAAGTTAATAGGCTCCAATAGATGATTGGGAACCTGAACACATTAAATGAAGCTTAAAAATGTCAACAATGCATCCCTCGTGCCAAGTGATCATTTTATTTAATACAAGGCTGTTGAGACCTTAAATATGAGCCAGCAGTTTGCTACAGCTGGCAAAACAGCCAACACAATCATAGGCTGCATTAACAGAGGGATAGAATCAAGATCACGTGAAGTGTTAATACCGCTTTATAATGCCTTGGTAAGACCACACTTGGAATATTGCATCCGGTTTTGGTTGCCATGATATAAAAAAAGATGTTGAGACTCTAGAAAGAATGCAGAGATGAGCAACAAAGATGATTAGGGGATTGGAGGCTAAAACATATGAAGAATGGTTGCAGGAATTGGGTATGTCTAGTTTAATGAAAAGAAGGCCTGGGGTGACCTAACAGCAGTGTCCCAATATCTAAGGGGCTTCCAGAAAGAAGAGGGGGTCAACCTATTCTCCAAAGCACCTGAAGGCAGAACAAGGAGCAATGGGTGGAAACTAATCAAAGAGGGAAGCAACTTAGAACTAAGGAGAAATTTCCTGAGAGTTAGAACAATTAATCAGTGGAACAGCTTGTCTTCAGAAGTTGTGGGTGCTCCAACACTGGAGGTTTTAAAAAAGGGATTGGACAACCATTTATCTGAAGTGGTATAAGGTTTCCTGCTTGAACAGGGGGTTGGACCTGAAGACCTCAAGGTACCTTCCAACTCAGTTATTCTATTTTGTTCTGACCTCATTCATTCATACCTCTGTGAGGGAAATATTTTCTAGCAAAGTTTTCTACCTGGGAAAGATTTTAGGAACAAAATACAGTAGCCACGATGATGAAGACGTTGATATGTCAAAAACCACACACTCTCAACCCACAATTTCCAGAATTTGTCTAACACTGCTGTAACATGTAGAAATGGAGAGAGAAAGAAAGAAAGAAAGAGAAAGAGGGAGGGAGAGACAGACAGACAGAGAGATGAACCCAGGTCATATTTAAAAAGATGGATAAGATTGTAACTTGATAAAATTCCTGATCTTGTTGAAAAACATCCTGTAGCTTCGTTCTTTCAACTTGTCTAATTACCACCCAGCATACAACAGAAGATTCTAGTCTGGGTGGCTGACCTGTAATAAAGAGTTCAATTTGAACAGAAAACTCTCCAGTAAATAATTAATTTCAGTCTACTGTTCCTTGCATAGCAATTCTGTCAATTTCATTTTTGCTGAATTTCAAATCTTGCCAACTACAGGTTATGAACAACTTTACTATTTATAAAGTTGGCAGGAAAGGTTAACATGAATATTCATATCTTTTCTAAGTTATGTTTTTTCCTAAAGTGCACACCTTTTGCAAATAATTTTTTTTATGGAAATATATTTTGGGTAGCCTTCTTTGCTATATTCACATTTTAATGTGCAATTTGTTTAATGTATGTATTCACATTTATTTGTTCTCACATTTATATACCACCAGAATCCAAAATTTATCTTAACTATTTTTAAAGAATGTTTATAAAATTCTTGAGCTCAGCCAGATTCATCAGCATTTTGAAAAAGGCTATTGCTTCCTGAAAACCTAAACTCATAGTCTGGTATTTCTGCACCATTTCACCCTCTGGTCCTCAGTGATCTTCAAGGATGCTTTAGTGATGTCCTTGTGGATTCAGAGGTTGTAGTAGAGCTATTTTAGGCTTGAAGTAACATTCTTTGGAAGTAGAACGGACTGACTTCTCTCCATGCTTCAGGCTAACCCTCAGGTCATTAGGCAAGGCGAGATCCATAGACACAACAGTTTCATTTTCCAATACTTAAAAATAGAAGAACATTTCTCCCAGATCAGACCAAGGTTTATCTTAGGTCAGCATTTTGCTACTCACAATGGCCTTACAGATGCCTTTGGGATGTTTGCAAGAAGGGTACGGTAAGTTGCTCCCAATCCTATGGTATTGTGATATTGACACTGACATCTTCAGGACCCTTAGTGTTTGATAGCCCTGTCCTTCACCCAACAGGGCTCATTTTGAACAGCCATGACTATAGCAGTGTATACATTTAAAGCCAGAGGTGAAATCCAGCAGGTTCTGACAGGTTCTGGAGAACCGGTAGCGGTAATTTTGAGTAGTTCAGAGAACCGGTAGCGGAAATTTTGAGTAGTTCGGAGAACCGGCAAATACCACTTCTGGCTGACCCCAGAGTGGGGTGGGAATGGGGATTTTGCAATATCCTTCCCCCAGGAGTGGGGAGGGAATGGGGATTTTGCAGTATCCTTCCCCTGGAGTGGGGAGGGAATGGAGATTTTGCAGTATCCTTCCCCTGCCATGCCCACCAAGCCACGCCCACCAAGCCACACCACGCCCACCAAGCCACGCCCACAGAACCGGTAGTAAAAAAAATTGGATTCCACCACTGTTTAAAGCCCTACATGCACAGGGTCAGGTTATAATAGAATAACAGAGTTGGAAGGGACCTTGGAGGTCTTCTAGTACAAACCCCCTGCTCAAACAGGAGACCTTATACCATTTTCAACAAATGCTTGTCCAGTTCCTTCTTAAAAGCCTTCAGTATTGGAGCACCCACAACTTCTGAAGGCAAGTTGTTCCACTGGTTGGTTGTTCTTACTGTCAGGAAGTTTCTCCTTGGTTCTAGGTTGCTTCTCTCTTTGTTCAGTGTCCATCCATTGCTTCTTGTTCTGCCTTCTGGTGCTTTGTGAAGATCCCCTCTTCTTTGTGGGGATCCTCTCAAATACTGCTAGTCTATCTAATATCTAGTCCTCCCCCCCCCAGATTAGACATACCCAATTCCTGCAAATGTTCTTCATATGTTTTAGCCTTCAGCCCCTCCAATCATCTTTGTCGCTCTTTTCTGCACTCTTGCTATGGAGAAATATTTATGCACTCTTATCTATGGGGCTAACTCTCCCATTCTACTAGATTAGGTAGAACGGCTGTGCTCCAGGTTCCCTCCCTTATATGTTGTCACCTGAGTGGACCTCAGGGGTGTGACATTTTGGAGGCTGTGCCGTCATTTGGTGTTACCTCCTACCTGAAGTCCAACGAATTCCTACCCTTTTGACTTATTTATTTATTTATTTTATTTATTTTATTTATTTTATTTTGTCAAGCATATATTAGATAACAGATATAAGTATAAACATAACTATGAATACATGAAATGGATACGAAGACAAGGGGACATTAGGACAGGGATGGTAGGTACGCTGGTGCGCTTATGCACGCCCCTTAAAGACCTTTTAGGAATGGGGTGAGGTCGACAGTAGACAGTCTAAGGTTAAAGTTTTGGGGGTTTGGGGAAGAAACCACAGAGTCAGGTAGTGCATTCCAGGCATTGATCACTCTGTTGCTGACGTCATATTTTCTGCAGTCGAGTTTGGAGTGATTTACTTTAAGTTTGTATCTATTGTGTGCTCGTGTATTGTTGTGGTTGAAGCTGAAGTAGTCATTGACAGGTAGGACATTGTGGCAGATAAGTTTATGTACTACACTTAGGTTGGACCGAAGACGGCGAAGTTCTAAGTTGTCTTCCTGGAAAACCATAAAGATCTGACTCTTCTTGTAAGCATTGGGCTAGGATTGGGGATGAGCTGGGAAGCTCTTGGGTCTGGTGCCAGGGTGAAGGGTCTTGCTGCTTTTATCCTTTTTACTGCTTGTTGCATGTAATGAGATGGGTGGCCATATCAATTGTGTAAGTAAATAAATAATGGGCAATCCAATTCCTCACCCACCTCTACCGTGGGCACATTTGTACCCAGATCTGTCAGAGAGAACAATTATTGTGTAAAAGTGTCTTGTTTCAAAATGCTTGGTTTCTCTGCTCTTCATTTGTGGAGGCCTGCTTGAATGTTCATGTGTTTGAAGAAAATATATATTCTTCCCTTCCTTAGGACCATTTGCTTACTTACTATTGCTATATTGGTTGCTATTCTATTGCAACCAAAAGGTAATAGATCAAACATTGTGTGGATTGCATTATTGGATACATCAGTCCCACTCACCAAATTGTTTCTTCAAGGTGCAGAATAGAAGGATCACCTAGTGTCTTCTTTTCCATTTCTATTCTGCTGAACATCTAGTCCGTCCATCTGTCTGTCTGTCTGTCTGTCTGTCTTTCTGTCTCTATCTCTATCTCTATCTCTATCTCTATCTCTATCTCTATCTCTATCTATCTCTATCTCTCTTTCTATNTCTCTATCTCTATCTCTATCTCTATCTCTATCTCTATCTCTATCTCTCTCTCTATCTCTATCTCTATCTCCATCTCCATCTCTATCTCTATCTCTATCTCTATCTCTATCTCTCTTTCTCTGTCTTTTTTCTTTTTTTCTATCTCTATCTCTATCTCTATCTCTATCTCTATCTCTATCTCTATCTCTATCTCTATCTCTATCTCTATCTCTATCTCTATCTCTATCTCTATCTCTATCTCTATCATCTCTATCTCCCTGTCTGTATCATCTCTATAATTTTTATCTCTCTGTCTCTGTATTTATCTCTAGCATCTATATTTATATTTATATCATCTTTCTTAATCAATCAATCATCTATTGATACCGGGATAGATAGATAGATAGATAGATAGATAGATAGATAGATAGATAGAGATATAGAGTTATAGAGATATAGATACACAAACACACACACCCTCGCACAGATACACACATGACATGTACATATATACAGTACATAAAGGGTTAAGCCTGATCTGTTTAGAAGAAATGATCTTTGCTTATTCCAGGCTTAAAAGTCTTAGAGTAAACCTACTGTAATCAGTGGGGTTTTAATTACGTAAGACTAATTTTTCCCCACTTCTTAACTGATCTGTTAAGCCTGGAATAAGCAAAGATCACTTCTTTGGGGATTGTCCTTTCTGATTAACCACAGAAGTATTTCCAATGGTTCTGGAAAGTCCTATGCCTTTTCAGACAGATGGTGATAGAGAGAGAGAGACAGACAGATAGAGTAAATTCTTGCCTGCCTTTAACTAGTTTTGCCAGTTAACTATTTTGGTGTTTCCTGATGCTTAGGAATAAACAATAACCTCTATTTTTGCTTTCAGAAGTGAGTGGGTGTGTGTGCTTGCTCTGATTTGATCTGAATGTAAGAATTGATTGGGAATGTGCTGGTTACAAACTAAACTGGAAATTAGCCACAGGAATTTTCCAATAGCTATAACTAGATTAGACATTGTATTTATTTATATACTATGTATTTGTTTATTCTTTCATATATATACAAACACACACACACATACACACACACACACACACACACAAACACACACACACACAAACACACCATATATATGTTTACACATTTCACCACTGCACACACACCATTTATATGTCTGCCCATTTCACCGCTGTGACTCTAAGCAGGAAAATACGCAATTCTATGTCTTTGCCCCTGATTTTAAGAATCTAAAAGAAGCTGAGGATTCTGCATATTTAGATAGAATTTGCTAGAAATTACTCAACCCTTTTTCTGCTGCTCTTAAATTTTGCCTCTGATTTTTCCATTTGTTTAAGGTGGAGTTTGATTCCTGACCACGCCATAATAAAAACCTTGGAGATGTAATGCCAAAAATAGTTTGCTTTTGTTGCTTTCTGGATTTTGTGTTTTAAACTCCCCAACTAAACCTATAACACTGGAATTACATTTTGATCTCCCAAGTCCTAGATAGTTCCAAACTGCACATTTCTTTTTTTAAAGCAGCCAAAGTTGTTTGGTCTGTAGGGTTATATATCAGGGGTGTCCAACTTTGGCAATTTTAAGATCTGTGGACTCCAATTCCCAGAATTCCCCAGTCAGCCATCACTGGGAGTTGAAGTCAACAGCCCCCCCTTTTTTACTATACATTCAACAATGAATGATAAAGAACTTCAATCCTAATCCTTTGTATCACATTGCAGAGAAGAGCAACAAAGATGATTAGGGGGCTGGAGACTAAAACATATGAAGAACAATTTCAGGAATTGAGTATGTCTAGTCTAGTGAAAAGAAGGATTGGGGTGACATGATAGCAATGTTCCAATATTTGAGGAGCTGTGACAAAGAAGAGGGGGTCAGTTCATTTCCAAAGCACCTGAGAAGCAATTAAGGAGAGCTCGAGCTAAGGAGAAATTTCCTGACAGTGGGAACAATTAACCAGTGGAATGGATTGCCTTCAGAAGTTGTGGGTGCCCCCATCACTGGAGGTTTTTAAGAAGAGATTGAACAACCATTTGTCCAGAATAGGGCAGCGGTTCTCAACCAGTGGGTCGCGACCCCTTTGGGGGTCGAACAACCCTTTCACAGGGGTCACCTAAGCGCGCGCTAGCCTGCCATCTTGGTGACTGGCAATGCGCACGCACGGGGAGGGGGCGGGGAGGGGGTCACGGCAGCGGGACGGGGGTCGCGGCATTAGGAAGGTTGAAAACCACTGGTATAGGGTGTCCTGCTTGTTCAAGTTGGACTAGAAGACCTCCAAGATTCCTTCCAGCTCTGTTATTCTGTTTCAATAAGAATAAGATTTCATGAAAATTTCTACTTAATTACATGTTAAAATAAGCACGTTTAAAGATATGGTCAGGATTTGTCAGGTTTCAAATAGGCTATCTTAGATAAATTAAAACTTCATTGATTACAGTGGGCTTACTCTAAAACATGACTAAATCTGTCTCCAATCTGTTTACATTTAAAATACATATAGCAATAGCAATAGCAATAGCACTTAGACTTATACAGCTTTTACAGCCCTCTGTAAGCGGTTCACAGAGTCAGCATATTGCCCCCAACAATCTGGGTCCTCATTTTACCCACCTTGGAAGGATGGAAGGCTGAGTCAACCTTGAGCCGGTGAGATATGAACTGCCGAACTGCAGCTAGCAGTCAGCTGAAGTAACCTGCAGTACTGCACTCTAACCACTGCGCCATCTCGGCTCTGTATTTTCCAAAAGACAGTTGTTCCAAAATATACGTGTCGAATAAGTAGTTTGAATAGGTTTTCTGCATCAGAACAGTCAGAAAATATATCAGTGGTTGAATAATTAAGTGGCTGCCAATGATTTAATCTGGAAATGACAGATCAGGTCAATTTCATATCAGAATTCATTAAAACCAAATTTTCTCAAGATCAAGCCCCTCAGTATAGGAGTCTACATAGGTAGATATAATTATCTTTTAAATTCTTAAGCAGGGTAGCGGTCTTGATGGAATAATGCTCTTGCTTGTTAAAAAATCTATATTCTATAGAGCTTTTTAAATATTCTTTTTCCAGACTGAGCTTTCTCCGCATTGTTGTATTGACATTATTTTAATCCTGCCTATGGGGGGGGGGGAGGGAAAAGGGGTCTATTATGAGATTTGTATTCAGATCCGATGCTTTATGAACGCTTGGATAGAAGTTTAGAGTGAAAAAATATGAGCGAGAGAGAGAGAGAGACCCTCAATTCCATGCTAAAGAAGATGAAAACGGGAGCTTCTGTGTTGATTCTGTCAATGAACACAAGATACATTAGATTTACTCAAAAAGGCCAAGCAGTAGAATGTTCTCCAAGGAAAATGTGTGTTTTACTGTATCTCAACAGAATAAAAGATGGGTTCCTTGTGTATTTTCCTTTTTCAAGTTTCTGTATCCCAAATCTCTCTGGGATAATGAATTCCTTTGTGATAGCCTGCTGAACAGCTAAGGCTACCGTGAATTATGAGAGATGCTATGTTTTCTACAGCTATAACCTTAGGCCTCCTATCTATCTTAAAGACACATGTATCCCAACATCCTGTAATGTCTAAACTGTTCAGCCCTTATAAAACATTGCCCTTCTCTTCCTTGGTGTCATCTCTGCTTGGACCTTATTGGCCAGAAGAAAATATATACAGTATATATACCAGGGTTATAACTTAATGTGCCTGAAATATCCATGCTTTCTGACCAACCTGATCCAAAGAGAAATGTTTGGGGAGAAAGAAAGACTGCAACCATTTCCAAAATTGTTCAAGTCTGAAGTGGCTGAGGAATTAAGAATTTCATCCAATCTCTTTTGGCCAGGTTTCTCAATTCTCCAAGGATAAGGATAACCAACAATGCTACCACCCTCCAAAAAGACTTTGACTATTTGTCAGATTGGTCAAACAAGAGGCAACTTCAAATCTCAACCAACAAATGCTCTGTCTTACACATTGGCAAAAAATAAATAAATCAGAACATAAAATACAAGCTAGATGGAACATGATCTTGTAGACGACCCACACTCTGTCAAGGACCTTGGAGTACTCATTTCTAAAGATCTAAGTTCCAGAGCCCACTGTAACAACATTGCCAAAAAGGCATTAAGAGTTGTTAACCTAATCTCGCGTAGCTTTTTCTCTGGTAATATTGTACTACTAGCTAGAGCATACAAAACATTTGCTAGGCCAATTCTTGAATACAGCTCATCTGTCTGGAACCCGCACTACATATCAGACATTAATACAATTGAGAGAGTACAGAGATATTTCACGAGAAGAGTCCTCCACTCCTCTGCTCGCAACAGAATACCTTATGCCACCAGACTTGAAATTTTGGGCTTAGACAACTTAGAACTTCGCCGCCTTCGGTCTGACCTAAGCGTAGTACATAAAATTATCTGCTACAATGTCCTACCTGTCAATGAATACTTCAGCTTCAACCACAACAATACAAGAGCACACAACAGATACAAACTCAAAGTGAACCACTCCAAACTCGACTGCAGAAAATCCAACAGTGTGATTCAGAAAATCACTTCAGCAACAGAGTGGTCAATGCCTCGAATGCACTACCTGACTCTGTGGTTTCTTCCCTTAACCCCCCAAACTTTAACCTTAAACTGTCTACTGTTGACCTCACCCCATTCGTAAGAGGTCTGTAAGGGGCGTGCATAAGCACACCAGAGTGCCTACCGTCCCTGTTCTAATGTCCCTTTTTATTCGTATCCTTTTCATGTATTCAAAATCATGTGTATACTTTTATCTGTTATCTTATATATGCTTGACAAATAAATAAATAAAATAAAGTTCTCCACGGTCTTTGTTTGTATTTCATTAATCTTCAAGGCCCTCTATAATTTCATATCTCTATATTTTCTATACTCAGTTCCTAGCACATGCACATTTTCCAAGCAAGGTTTAAATACTAAACTGCAAAACTATTACGTTTGTTACAGCAAATTCGGAGGAGTTTCAGCAGGCCCCTGCATTAATCAAAATGGGTGTTCTGGTCTACACCTACTGATGGATGGAAGTTTTCATATTTTTCCTCCACAGATAGTCCTCAACTTAAAACAGTTCATTTAGTAACCGTTCAAAGTTACAATGGCACTGAAAGAAATGAGTTATGATCATTTTTCACACTTATGACCATTACAGCATCCTTGTGGTCATGTGATCAAAATTCAAACACTGGGCAACTGATTAATATTTATGATGATTGCAGCATCCTGGGGTCATGTGATCACTTTTTTGCGACCTTCCTGACAAGCAGAGTCAATGGGGAAGCCATATTTACTTAACAACCATGTTACTAACTTAACAACTACAGTGATTTACTTAACGACTGTGGCAAGAAAGGTTGTAAAATGGGGCAAAACTCAGTTAACAACTGTCTTGCTTAGCAACAGAAATTTTGGGCTCAGCTGTGGTCGTAAGTCAAGGACTACCTGTATTACAAAGTAGAAAGTATATGGGAAGTACAATAAAAGTGCTTAAGAGTGGTGTATTGTAAATTGTTAGAGTACATTCATAATATATGCTTAAGTTGTTCCTGTCCTATTCTAATGCAGGCTTTAGACTAACAAAACCTTTTCTGCATTGAGACACTGGCTGCAGATGTTCCACCTACCATACAGAGGTGGGATTCAGCAGGTTCTGACCAGTTCTGGAGAACTGGTAGCGAAAATTGTGAGTAGTTTGAAGAACCGGTAGCGGAAATTTTGAGCAGTTCGGAGAACCGGTAGCGGAAATTTTGAGTAGTTCGGAGAACCGGTAAATACCACCTCTGACTGGCCCCACCCTCATCTATTCTCTGCCTCCCGAGTCCCAGCTGATTGGGAGGAAATGGGGATTTTGCAGTAACCTTCCCCTGGAATGGGGAGGGAATGGAGATTTTACAGTATCCTTCCCCTGGAGTGGGGTGGGAATGGAGATTTTACAGTATCATTCCCCTGCCACACCCACCAAGCCACACCCACCAAGCCACGCCACGCCCACCAAGCCACGGCCACAGAACCAGTAGTAAAAAATTTTGAATCCCACCACTGCTACCATATTGTAAACAATCTACCAGTTTGCTTGCTTTTTAAAATATATATTTTTCTCGATAAGTCCACTGTTGCACTGTTTTATAATTTTTCCAATAGTACATCTGGTGGCCTTATTAATAAAAAATGCAGCACAGCAGAAAATAGGTAGCTTAGGGAAAGAAAAATAATAACCTAATAAGCCCTATTCCTGATGGGGTTTGAACTGGGGAACATTCTGTATATAGGACAGGTATGACAACCGTTATAACAATAAAGAAGATCTGTCAAAACTGTTTCTGCAGAGATGGGTTCCCCCCCCCCCTGCATTCCTGTCTTTGTGAAGTGTAGGAGTTGGCCTAGAACAACTTTGGTCTTCCAAGTTGAGATACATGAGAAACATTTTTCAGTGTGAAAAGTTGGCGCTGAATCCATTAATAAGTTTCATGTATTGCATTTTATTGGAACAAAGAGATAACAATTAATATTGCAAGAATACATTTGATACAATAGGATCAACTGTCATGTTGAACCTCTGGAGTTCTGGGGAGCACAGTTTGAATACCCACCCACCCCTGACCTAGAAGAAAGCAAATCACAGCAGAGTAACTGGACAATAGTGCTCAAGCTGACAATAGAAGAGAATATTTGTAGCTCAGGTTTGAATTGTGGGTCTTTGGTGCTCTCTGAGGTTGGCTGTTTCCTTTCAGAAGTTTCATTACCCAACTAGGTATCATCATCAGTACGAGTGTGTCAGAGGTGGGTTCCTCCCGGTTTGGACCGGTTCGCCTGAACTGGTAGCAAACCGCTGGTGATGTCACAGATCAGGTTCTGTCGGTGCCGGTCCATGGCCACCGCCATATTTTTTGGGGGGGGGGTGGGTGGGGGGTTTTTTTTGGGT
>QLTV01002580.1:3190262-3205835 GCA_003457575.1 Thermophis baileyi
ATTCGGGGGCTGGAGACTAAAGCATATAAAGAACGATTGCTGGAATGTCTAGTTTAATGAAAAGAAGGACTAGGGGGGACATGATAGCAGTGTTCCAATATTTCAGGGGTTGCCACAAAGAAGAGGGAGTCAAACTATTCTCCAAAGCACCTGAGGGTAGAACAAGAAGCAATGGGTGGAAACTAATCAAGGAGAGAAGCAACTTAGAACTAAGGAGAAATTTCCTGACAGTTAGAACAATTAATCAGTGGAACAGCTTGCCTCCAGAAGTTGTGAATGCTCCAACACTGGAAGTTTTTAAGAAGATGTTGGATAACCATTTGTCTTAAGTGGTGTAGGGTAGACTAGAAGACCTCCAAGGTCCCTTCCAACTCTGTTATTCTATTCTATTCAATTCTATAAACAGAGTTGGAAGCATACTTGGAGATCTTCTAGTCCAGGGGTGTCAAACTTGCGTTGTCACGTTGTCATCATGTGAGGTATCGCAACTTTCCCCCCGTTCGCTAAACCGGGGTGGACGTGGCCAGCACGTTATGCATCCGGCCCACAGGTCGCGAGTTTGACACCCCTATTCTAGTCCAACCCCTGCTCAAGAAGAAACCCTATACCATTTCAGAGAAACTGTAGTATGTCTAGTAGACTTACATAACTTTTTTCAAGTCCAACGTAACTTGAATCGTAGTTAAGCAATTGGTCATAAGTCAAAGATTGACTTATAAATAAAATTCTGGTCAGTGCCTCATTTGACATAAGAAACATCCCATCACCAATTTCAGGCATATGTTTGCCTCCAAAGCCTCATATTATCACAGGTAAAAAAGGCAGATGGAAAAGAGTTTCAGCTTTCTTGAGGCTGAGCAAAGTTTCAATTCTAGCTACAGAATTAGAGGTGTCAGTTTCCTCCTCTCTGACTATATTCAGAAAAGTCAAGTGGCCAGGTTTTTATACCTAGAACATGGAATAATAGGGTTGGAAGGGACCTTGGAGGTCTTTTAATTCAACCCCCTGCTCAAACAGGAGACCCTATACCATTCCAGACAAATAACAGTCCAGTCTCTTCTTCAAATCCTCCAGTGATTGTGCACCCATAACTTCTGGAGATAAACTGTTCCACTGATTAATTGTTCTCACAGTCAGGAAATTCCTCCTAAGTTCTAGGTTGGATCTCTCTTTAATTATCTTCCACCCAGGGGTGGGATTCAGCTGGTTCGGACCGGTTCGTGCGAACTGGATGTTAATTTTCATCTGGTTTGCCGAACAGGTAATTGCAAGGACTGGCTGACCCCGCTCACCCCAAACCTCCCCTCCCAGGAGTCTCCACATTGCCCGTTTTGGATGCGAGGTAAGTGCAGGGCCTGCGCGGAGGCTTTGGGAGGGCAAAAAACAGGCCTACCGGAAGTACCAGAAGTCCGGAAACGGGCCTGTTTCCAGCCTCCAGAGGGCCTCCAAGCCCATGGGAGGCCGTTTTCGCCGCCCCGGAGGCTCAAAAAAAGCCTCCGGAGCCTAGGGAGGGTGAAAAACGGGCCTACTGGAAGTACTGGAAGTCCGGTAATGGGCCCGTTTCCAGCTTCCAGAGGGCCTCTGGAGCCTGGGGGAGGCCATTTTCGCCCTCCTGGAGGCTCGAGGAAAGCCTCCGGAGCCTGGGGAGGGCAAAAAACGGGCCTACTGGAAGTACCGGAAGTCTTGAAATGGGCCCGTTTCCAGCCTCCGGAGCCCAGTTGAGGCCGTTTTCACCCTCCCAGAGGCTCGAGGAAAGCCTCCGGAGCCTGGGGAGGGCGAAAACACCTCCCCCTCCCCCACCGTGGTGCAGGAGGCTGAGTAGGCCATGCCCCCACGGCCACACCCACCCAGCAACCGGGCAGAGAACCGGTTGCTAAAATTTTTCAATCCCAGCCCTGCTTCCACCCATTACTTCTTGTCCTGTCCTGAAGTGCTTTGAAGAATAGGTCGATTCCCTCTTCTCCATGACAGCCCCTCAAGTGTTCAAGTTACACTAGACATACCTCGTTCCTTCAATCATTCAGTGTATGGTTTAGCCTCCAGAACCCCTGTTGTGGCTCTTCTCTACACTCTTTCTAGGATCCCAACATCTTTGTTTTTTATTTTGTGATGACCAGAACTGGATGCAGCATTTCAAGTGTGCTCTTACCAGTGTAGTATAAAGCGGTACTAACTGTTCATGTTTTCTTGATTCTATCCCTCTGTTAATGCAACCTAGGACTGCATTGGCATTTTTGACTGCTGCTGCACACTGCTGGCTCATATTGAAGTCATTGTCCACTAGGACTCCAAAAACCTTCTCACAGTTACTATTATTGAGCCACATTCCACCTAGCCTGTACCTTGTACATTTGGGTTTTTCTTGCCTAAATGTAAGACCTTACTTTTCTTACCACTGAATTGCATTTTGTTGGATAGTTCCCAGTGTTCAAGTCTGTCACACTCAATCTTGAGTATATCTTTTAAAGTGTTGACATTTCCCCCAGCTTGGGGAAATGACATGATATGACAGATATCATCAGAAAAACCCTAGCAGATAAAATTGAAAGCTGAAAGATAGAAGGAAAGAAAGAAAGAAAGAAATAAGGAAGCAGAGAAAGAAAGAAAGAAAGAAAGAAAGAAAGAAAGAAAGAAAGAAAGAAAGAAAGAAAGAAAGAAAGAAAGAAAGAAAGAAAGAAAGAGGACAGGGACTCCATCCATCATGCTACACAAAGCCCAGGTGATTTTTGATAAACAGGAGAACATTCCTTGATTTTTAATTTATTTTGCGCCACTGAAACATGCCATCACTTAAGAAGTAATGGCCAAGATTCCTGGAAGAAGTTAAGGAGACTAGTTTTACAGGTCTGTGAAGCCTACACTAGCTCTTACATATCATTTTCCTTTTATTGAAAAACGAAGGCTGATATATCGCAGCCAAAACTGATAACACTTAGTTCTGAATACTGTGAAGCAAATGCCAAACAAGAGAGTGGGAAGCACCAGGATACCCTGTCCTGTAGGAAATGCTTTTTTAAAAAGTTCTTCTGCATTTTTAAACATCCAGTGAATACTCAAAGCACAGCATCACACTTTTTATTATTTGATGGTGTAATGCAAAGTGAATTTTGCACCATTTGTGCGCACTTCTTTATAGGACCCTGTAGAATGTTGAGACTCAAAATGAGTGTCGTGAAATCGACACCACCTTACACACTACAGCTCAATGTTTAAGCTGATGGCTGGTTTGTACTACCTCCCATTGCAAATGGAACCACTCTACTCGCATCTGCATCCCTTCTCCAAGCCAGGAAAAATAAGTAGAAGTTAGCATTCCTTGCACGTAACCAAGTAATGTAGCAGAGAGAAGGCGCCGAGTGGAGAAGAGCATTCAGGAATCCTCCAGGCTTATCTAATTGACACCCAGATTGCCTAAAAGCAAAGAGATTAAGACATTCAGTGGCCATCCTGGTTTTTTTTTCCCCTGCATGGCAGGACGGTGCAGAAAACAGGGAGGAGGGTGGTGGTGGTGGTGGGGGGGGAGAGAAATCCCGGCAGAAATAATGGGGCAGAAATAATTGGCTCGCGCCCTTAAATTCATGATGCGTCCTTTTTCGGATAAAGAAGAAACGGTACCTTAAGAATACCCATCGCCTGGGCTCAATAGCATGAAATGTCAAAGCGAAGGAAGCATTTTCGAGGCACAGAAAGAGCAAAGAGTGGGCTATAAATCTCTACATGGGAGCCGCTTGATCTCCAAGAGAAAATTTAAACAGCCCTCCGAGAGAAAGATGTATAGGCAGAGCAACACAAACACACACACACACACACACACACACACACACACACACACACACACACACACACACACACACACACACACACACACACACACACACACACACACACACACACACACCCCAACACACCTAGCTACCAGTATATTACCCCCAAACATAGAAACATCTTAATTTCCCTGGATGGCATTCTTTCATGCATTTCTCACCTCATGCATCAGACACTCCTTCATTAACACCAGGAAATGAACTCCAAGGCCAAAGGCTGGCCTGGTTCAGCGGCACAGAAAATGCCACCGGCCTCCCGCTTGCTTTTGTGCAAAGTCTGAGCTCCGGAGGGAGAGTGCAGAGTGGAGAAGAGGTCAGGGGTCGGATGTGACAGGGCACAGCAAGCGGCTCGCCTCTGAGCCACATCTTCTATGGTGATCTTTCCCTCCCTGAACTTTTAGCTAAGCAAATTGGATGGATTGCAGAGGGGCAAAGAGGAGGGGGAAGAACAGCTGAGTTATCCAATTTGTCAGCCGACTAGGCTGGTTTGCAAAGAGCAAATCAGGTTTTAAAATAAATCCTTGTGGGCTGGTGAGGATGTTTTTTCTATTCAATCAGAATCAGAATAGAGATGGAAGGGACCTTGGAGGTCTTCTAGTCCAACCTCCTGCTCAGGCAGGAGGCCCTATACCATTTCAGAGAAGCGGCTGTCCAGTCTCTTCTTAAAAACATCCAGTGATGAAGCACCCACAACGTCTGAAGGCAAGCTGTTCCACTGGTTAATTGTCCTCACTGTTAGGAAGTTTCACCTCAATTCCAGGTTGCTTGTCTCCTTGATTAGTTTCCATCCATTGTTTCTTGTCCTGCCCTCTGGTGCTTTGGAAAATAAGTTGACCCTCTCTGCTTTGTGTCAGCCCCTCAAATACTGGAATTCTTCTATCATGTCACCCCTAGTTCCTCTTTTCTCTGGACTGGCTGTACCCAAATCCTGCAATTATTCTTCATGTTTTAGTCTCCAGGCCTTTAATCATCTTAGTTGCTCTGCTCTGCCACTTTTTCCAAAGTGTCAACATCTTTTTTGTCACGTGGTGATCAAAACTGGATGCCGTATTCCTGGCATGGTCTTACTAAGGATTCATAAAACTGTGCTTATTATACTTCACGTGATTTCGATTCTATTCCTGTGTTTATACAACCATCTATTCTACCATCCTGTTGGTTGCACAATCCCTTTAAGGCGGGTAGTACACTTACAGACAAATCCCTGAGCTTTTAATTTCAAAATATGGCTGCAAGATCCAAATGAAATGTGATAGGACGGGATACTTGATACTGGTGCAGTCTTGCTAGTCTTCCATTTCAAATAAAAAGCATTTTATTGATAGAGGAGAATATTGATAGCTCAGGGTTGAAATGAAGGTGGCTTGGTGCTCTCTGAGCTTGGTTGTTTTCTTGCCGACGTCTCATTACCAAACTAGGTAACATCATCAGTGCACTGATGTTCTCTAGTTTGGTAATGAAACATCGTTCAAGAAAATAATCAAGCTCAGAGAGCACCAAGGATCCCTCAAAAAGCATCTTTAAAGTAAAAATGTGGCCAGTATTCCATATCACTTACTAAATGCATGAAAGAAACTCACAATCATAGATCCCAAAGGTGCTTTTTCAAAAGGCAACTGGACTTTGTTTTTCCTTAAAGATGTTTCGCTTCTCCTCCAAGAAGCTTCTTCAGTTCTGACTGAATGGTAGAGAATGGAACTGAAGAAGCTTCTTGGATGAGAAGCGAAACGTCTTCAGGGAAAAACAAAGAGCCATTGCCTTTTGAAAAAGCTCCTTTGGGACAAACTCTGACCTAGATGACTGAGAACCTCCATAGTCACAATCGTAAGCATAGCTTCTCCAACACTACAATTTGAAAGCATCAATTCTTCAGTGCCCTTCCTTATGGTTCAACACTCACGGCCATACATTACTCCTGGGAAAACCATAGCTTTGACTATACAGACTTTTGTTGGCAAGGGGACTGCTTTTTTATATGTTGTTTAGGTTTGCCATAGCTTTCCTCCCAAGGAGCAAGTGTCTTTTAATTTCATGGCTGCAGTCACCGTCTGCAGTGATCTTGGAGTGCAAGAAAATAAAATCTGTCACCGCTTCCATTTCTTCTCCTTCGCCAGGAAGTGATAGGACCGGATGCCATGATCTTAGGTTTTTTTAATGTTGTGAGTTTCAAGCCAACTTTTACAGTCTCCTCTTTCATCAAGAGGCTCTTCAGTTTCTCTTCACATTTCCCTTCATTAGATTTGAGTATCTAAGATACCATCTTCCCCAGGTTCTTTTTGATTGATTATATCAGTAGTGGGTTCTAAATTCCATCGCTACCGGTTTGCGCGCGCACTCACGCGCATGCGTGATGCTTCTGTGCATGCGCAGAAGCGTCCCGGGTGGGTGGGTGGAGTCTCCCGCCGCAGCTACCGGTTCGCTGAACCGGGCCGATCCTGGAGCAACCCACCGCTGGATTATATGTCATCAAGTGAATGATTCACTTAATGACCGAGGCAAAAAGGTTATAAAACTAGGCTTGACTCACTTAATGACCATCTTGCTTCCAGTTCCAAATGGGTTTATAAGTTGAGGACTACCTGTATTATCTGTATTATAGAAAGGTAATAAATGCTTAGCTGCTTCTTTTCCTCATTCTTATAATTATTATCATCATCATCGGTAAACCACTTAAATTTCCCCCAGAGATAAATGACATAAATTCCTACATAAATAATTGTTAAGAATAAAAGTAAAAAGGAGTCTCTGTGGATTTTACTCCGCTCGTCATTGCCGACTTTAGGGGGCAATGCACATTTCCGTTTCCATTGAGCCAGCACTGTCCGAAGACATTTCTGTGGTCATGTGGCCTGCATGACGTCAAGGAGCACTATTACCTTCCCACCGAAGTGGCACCTATTTATCTACTCACATTTGCATGATTTTGAACTGCTAGGTTGGCAGGAGCTGACGCAAGGACGGGAACTCACCAGAGGTGGGTCCCTCCTGGTTTGGACCAGTTTGCCCGAACCAATAGCGACCCACTGGTGACGTCACGGTGACATCACAGAGCCGGTTCGGTCGGTGCCGGTCCGTGGGCACTGCCATCTTTTTTTTGGAATTTTTTTTTTTGAAATTTTTTTTTGGTGGTGGGGGGATTTTTTTCTTCTGCGCATGCACAGAAACTGAGTTTCCAGCACTGCGCATGCATCACCATCTTGTTTTCGGCTTTGTTTTTAGATTTTTTTTATTTTTTGGCACTGCGCATGCATGTGCGCGCAAAGCACGCGTGCGCCCATGAGGCGTGCCCACGCGGCGTGGGAGGAAGCGAACCGGCAGCGAGGTAAGTTAGAACCCACCCCTGGAACTCACCCTGTCGCGTGGTGCTCGGGTCTCGAACTTGGGCTGCCGGCTTTCCAGCCAACAAACCCAGTGTCTTAACCGCTGAGCCACCACGCCGCCCTAACTATAAGGATAGGATTGTAGAAAAACCAGGAGGAACAATCTTATTACGCTCATGTGCAAAACTGTGAAAAGCATCTTCCCCACTGCATCCAAAGTAAGGTTGCATTTTAATTGGTAGTATAAACATTTAGATTTCCCACTGGAAACATTTGGATGGAAACTGGAGTTTGGGAACTCTACAAGCACCGGGCTATTGGATATCCATTCAGAAGTTCCCCGTCATTTCACCAAGGAAATAAAAATTGTACAGCTGAGGAAATTTTGTGGTCCTTTCCAAATTCCTTTCCTCAGCCTAAAATCAAACTACAGACAGCTCATTTCGAGAATTTAAATAGGGAAGAAAGTCCAATATGCTGTGGTGAACTGGATGCTAGCCAAGGAATTAATAGAAACAGTTTAGATGCTGCCTTATTTTCGTCTCTCTAATTAATATTTATATCCTGGTTCTAGCGAGATGGTTGTTTATGTAGCAGCAATTGTGTAGCTCTTTATACAGCTGGATTCTGGTGAGGGAATTATAACAACAACAACAACAATAATCTTCACTCTGTTTATGACACTGAATTGTTTGAAATGAGTTTTTGGAACAAAGTGCCAAAGTGGCTTGTACACCATTCCTCCCCCCCCCCATGTCATTGACATCACCACTATTTCTTTTCTTCAGCCAGCATGAACTTCCTACTATGGAAAAGTGCCCATAGGAAGCTCAAGTCACCCTTATAGTAATACAAAGAAAGTGCTGCATTTATGGTGCAAAAAAAAAATGCTTTAAACTTAATGCATTTTCCTCTAGGATTGAGGCTGCAGCTGCAGAGGGCAGCTGAATGATCTGGGAGAAGAAATACAGCTGCATTAAACAGTCTCAAAGAAGTTCGCTGATCCTCCAGGCTCTAAAGCAATGTATCTCAAACTTGTCTACTTTAAGGTGTGTAGACTTCAACTCCCAGAATTCCCCAGCCAGCAATGCTGGGAGTTGAAGTCCACAGCATCTTAAAGTTGCCAAGGTTGAAAAAACTGTCCTAAAGATCTGCATTGATTTATTGATTCCACTGATGGAACAAGGGTTTCATCAGACATAAGAAATTATTAATTGTTCTGGGATTGCACCATTTTCCTGGCAGTGCAGTACTGCTATGTTACACCGGAAAATAAAATTGAAAAGCTAGTTTTTCAAGCAAGACGTTTACCTGCAGCTTTTATCTGCAATGGTATAGCTCAAGAGTTCCAACCAAAGAAATGTAATTATAATGTTTGGGTTACCCTGTGGTTTAATTGGAAAAAAATATATATGCTAAAAAAAACCCGAAACACACAAAAAAACTTTTCTTTTAAATGAAAAGGCTGGGAATGTTTGAGGTTCTGATCTACATATCCAGACTAATGTGGATTTTAATTTAGTGAACCACTGGCTTTTACAAATTCTGATTATTGTTTTTTTTTAAAGTTTTTGTATATATTGTATTTCAGGCATACACAAAATTGCCTGAAAGAAGACAGCCAATGCTAAGGTTAAACTAAACATACTTATATAATCTTGTGATTGGTACAATAATTAAAAACCTTTGAACTCTCTTTTACCTACTTCTATCAAGAGTAGATCTAATTCTTCCATTATTTTTTTTTTTTAAAAAGTGTTCCATTTTGGATTTTTTCCTGCAATTAGGTCCATGCCTTCTCCAATCTGCAGTGCTGGGACTAAACTCACAACGTTAATGGAAATTCTGTAGGTAAAAAGAAAGGGAAGAAGAGGACAAACAGCAGCCAGGGGGATGAACTCAGTTACAGTAGTGATGAGTGCACCATTGGGAGAGCTGAAGGTCCAGGTGAAGGATAGGTTATGGAGAAAATATATCTTTGTGGTCTCTATGGGTTGACAATGACTTCATGATTTATCATCATTATCATCATCATCGTCGTCGTCATCATCATCATCATCATCATCATCATCATCATCATCATCATCATCATCATCATCATCATCATCATCATCAAACAGAATAGAATAGAACAGAGTTGGAAGGAACCTTGGAAGTCTTCTAGTCCAACCGCCCACTCAAGCAGAAATCCTTACACTATTCTGGAAAAAATGGCTGTCCAATCTCTTCTTAAAATCCTCCAGTGATGGAGCACCACAACGTCTGAAGGCAACCGGTTTCACTAATTAATTGTTGTCACTGTCAGAAAATTTCTCCTTAGTTCTAGGTTGCTTGATTAGTCTACATCCATTGCTTCTTGTCCTGCCTTCTGGTGCTTTGGAAATAGGTTGACTCCCTTTTCTTTGTGACAGCCCCTCAAATATTGGATCACTGCTATCCTGTCACTCCTAATCCTTCTTTTCATTAAACTAGACCAGGGGTCGGCAACACTCAAAGAGCCACTTGGGCCCGTTTCCCAGAGAAAACAAAACACCCAGAGCCACAAAACCTGGGTGGGCGTGGCCAACTCGATGTCACTCACTCCCACCCAGTCACATGACCCCCCCAGCCACGCCTACCCAGGTTTTGTGGCTCCGTGTTTTCTGTCTCTCTCTCCCTCCCATCTCTTTCTCCCTCTTTCTCCCTCTCTCTGTATCTTTCTCTCTCTCATCTCTCTTTCTTTTTCTTTATCTCTCTCTCCATCTCCCTCTCATCCCTCTCTCATTTCTCTGTCTGTCTGTCTCTCTCTCTCTTTCTCTCTCTTTCTCCCCCCCTCTTTCTCTGTCTCTCTATGTCTGTGCCTCTGTGTGTGTGTGTGTGTGTCACTCTCCCTCTCTCTTGTTCCCTGCCTCTGTGCCTCTTCTCACTGTCAGAAACCCCTGCTGCCCTGCCTGCTCTCTTTCGGGCTTTTCGCCAGCTGTTTTTTCCCCCCTTCCTTTTGGAAACCCGGGCTGGCAGAGCAATGAGCGTAACCTGCGGTGGAGGCTTCCCTCCCCCTCTCCTGCCCCCCTGACCGGTTGTGGTGGTGCCAGGAGGATGCGCACGAAAGGAGAAGGAGGGGGAGGAGGAGGGAAGGCTCTGCCGGAGGTTGCGCTCATTGCTCCACCAGCCCGGCTTTCCAAAAGGAAGGAGGAAAAAAAACAGCTGGCAAAAAGCCCGAAAAAGAGCAGGCAGGGTGGCAGGGCTTCCCGACAGTGAGAAGAGACACAGAGGCAGGGAGCAAGAGAGAGCGAGACACACACAGACACACAGTGTCTCTCTCTCTCCCTCTGTATCTCTCTCTCCCCATCTCCTCCTCTCTCTGTGTATCACTGTGTGTGTCTCTTCTGTCTCTCTCACCCCCTCTGTGTATCACTCTGTATGTGTTTCTCTATGTCTCTCTCACTCTCCCCACCCCCACCCCCACCCCTCTCTCTGCTGCGGCTGGGCCAAGCCAGCAAGCTCTGTTTGGGGTGCTTCGCTACATCTTTTATTTCTTCTTTTTGGAAATCTGGGCTGGCAGAGGAATGATCGCCAGCAGCGGCAGAGGCTTCCCTTCAGCCGACCATTCTCCTCCCCCCTCCTTCTCCTCTCGCAACCTAGAACCTCGCAATGCTTTTGCGCCTAGAGAGGAGGCAGGAAAGGGGACTGGGAATCCAGCTTCCCTCCCGCTCCTCTTCCTGCTCCCCCAATGTCTGTTAAGCTAGGGCTGAGGAGATCCCCTTGCGGGGAAAGGCGCTCAAGGTGCTGCACTTAAGAGGACACAGCTTCTCTCCTGCACTAATGCTCCGGCCATTGCCTTGCCATGTCATCCCCCACCCCCAGCAGCCCTTCGGCTGAGCGCTGAGGGCACGAACTGCAGCCCGAAGCAGCAGGAAGCAAAGGCTGCCTTACGTGCAGCGAAGGCAGGTACAGGGGCGCTTAGCTCCTGCACTCTCCGGCAACCCTCCTCCTCCTCCTCCCCCTCTCGTGATGCCCTGGCTGGCTGTGGCTGAGCCGGGAGCGTGCACACATGCGGGGAGACCCTCCCTAAGCAAGCGGCCGGCTGCCCTGCACACGCCTTTCC
Source organism: Thermophis baileyi (assembly GCA_003457575.1). NCBI lineage: Eukaryota > Metazoa > Chordata > Lepidosauria > Squamata > Dipsadidae > Thermophis > Thermophis baileyi. Next base: position 3,201,491 of record QLTV01002580.1, read on the forward strand.
TGCGCTTTGGCGCTCGCTTGAGGAGGGTCTCCCAGTGCTTGTGCACGCTCCCGGCTCAGCCACAGCCGGCCAGAGGGTCACGAGGGGAGGAGGGGGAGGAGGAGGATCGCCCGAAGGGAAGCCGCGGCTGTGGCTGGCGATCGTTCCTCAGCCCGGATTTCCAAAAATATCCAAAAAAGAACTAAAAGCAGTGAGGGGCGGGGCCAACCAGTGATGGGACAGGGAGCCACAGCAGAGGGCCCAAAGAGCCACATGCGGCTCCGGAGCCGTGGGTTGCCGACCCCTGGACTAGACATACCCATTCCTGCAACTGTTCTTTATATGTTTTAATCTCCAGTTCCTAATCATCTTTATTGCTCTTCTCTGCACTCTTTCCAGAGTTTCAACATCTTTTTTATATTGTGGCGGCCAAAACTGGATGCAATATTCCAAGTATGGTCTTGCCAAGGCATTATAAAGCGATACTAACACTTCATGTGATCTTGATTCTCTGTCTCTTTTAAAGCAGCCTAGGATTGCATTGGCATGTATGGCAGCAGCAGCAGATTGCTGGCTCATATTTAAGTTTCAGATTACTCCTATGGAACTGTTGTCTGGTCCCCCATTCTGCTCTGTTAACTCAGAGCCAAGTTGGGACATATTAGACTCTGCCATTTAGAAACTCTCTGGCATTTTGATAGAGCAGCCAGATGTCAGGTACCCTGGGAGATGGGTGGGTTGAAGCTGTCAGTGCTACAAGGGCAGGCAGAGATGGAATGCCTTAAGGCAGGATCTACTTTGCAAATATTACTATCCTCTCCTGTAGATGTTATTATGCCTAGATGTAAATCTAGATGTTTAGGTAGCCTCCTCCTCCTCCTCCTCCTCCTCCTCCTCCTCCTCCTCCTCCTCCTCCTCGACTGAAGAGTGAGGGCATTCTTGAAAACATATTCCAAAAACAAGGCACAAATAAAGACTGCAAGACAATCAGTATTTGAGGCAGATTCAAGAAGAATCTCAAGATCATGACTAAACTTCAGTCAAAACCCAATAGATACATTTCAGAATAGAACATCTATGGAGATTTTCAGTCATCCAGGTCATGGTTGTCCCAAAGGTGCTTTTTCGGAAAGCAACTGGACTTCCTTTGTTTTTCTTTTCCTTGAAGATGTTTCGCTTCCATCTGAAGAAGCTTCCTTGTTGAGAAGCGAAACGTCTTCAAGGAGAAAAACCCAGAGAAAGTCCAGTTGCCTTTTGAAAAAGCACCTTTGGTTCAGAACACAACCCAATTGAGTTGAAGAAGAATGAGGCTTTCCTGAAGTCCTTCTGATCCCTTAACTCTAACTGAAGGAATCTGGTCCCTCTTAAATCTTTCCTGAGAAGCCGCTACATTAATTTCAGCTTAGCAGTTCTTCAAAATGAAGGAAAATTGGCACTTTAGGGAAACAGCCAAAGAGCATTAAAACAGTGAAGCTTTTTGGGACACAAAATGCTTTACTTTGATCATTTGGGCCATTTGGCTGTGTCAAAGATACCACCGATTACACAATATTCATTAACAGTTCTAGGTGGATTGGCTGTAAACCATTTGGGGGCATGGCATTTCACAAGCAGCTTGGCAATTTTTTATTTTTTAAAATCTGATCAGGGTTTTGATTTGGGCTTTGTTCCTTATTGTGCTTGTAGAAGAACTAGGAGGGGGAAATTGATACACTGGTTGGCAGTTTGCAATATATAAACCAATTATTAAAAGTACCGTAAGTTCTTTATTTTACTATTATGGTTTGTTACATAGTCAGGCAGATGTTTAGGCTGGATTTGGCATTTTTATCCACTTATCAAGTCTTTCCCTGAGGTTGGCAGATGTTGATGTTTGATGATGTAAAGAGGGATTGTCACATGATGTAAGCTGTTCCAAGTAAAGCTGCCTTCTGCAATCGACGGATGGTGAATTTGTCAATGCCGACGGTGTTTAAGTGGTCATCCAGATGTTTCGGGATTGCACCCAGGGTGCCTATTATTCTTGGTACTACCTTTGCTTTCTTTTGCCACAGTCGTTCTACTTCTATTTGCAGGTCTTTGTATTTTGTGATCTGTTCCAGTTGTATTATTTACTATTTTATTAGTTCTTGCTCAGTTATAACTCCAATTAAATCATGGGTGGGTTTCTTTTAATTGGGGACATCCTACAAAGATTTAGGGGCTCTAAATGCTGCAAATTTTGGCTACCTTGGATTCAGGAAAACTAAGGCAGTGGAGAAGACAAGAGAAATTGGGGATTCATCTTTGACTTTGTAGATTTTGGAAAAAGATGGAAAATTTCAAGGCCTTAAACTTGTCTATCTTCAAATCAGTGATAAAAGCTTGTATGTGCATGCAAGCAGTGCCTCCCAAATCTAGGAAATTGGATTTTCTTTGGGTAACAAGACATGAACCCAGTACACATCACAAGAGGGAGATTTAAATTAAGTTAAAGATTGCCACGTGCACAAAAATATATATTTGAACATTTTCCAAAGTATTCCTACTAAGAAAAAAACAAGATGCCAATGCTAATTTGCTGAAAGTTCATAAAGATCATTCAGTAATATTGTTCGTATAATAGAGTTATAAGACTGCAACTTTAAAAATAAACTGTGACAATTGCAACTAATTGGGACAAACATCATGTCAAAACTAGGATCCATGAACACCAGCTGGCAGTCAAATGCCATGATCCCAAATCCCTAATCTATCTATCCACACTGATACCGAACAGCACCAATATGATTGGAGCAATACAAGATTCATAGGCCACGCTACCATCCACCATGCTCGCGAGTTTATCGAAGCTTGGCACTCCACAAACAATTCCATCAACAGACACATTGACCTACCACCAGCTTACAAACCCCTCAGACTTCAAATCAACCACACAGCCAACCAGCAATGGCACCGACCCTCAACCAACCCACGCAACTCCCACAACCAGCATGTCACCTCCCAATGACCCTCACCTGATGTGACCTCCCCATAACAAGACCCTCCCCTGACATGACCCACACCTGACCCATCACAAGACCTTGACCTGATGTAACCCTCACCTGATGTGACCTCCCCATCATAAGACCTACTGACCACACGAAGCCCTTGTAAGCAGAAGAACACCAACACTGACATCCCCTAAACTCCACTGAAGATGTTACTTAGCCTGGTAATGAAACATTCGGAAACCAACCCACAAGCTCGGAGAACGAACCTCCACCCTCATAATAGAGCTAGTCCTTGGGTTATGACCAGGGGTGGCTTCCTCTCAGTTCGGACCGGTTTGCCTGAACCGGTAGCGACCCGCTGGTGATGTCACGATGACATCACCAATCTGGTTCGGTCGGTGCCGGTCTGTGGGTGCCACCATCTTTAAAAATCTTTTTCAATTTTTTTCCGATTTTTTTTTCTTCTGTGCATGCGCGGAAGCCGAGTTTCCGGCACTGCGCATGCGTCGCCATCTAGTTTTTGGCTTTTTTTGTGACTTTTTTTTTTTTAAATTTTCAGGTTTGAAGCGACCCGCTGGTGATGTCACGATGACATCACCAATCTGGTTCGGTCGGTGCCGGTCTGTGGGCGCCACCATCTTTTTTTTGAATTTTTTTGAACTTTTTTTTCTTCTGAGCATGCGCAGAAGCCGTGTTCTTGCACTGTGCATGCGGTCGCCATCTTGTTTTCGGCTTTTTTTTTTAAATTATTTTTTTCAGATTTTTTGTTACTGCACATGCGCACACACGCCCATGAGGCGCGCCCACGCAGTGTGGGAGGGAGCGAACCAGCAGTGAGGTAAGTTGGAACCCACCCCTGGTTATGACCATTTATTCAGTGATTGTCTGACATTACACAGTGCTAACGGAAGGGATTTACAATCAGTCCTCAAAGAATAATAAGACTTTTGATTAAGCAGTTTAGTGTAATGAAGGAAAACATTTGGAAAGCAGTGACTCATTGTGTTTTATGCCTCTCTTTCTAGCAATACAACAACAAAACAACACAATCTAGGTTATATCCCATGGACTCTTTTATTACCGAAGCATTCTCTTTCTCCTTGTTCTCAACCCATCTTGTGCAAAGAATTCCAAGCCAGTCCACAGCAAAGCATAACTCTGAAGAATTGCACGTGTATAGCAGTTTAGTGTAATGAAGGAAAACATTTGGAAAGCAGTGACTCATTGTGTTTTATGCCTCTCTTTCTAGCAATACAACAACAAAACAACACAATCTAGGTTATATCCCATGGACTCTTTTATTACCGAAGCATTCTCTTTCTCCTTGTTCTCAACCCATCTTGTGCAAAGAATTCCAAGCCAGTCCACAGCAAAGCATAACTCTGAAGAATTGC
>QLTV01002580.1:3209958-3233969 GCA_003457575.1 Thermophis baileyi
TTCTCTGTTAAATCACCTGGTATACCCAAGTATGGGAGAAAGCATACTGCTTCCTTTCTGCCTTTCAGCCCCTCCAGGGGCCATCCAGACAGTTAATTATAAACGACAGTCCGTTTCTATATGTTATATTTTTTTTTTATTTAAAAAATAAATAAATAAAGTTTAGGGCTGAAGGTCAAGCAGCTTGGATGGCATTTTAATTTTATTTCTGCCACTGAGCGATCTTCGGATTCGTATATAAAAATATTAGAGACAAACTTCACCTCTGACATCTTTGATTTCCGACACAGAAGAATTCCGCAAGATACAGATATAGTTTATACTAGACTAAAATTGCAATCTCTGTTCCCTCCATGGTCTCAGGTCAGATAAGAGAGGAGCCTGTGCAATTCATCGTTTAAGAGATTATCTGTCTCTGGCGTTCCTTTTCCGAACTCTGGCTGCAAAAGCTTAGGAATCATGGATCACTGAGCCAAAGAGCACAAGAAGGTCAACGGTTGGAATAATAGAATAATGAAGCACTTGATAGTGTGTGCCAACCCAGTGCGCGAAATGATAGGTGCCATTTATTTTAACAGATCAAACCTGTTCTGGTGGGATTTATACACAGCTCTTCTCAGAACCTAGGATGTAGAACCTCGGTCTGACCTAAGCGTAGTTCATAAAATTATCCGCTACAATGTCCTACCTGTCAATGACTACTTCATCTTCAACCGTAACAATACACGAGCACACAATAGATACAAACTTAAAGTGAACCGCTCCAAACTCGATTGCAGAAAATACGACTTTAGCAACAGAGTGGTGAATGCCTGGAATGCGCTACCTGACTCTGTGGTTTCTTCCCCAAACCCCCACAACTTTAACCTCAGACTGTCTACTGTCGACCTCACCCCATTCCTAAGAGGTCTGTAAGGGGCGTGCATAAATGCACCAGAGTGCCTACTGTCCCTGTCCTAATGTTCCCTTTTACTTTTATTCATTTCATGTATTAAAATTATGTATATACTTATATGTATTATCTAATACGAGATTGATAAATAAATAAATAAAAATAAATAAATAAATGTTGGTACTGTAATTCTCTATTTCGTTCATCGTATCCTGTGTTGATACCAACACTTCAAACTCTAAAACACTCCGGGATGTTGTGATTTGAACATGTCAGAAATTTGGTTTTTGTCATGTAAATTAAGCTACAGAGCTTTGACCAAAGAGAGGAATTTGGCTGGATTTAGCTTGGACCATCTCTTTACTTACAAGCAATTTGAAATACTCACTGATGGAAGCTACACATTTACTGTTTTTGAGTGCAGCTCCCTTGGACTACAAAACTCCTAATCTAATCTTTTATTTATTTGCTGAGCAAAACCCTTGTATATTGGTGCCTGTTGGGGATTTACGACTGTTTTAGAAATGTTTTATATCACCACAATATAAAAAAGATCTTCAGACTCTAGAACAGGGGTGTCAAACTCAAGGTCTGTGGACCGAATCCGGCCCGTGGGGTGCTTAGATCTGGCCTGTGGGGCCACCCTGGAAGGACCGGCCTGTGGTGCCTCTCTCAGCAAAAACAGAGCTTGGGAGGGCCGCGTGTGGCCCTCCTGAGCTCCGTTTTCGCTGGCAGAGGGTTGCAGGAGGCCGTCGCAGCCAAAAATGGAGCTTGGGGGCCCATTTTTGCTGGCAGAGCACTTGGGTCACCACAGGCCACCACACGAGTGACGTCGAGCTGGCCATGCCCCCCCTGACCCCCCGAGGTCAAACACAACCCTGATGTGGCCCTCAATGAAATTGAGTTTGACACCCCTGCTCTAGAAAGAGTGCAAAGAAGAGCAACAAAGATGATTAGGGGAGTGGAGGCAAAAACATATGAAGAATGGTTGCAGGAATTGGATATGTTTACTCTAGTGAAAAGAAGGACTAGGGGTGACATGATGGCAGTCTTCCAATATTTTAACTGTTTTAACTGTTTTTAAATGTTTTTATTATGTTTTCTTTTAATAGTTTTTTATATTGTTGTGAGCCGCCCAGAGTCCCTTGGGAGTTGGGCAGCATACAAATTTAATAAATAATAATAATAATGATAATAGTAATAGTAATAGTAATAATAATAATAATAATAATAATAATAATAATAATAATAATAATAATAATAATAATATTTGAGGGGCTGCCACAAGGAAGAGAGTGTCAATCTACTTTCCAAAGCACCTGAAGGCAGGACAAGAAAGTTCATAACATCAGGCTCAACTCACTTAACAACTCCCTTGTTTAGCAACAGATAATTTAGTACCAGAGGTGATCACAAGTCATTCATTTGGAAAGGTCATTCTTTGTCTTTAGAATTGTACTGTTCACTTAAAGCTTTGATTGCTTTTTAAAAAAATGAAGATTGAGATTGACCAGGCTTCTGGATTTAGATCAGCGGTTCTCAACCTGTGGGTCGCGACCCCTTTGGGGGTCAAACGACCCTTTCACAGGGGTCGCCTAAGCGTGCGCTAGCCCGCCATCTTGGTGCCACGCCCCCTTTGTCACCTCATCGCGGGCGGGGAGGGGGCGGGGGTCGCAGCAGCGGGGCAGGGGTCGCGGCATAAGGAAGGTTGAGAACCACTGATTTAGATTATATATATATATTCTAGATTATAAAATGCATCTTGATACCAAACCAACCTACTTTGCAGATTTTCCAAAATACTGAGCAAGTGGCCACCTGAAAAAATATATGTCCCTGATTGATGGCTTTATGTTTCTCATGTCACGACCTGTCTATTTCACTTGGAGTCATTTTGTTTTCTACAAATCATTGGTCATTTGGTCTCAGGCCTGCCTGGGGTTAATGCATCAGTGTATTGCAGTATTTCCACAGGTCCTATCTGATTTGTGTTGTTTATTTTTATTTACTTATTAATTAAATTTATATGCCTCAATTCTCTCTGTCGAGGGAAAATGTATGAATTGTTTTCATCTGAATTGTCTGTTTGGTTTGATGTTTGTCTGTTTTTATGGGTTTCCCAGTTTTGTGTGAGGTACAGAGATCACAAGAGTTGGGTGGCTAATAAAATCCAATAAATACATAAATAACTTCCATTTGGCCAAGAAGCTCGTCATTCTTCCACTGTTATGCTATGGCTAAACTGTGAGAAAAACTGGAAGAGAAGGAGACAAGGATACATAGATTCCTAAGGGAAAGCATAAATCCAGAGCCTGCTACATGGTGACAGAAGAAATTAAAAAAAGCTTGGAAATAAATTGAATACAATGCAGCTCATGGTGTGAAGTATGACTATTACAAAGGAAGAGGTGGAGAAGGTCTATTTTCCTCTCAAGATGGGGTTAGGCAAGGAGATATAATCTAGTTGGGTCTCCATCCATGATTGTTGTTGGCTGTTTTAATTGTGGAGGGACTGAATGAAAGACGGAGTTTTAGGGAGAAGCTTCTGCTTTGTGCCAGAAGAGATCCCGCTAAGGATGTGTAGGAAGTTAGCACCCACCCCTCTCCTAGGAAAATTAGATATTTTAGGAAATATTAAAAGAGCAGAACATTTCCCCTAAAAGGGAGGCAGAAACTCAGCCCCCCCCCACCTTTGTCAATGGGCCATTAAGGCCTGGGCCAGTCTATTCTACATAACAAAGATCTACCTCCTTCAGGCAGAGCCATAGTAGGAATTGCCCAAAGCCCTTTCATTACATCATCACCCAGCAAGGCTCAACCAAGCCTGGGACACAGACAACCTACAAAGTTACCCCTGCATGGCCCCATGGGAGTCTGACAACCAATCAGAATACAAGCTCAAATCCAAAGCTGAACAGAGGGTATAAATCTCTCTCTCTCACTCACCCATGTGCCTTTTTGCCCAGGATCTCAAACCATATGGTCCTGTCCACCATTAAAAACCATCTTTCCAAACAGCCACCATGTTTCCAGTGTCCTTCTCCCCATTTGGATCTGAACCCAGATGGACATTTCTTCCAACAGATGAAAGCAGATTATTTGGGTATAGGAGGTTGGGGAAGAAGAAATTCCAGAAGGAATGGAGGAGCAGAGAACGGAGTGAGTCCTAAATACACAGTGAGGAAAAACCGAGATTGTAGACTATGTCCCACTCATTCCACCTATGTTGTGGTTATCTGGTGCTTTTGACAATAGCATAATTACTCCTTGCTTGGTGCAGAAGATTCTGGCTGTAGTAACTCTCGTTCTTCTTACCATCCAGATAGAAATATTGCAATGCAATGTATTTCACGTGGGGCTGCCTTTGACTTGGAAATCAAAACTACTCCAGAATGCAGTCTCTCATGTGTTCATAAACTCTGGGAATACATAACTCCGATATGCTAGTTGCTGATTCAGTTCTGTGTACAAATGAAAATACTGGTTTTATCCTGTACAATGTTTTTTTGGCTCGGCCTCTGAGGGCCTGCAGGCTTGCCTATTCCAACCTGTAGCAGCCCAAACCGAATAGACACTGAGAGAAAAACTCATTGTAATTCCAAACTCCTGGGAAATTAGACTAGAAGGTCTTGTTTTTCAATGGTAGTATCCAAGTTGTAGAAAGATTTGCCTGCAGAGATTTGGCTCGCCCCCCTTTTTGATGGCTTTCAGAAGGTTATTTACAATTGGGCTCTTCTTGATTCTTGCCTCCCATGCCATCTTTTACTTCTCTAATTTTTGCTATTGTATTAATGCATTTTGTTATTTCTGTTATTTGTGTTTCAATCTTATGGTGCATTTCTTTTCACATCTTCTACATCTCTGAGACTCGTGAGACTGTGGGAGGATATAAATTCAGGATCCAATCTGGGTGTCAGGCCTGGAAGCCATCTTTTACCTTTTCGTATTCAGGCCTGCCACATTTTCTACTGTGGGAAAATGGGAGGGGGGATTATATGGAGTAGGTGATATGTAGTAGTCTAAATAACATTCTTTCCAGAAAGTCAAGGCCACTGTGGCCGGCAGCTGCGACAAAGTGACGGGGAGGCATCTTCAGTTCTGGATGGTGCCTGATTGGATCGTGTGATGGACATGTGGGTGCTGGGCAGGGACTTGAACTTTCGTTTGGGTGCAGAAAACCTGGAAGCTTTCAGATTCGGGTTTTCCCAGATGTTACCAACATGGCATCTCTAATAAATTGGAACTTTGAGGAACTTCTAGCCTTGGAGTTTTATTTTGTTGGGGGTGTTTATTGGAACGCTGACATTGGGTTGGTCACAGAAACCAGAGGTTTAGTCTTTTGAGCTTTCCTACTTGTGCTGGAGCCCATCCTCAGGGAACGTCTCTCTAGCAGAATGTGTCACATTCTGTTAGAGAGACGTTCCCTGAGAATGTGTCCAGCACGAGTGGAAAAGCTGGGAAGACTAAACCTCTGGTCCCCATGACCAACCCAGCTTGGATCCTGTAACATTATCCTGAGACATGTATATTTGCCTGCATTCAGAGGTGGTATTCAGCCGGTTCTGTCCAGTTCGACTGAACCGGTAGTGGAAATTGCGGGTGGCCCTGCCCACCCGCCCCGGCTCTATGCTATCCTATTTGTGCATGTTTTTGAGGCTGGGTGCATGCATGGAAGACTTGCGTGCGAGTAAAGCGCATGCGTGGGTGGTCTTGCGCATGTGTGGAGGTGGCACGCTCACATTTGTGAACCGGTAGAGAAGGTAAGTGAAAACCATCCCTGCCTGGATTCATGATATAAATTCAATAAATAAATGAAATAAGTGAGGTTACCTCTGGGTAGAGTAGGAATGTGGAGAAACAAATCCATTGAAGTGGAATGAGATTTCACACATGGGTTTACTGATGGGGAGGCCCTTTAATGAAATAGGAATGGCTTTGAAATTGGAGTGACAAATAGGAATCAGCAGCCTCTAATTATCTAAAGGTTGGGAAAGTGAATGGAGCAAGAGAAGGAATTGGGTATTGTAATTATGGCTGGAAAGGTGTCAAACACCATTAGGAAATACTGTAGAGAATCAGAGATGGCCTTGAGGGAGATAGGCAAGAACCATGATATAAGCAAAAAGGACTGAAACATCCCTTGAGTCTTAGGAAGCAAGTTAGTATTCAGAACAGGGCCAAATGGTCAATGGTCAAAGAGGCAGGGGTGGGTTTCACTTACCTTTGCTACCGGTTCGGGAATGGGAGCGCGCGGGAGTGCATGTGTGCTTCATGTGCGTGCGACGCTTCTGCGCATGCGCAGAAGCTCCGTGATGATGTTCTGCCGGGTGGGCGGAGCCTCCCGCCGCCGCTGCTACTGGTTCGCCCAAACCAGGCCGAACCGGTAGGAACCCACCATTGCAAAGAGGCCATCTATTTTAAGATTGAATACCATCTCTCAACAGAGGGGGAGAGATAGGACACCATATATCTCCTGTTTACAACTTTCAGCAGTTCCAAGAAGGTTCCATACCCATTTGCACTATTCATGTGACCCCGAGGGCACAGATAAACCTCCAAGTTGCCTCAATGACTCTCAGAAAGAGTGCTAATGATCAAATGACTGCAAGGGATATAAATCCTTCCATTCTCCACCATTCAGTCAGAACTGAAGAAGTTTCTTGGATGTGAAGTGAAATGTCTTCAAGAAAAAACAAAGTCCAGTTGCTCTTTGAAAAAGCATCTTTGGCACAACCATGACCTGGATGACTGAGAATCTCCATAGACATTTAATATTCAGAAGATACTGAAGCAGACTCATCATAGTAGAAGAAGGAGGGGAGGAGATGCACAATCAAGATGCTGTTATTATAGCTTCTTTTAATAAAGCTCTAGTCTTTCTATTGGGTCCATTTCCTGATCTGATCTATCCCAGAGTGTTGACAGATACTAGATTTTCTTACTGGCAAATAATAGAAGTGTAATTTGGCATGTTTAAGTGTTCCTCTGGTAATAATATTCTGTGTCTTCTTTCTGTTTAATTTTCAATATCAGTCTATCCATTTCTGCATAGTCTATTATCAAAGATGGAATCTATTTTATCAGTGCTTGGAAAAAAGGGGTGGAGATTAAGAATGTAAAGATGTATTGTTAAGCAACTAAATACCCAGACAACACGATGTTTATTAAGCACTAAGAAATGTAATTAATAGAAAATTAATAAAATTTAATAAAATTTATAAAAGAAAACCATTCCCTGTTTCTGGGAATGAAAAATTAGCTACTCTGAATATAATAAGTGTGTTCTTTTGGTCAGTCCCCAAACTCAACTGTACTTAAATGCTACTTTTACATAAAAATCCCCATTGTTATCTCCCAGAAATCAGACAATGACTCTGCATGTGAAAAAGCTTCTCTAGGAGTACCTGTGGAATGTCAGCCCTAGGAGACACAAAATGAAGAATTACATGGGGCTGAAACACAGCACCACCTGAGCAGCTGGGGAAGTCAGGCGATGAGGTAAGAACTCCCAGCCCTTGCACCCATCAAATAGAGAGGAGAGAGGAGAGCTGAGCATAAACATTCTATGAAGCTCCTTGCCAAGCAAGGGAATAAATCCTTTGATGAGTGACAGCTGGCAGGTGGCCCTGACCTATGACCAGTAGTGGGTTCTAAAACCCTTTACTACCGGTTTGCACATGTGCAGATGCATCCCGGGTGGGTGGGCGGAGCCTCCCGCCGCTGCTACCGGTTCTAAGAACCGGGCCGAACTGGGAGCAACCCATCGCTGCCTATGACCCGTCATTGGAAGCAAGTGTTTGATGTGAGGTTCTTGTGTGCCATTTGGACTCTGCTTGTGAAATTCTGACCTCTAGACTGGCTGGCAACCCTAACCTGGCTCTTGGAAACTTGGTCTGGATTTTGACTATTCTTTTGCATGGTCCTATTAAAAGCAACCATTCAAGCAAGCTCTTTTCATGGACTCTGTTTAGGTTTGCATTTCTTGTCTGCTATTAGTTCCTTGACCTTGAGTAAACTACTACCATAGCAACTGAGTGTGTAAGTTTTTGCGTGTGTGTATTTGAAACCAGAAACAGGGCACACATTCTGCATAAATCCCTAAGGATATCTCTGGTTTTGAATCCCTGCAAGAATAAAATTATTAATGTGTAGAAACTCCTATATTCCTGTGTGGGCAATGAGATGGAGCAGAATGCTGTAGAAAACAAAGGAGACAATAAAGTAAATAACCTCTACCATAAAGCTGATTAAATTTTAGGGAACTGTTGCTGAGTTGTCATTTTTAATTTTAATCTGAGTACAAGCTTTGCATGCTGCTAAGAAATGTGTCTGCTTTATAATTTGTCTCCTAACTGCATCTTCATTCTCCTTTTTACACTTGTTTGGAAATAGCAAAAGTGAAAATTAAGTGGTAATTAGGAGAAACAATATCCACCATTCTGCAGCGTTTCAAATCCTTCAAATTCAGGCCAACGGAAACAATGTCATGATTTTTTTTTTCTTCTAAGGCAAAAACACTGTAAACATTAGACATGTTTAATTTCAGAAATGTTATGTTTTCTCCAAACATCTAAAAAGTCTAGTATTCTAGTTATCTGCCAAGCTCTGTTGAAGATGGCATATTTGCCAATTTTACATTCCTGAGATGAAAGCCGAGAGCGCCAATAAATGACAAATAGTTTAATTTTCTTCCTTGCAGATAAAGAGTTTCCTACGTAATAGCGTAGATTAATTTGGCCAGTGAACACTTAAAATATGAAAAGCTGTGGAACTCATGAAGCATAATTCTCTTTGATGGGGACCCTTGAAAAATAAATATCTCCTCTCCCCAAACATGCATTTGATCCATAAAAAAAGTTTTCATCTCAGTTCTTAAAATGTACCCCATAAATCACTTGTAAAGATAAGCAAGATTTTGTGGATAAAAACATAATAGGATACATCCTGTCTGGCAGCCAGAGGAGAGGAGGGGGGGAAAAAAGCCCTTTAGATATATAATCTAAAGAAATAACTCAATTAACCAAGATTTGCGCCAAGATCTCCCACATGCTCCAATGTAATGAGAGATCCAGAAAACAAATTGTTGGATTTCTGCAGAATGAGACACACGTTAATAGAAGACGGAATTGACTTCCAAGTCTCCTTGTTTTGGACAGACACAAAGAGGGATCCAGGAAGAAAAACCTGAACATAATTATTTCTTTCCAACATGCATTCTCTCAGATGTTCTTTTGTCCCTCCTGACAAAAGAAGTTTTCCAGAATGCTAGGTCTTTTGAAATATATTGCTAAAGATTAAATACAACTTCCTTTTTACACCTACAGTGTCCTTATCTGAACAGAAAGCAAAGGTTCTTAATCTCCACCATAGCTGAAATGTTTTGATAGTCTTCAAAAGTAGAAAAAAAAATTGTCAAGAAAATGTGGGAAATATCAGGTTTCATTTCCAGACTGGATCATATTATTTTTAATTTTGAGGTGTCCACAATCCTAACATCTAGATTAAGGTGAAAGATAAGTGATAAATATATTGATCAGTGAAGCTGGGAATACAGTTGGAGGGATCATTCAGAAAATGGTAAAAAGGAAGTTACTTTGCATATGTTTTTTATGTGTTGATTTATGGCAGAATTGTATCTAGTTGATACTAGTTGATCTAGTAGATCATGGTAGGTTTTTAAGAAGAGATTGGACAGCCATTTGTCTGGAATGGTAGAGGGTCTCCTGCTTGAGCAGGGGGTTGGACTAAAAGACCTTCAAGGTCCCTTCCAATTCTGTTATTCTGTTACTCTGACTTTCTTTCTTTCTTTCTTCCTTCCTTCCTTCCTTCCTTCCTTCCTTCCTTCCTTCCTTCCTTCCTTCCTTCCTTCCTTCCTTCCTTCCTTCCTTCCTTCCTTCCCTCCCTCCCTCCCACCCTCCCTCCCTTCCTTCCTTTATAAAGGACAGAAGAAAAAATTTCCTTCTATTACTTAAATACATTCCTTGGCACTAGTTTTATTGAAGTAACTCTTCTTATTGAGTCAGAATCCAAGCATATAACTATAATTTTGCATGGCTGAAACTGTCTGATATGATTGGTCTACTTTTCCTCGTTTCTATTTTTTTTTTTACATCCAACCTCTACAAAAGTATTATTTTTGTCTCTCTTGGGCACCTTATTAGCAATAGCAATAGCACTTAGACTTATATACCGCTTTACAGTGCTTTACAGCCCTCTCTAAGCGGTTCACAGAGTCAGCCTATGGCCCCCAACAATCTGGGTCCTCATTTTACCCACCTCGGAAGGATGGAAGGCTGAGTCAACCTTGAGCCTGGTGAGATTTGAACCGCTGAACTGCTGAACAGTCAGCTGAAGTAGCCTGCAGTACTGCACTCTAACCACTGCGCCACCTCGGCTCTTATTACCATCCTAGGAAGGAATTACAAAGCTAATTTCCGAAGATGCAGTACTCAAAATGCAAATGCTGGTTTCTATTATGTGATCTTGGCTTATAGGGACTCTATTTTAATGAGAGGTTACTTCACAATACACATTTTGATTTGCGAGACTTATTTTTTGTGGATGCTCCTGTTCTTCTGAACTATATCCCATTGGGATAGAAATTAACAAGAGGACGAATAGGTTGGATGCTTTTGTGACATTAAATAGGTTGGTATCAGAAAAAAATATATTAAAGAAATCCAACTGACTTTTCTTTCTGTATTTGAAAAAAAAAAGTTTTTCAACAGGAGTCTTTCCTAGAAAATGATTTAGAACCGTGGACTGTGCGTATCCTGCTATCATCCATATATGTCCTCTTCTTTTTTAAAGTTATAGTCAGTATCGCACAATATAGGGGCACTCATAATAAGATTAACTGAATTATCTATGAGGGATGAATATTCATAAAGATTCTCCTTCATGCCTGCCTGCTCTCTGTCTTCAAAAATATTTTTACAAAAGTAATTTATTCCTATTTATCAGCTTGCATTAAAAAAAAAAAAACCCTGTGAACACTCACACACATTTTTTGCTAGCACATTTTCCCAATATCCTCATTTTTCCTGCACATATGTTTACATTGCCAACTCTATCCCAAGAGCCGTAAAAGATATTTTATCTTCTGACTTCTATATAGGTTCAGGGAACACAAATCTGGAGACTGTTGCATTAAAATGCAAATGGAACAAGTTTCTCTCCTCCATCCCAGCTAACAAGAATAACATTTAGCTAACACAGTCAACTAACAACAAATGTAACTTTACAACTTCATGGTCGGTGAATGAATTATGACGATTCTCAAGCGGGTGAGAAAAATAGCCATAATTTCCTTCCTTCTTATATTCTCCTGGTATCCTTCAAGATGCATGACTGCATGACCCTGCAAGTATAATATATCAATGTTCATTTCCTTGGGGTTGGCAACTATTGCATTTGGTTAATTGAAGCAATTTTTATCCAGCTTGATGTTTTGCTGACTAAATTATAAAATCGAGGTCAGGGAAACCAAGTTTTTTTTTTAATAGTACAAAACAACAATGCTACACAAATGTTACATTTAGCTACAGTCATGGAGCCTGCTTCTTCCTCTGAAATCAGGTGCATCCTTGGTGAGGGAGTCAAAGGGTGAGGATGGCTGGTGTGATGGAATGTAGTCTGGATTCCCAAGAGACAGAGTGTGTTCCAGAGGAACAAGAGGCAACTCAGTTCAGATAGCTTATGGGAGAGAAAGAGGGTGAAGACAGCTCCTTTCTAATAGTTCCCAGAATACAGTATATGCTACATATCAGTAGTGGGTTCTAAAACCCTTTACTACCGGTTTGCGCGACGCTTCTGCGGAGCCTCCCGCTGCCGCTGCTACCTGTTCTAAGAACCGGGCCGAACCGGGAGCAACCCACCGCTGCTACATATGCTAATATATGCAGAGCATACGTATCTGGCAGTTTACTTCAGTTTGACAAGATTATCTCTATAGGAGAAGAATAATTAAAAAAATCTGCTTGGAAGAATCATAATGTGTCTTTCTGGACAGCTGCTCAAACCATGTGATAGAAGCTCGACTCTTTTTTTATATATATCATGATACAAAGTAAAGCAGGGAGTGCTTCCATTCAATCATCATGGCTGCCATTTTTTAAAATTTCCTGCAGAGCTACCTGTCTGAAATGAAAGGGAACAAACTAAGAACTAGTATCCTACTTCTAATATTTGTAAGGCAGTGATGGGCTTGAGGGGGCCCCGTGATTATTTTTTCAACATAGAGATATAGCAATAGCACAGCATTTAGACTTATATACTGCTTCACAGTTGCTTTACAGCCCTCTCTAAGCGGTTTTACAGAGTCAGCATATCGCCCCCAACAATCTGGGTCCTCATTTTACCCACCTCGGAAGGATGAAAGGCTGAGTCAACCTTGAGCATTTGAACTGCCAAATTTCAGGCAGCTGACAGTCAGCAGAAGTAGCCTGCAGTACTGCATTCTAACCACTGCGCCACCATGGCTCTTGTTGGGAAGTACCCA
The DNA here is from genome assembly GCA_003457575.1 of Thermophis baileyi. NCBI lineage: Eukaryota > Metazoa > Chordata > Lepidosauria > Squamata > Dipsadidae > Thermophis > Thermophis baileyi. The sequence goes on from QLTV01002580.1 coordinate 3,222,351, forward strand.
CCCTGGCAGGGAGGAGGGATCAAGCATGGAGCTAGCCTAGGGTCACTGCACAACTGCCAAAGGGCTAGGGTTGACCCCCCCCCATGACAATCATTAAGTGTTGTACCTCATGATTCTTGACGAATGTATCTTGCCTTTTTATGTACACTGAGAGCATATGCACCAAAGACAAATTCCTTGTGTGTCCAATCACACTTGGCCAATAAAGAATTCTATTCTATTCTATTCTATTCTATTCTATTCTATTCTATTCTATTCTATTCTATTCTATTCTATTCTATTCTATTCTATTCTATTCTATTCTATTCTATTCTATTCTATCCTATCCTATCCTATCCTATCCTATCCTATCCTATCCTATCCTCTATTTTCTATTTTATTTCTATTTTATTTCTATTTTATTTCTATTTTATTTCTATTCTAATTCTATTTCTATTCTAATTCTATTTCTATTTCTGTTTCTGTTTCTATTTCTATTTCTATTTCTATTTCTATTTCTATTTCTATTCTATTCTATTCTATTCTATTCTATTCTATTCTATTCTATTCTATTCTATTCTATTCTATTCTATTCTATTCTATTCTATTCTATTCTATTCTATTCTAAAGTTCCTTGGACCTTATCTAATTGTTCCCAGGAAGAGGTTGCCCGACTGGGGAAGATTCCTGTATTACAGTCAAAACATAATGAAGTAGTTAGCTTGAACTTTGCATGTGTGGGTTTTGTTTGTGCCTAATAAGATAAAGTCATTTAAAAAAAACAACAAAAAACCTCTTGCAGTAGAGTAACTCAGGATCAAATGAGAGATCAGGATCCTCCAGTTCAGAATACTTTCCTGTTGTGAAGCTCAGAAAGTGAACTGAGTGTACAGTTAGAAAACGGTTGCAGGCAACAAAACGTTTTATGCCATACACAGAGCAGTGCAAAAAGAGTTAGACAACAGTCAAGGAAGATGAGCTTGTAAAAGTACTAAATAAAATTATTTATTTGCAAGTGCACTCTAGCTTTCTTATTATGCTAAACGCATTCTGAAGAGAACATGCTGCTTGCTGGAGCCTGCAAAACATTTTGAAATTAATGCACCAAAAATGTATCATAAAATTTAGCACAACAAGATTAAGCACAACAATGTTTTTGACTATATTTTTAGCTGCCTTTAATGCGTCTGTACATTTCTGATCTTTTCTGGAAAGGAATATCCACATGCAAAGCATCTACTTTGCTGCTGAGCTAAGGTATAGAGTGCATTTTATTTATTTCATGTAATTGGGTGGCACATTAATTAATTAATGCTGAGTGATTGCCATTGGTGATGCCACTGTGCCCCCTTCACAGTAGCTGAACTCAGTGATTAGTGAAACTGATTAGTCAAATCTGTATTGGACTGAAGAATGGAAGTCAATACACTGGAGTGTTACTCAAGAGTCAGAGGATTAAAAACTACTAGAAGACTGCATCATTCGTTCGTTCATTCATTCATTCATTCATTCATTCATTCATTCATTCATTCATTCATAATTGGAGATCCCATTTGGCCCTCCCATCAGATAGAGAAGGAGTAGACTGGAGAATAGAAGGGCAGAAAACCCTCCCCTAATCGGTTATCGAAGGACTAAAGTACCACCAGCTGATGTTCAATCAAGCATCTCATCTGATCAAAGGAAGATAAAAAAAAAATCCATCAGGATATAGATTTCACTGTCTAGCTTATCCTTGTTCTAGCCTCAGATACCCGATTTTCTTATTTTCCCCATTTTTGGTTCCATTTCCTATGGGAGGAAGAAGGTCAGACCCTCTCTCTCTCTCTCTCTCTCTCTCTCCCTCTCTCCCTCTCCCTCTCCCCCCCCTCTCTCTCTCTCACACACACACAATTTGGGAGTTGTTGTGGAACCTCCCAATTCTGGGGAGGAAGATCACACTGCACTGATACAATGATTGTTGGGTTCTGTCTAACAAAGGAAGAGGAACAGAGAATACAAGTAGTCCTCGATTTGGAAGGGACTTTGGAGGTCTTCTAGTCCAACCCCCTGCTCAGGCAGGAAACCCTATACCTATATCATTTCAGACAAATCTCTTCTTAGAAACCTCCAGTGTTGGAGCATGCACAACTTCTGGAGGCAAGTCATTCCACTGATTAATTGTTCTGTCAGGAAAGAGAAAGAGAAGGAGAGAAAGGGAAAAAGAGGATGACTACTCTAATTCTATGTCCAGCTGCAACACTAGATTGGCTCCCTGCAATGATGACCCATCATAGGTGTGGTCCTATTTTATGCTTTAATCAGACAGGACACTACAGTCCTTGTTAAAGCATTGTAAATTGAATTTAAGTCCTCAATTCCTGTCACTGTCTCCTCCTTTCAACCTCTCTTTATGTGAGTTGGACTCTTTCTCTTTGCACATGTCCGCCACTGACCCCCGTGAGAGCCTTTTAAGACAAACAAAGCTTGTTTTCTTCTTTTGGATGAAGCAGAACTGTTGAGTGATTGCTTTGCTATAATTGGCTGGCTTGTATTGAAGGTTGCCAAAACCAATGGATTAATTTGTTTCTTCTTTGTTCTGCAAAATGTGGAGTGTGTATATGGTAGGATTTGGGGGTAGTGAGACACACAAGGACCATCGTGAAGTTCAAGCAATTATGGCATGGATTGTCTCCAGCACTGCACTTAAGTGGTTCTAAATTCAAAACCATGGTGGCTCTTGGGGGAAAGATCACATGCTTAAATGCCAACGTTTAAAAATATCCAGCAAAGCAAAGACTGCACTTGTGACATTGTGTTACCTCTGCTATTCTTCTCAGCTTGGAGAAGATGTACCCCAGCTTGTGACATGTCCTTAGAGAAGGTGAATTAATGTTAAAGGAGGGCCAGAGACAAACTACTAACAACCTCAGTTAGGTAGAAGAATTGCAAAATCAAAAAGAACTCGAGAGTTTGGGGCAAACTTTGTTAGCAAGCTTTGACTATAAAAGAGGAATTGATGAGAAGACTCTGGATGTATGAAGGATTTGAGATCTGGTACTTATTATTTAGTATTAAGTACTTAGTATTTACCATAGCTAATAGGGGCGTGATGGCTCAGAGGTCAATAATCCTGAGGTTATCAGCTAGAAAGTTGACAGTATGGGTTCAAGACCCAAGCGCGGCAGGACAGAGTGAGCTCCTGTTCTTTGCTCCAGCTCCTGCCCACCTAGCAGTTTGAAAGCATGCAAATGCAAGTAGATAAATAGGTAGCACTTTGGTGGGAAAGTAACAGTGTTTCATGGCCCTTTGGCATATAGTCATGTTAGCCACATGACCATGGAAGCCTCTTCAGACAATTCTGGCTCCCTCGGCCAAAAAACAGAGATGAGCACCATGCCCAAGAGTCAGACATGACTGGACAGGTAAACGTTTACCTTTTTACTTAGTTCAGCTGTGGTAAACTCTACTCTGCTTTATTAGTGGGTGAGGACTTTTGCTCTCATGTTCATCTTTGGAGATGTTCCCTTAAGAATCTGGAACTTGAGTCGAACTTCAATGTAGAATCTTGGAGGTTCTGTGCAGATTGGCCCAAGTTGTCTGCATTCTTGCATTTTATGTTCTTTTAATATTTACCCTGTTTCCCCCAAAATAAGACATCCCCTGATAATAAGCCCAATTGAGCTTTTGAGTGCATGGCAATAAGGCCAAGCGCTTATTTCAGGGTTCAAAAAAATATAAGACAGGGTCTTATTTTCAGGGAAACACGGTAATTAACATTATGGCACTAATGGAAATTTGGAGTTTATTCCCAAAATGCTGCATTTCTGTCCTTGCTTCTTGACTGATCAAATTCTTTCTCCTATTTCTCTTTGTATATAATTCTATTTTTCTTAAACTGACAAGAGAGGGCTTTGGATCAAGGTCTTAGAGAGCTTAATTTTTAAGCAAGGGGAACAAGAGATATAGAGTAGAGTAGAGTAGAGTCGAGTCGAGTCGAGTCGAGTCGAGTCGAGTCGAGTCGAGTCGAGTCGAGCAGAGCAGAGTAGAGCTGAAAGGGACCTTGGAGATCTTCTAGTCCAGCCCCCTGCTCAAGCAGGAGAATCTATAACATTTCAGATAAGTGACTGTCTAGTCTGTTCTTAAAAACCTCCAGTGATGGAGCCTCCACGATTTCTGAAGGCAAGCTGTTCCACTGGTTAATTGTCCTCACTGTTAGGAAGTTTCTCCTTAATTCCAGGTTGCTTCTCTCTTTGATTAGTTTCCAACCATTGTTTCGTGTCCTGCCCTCTGGTGCTTTGGAGAATAATTTGACCCCCTCTTTTTTGTGGCAGCCCCTCAAATACTGGAATACTGCTATCACATCACCCCTAATTCTTCTTTTCTCTAGACCCAAAACCTGCAACCATTCTTCATATGGTTTAGTCTCCAGGCCTTTGATCATCTTAATTGCTCTTCTCTGAACCCTTTCCAAAGTTTCAACATCTTTTTTGTAGTATGGTGATCAAAATTGGTTGCAACATTCCAGGTGTGGTCTTACTAGGGTTTTGTAAAGTGGCTCTAATACGGTATGACAGGATAGTCTCTGCCATACAGATAGGACTACTCCATGTCCTTTCAGAAATGGATGCAACTAATTGGTTAGCATCAGTGGTGAAATCCAATTTTTTTTTACTACCGGTTCTGTGGGCGTGGCTTGGTGGGTGTGGTGTGGCTTGGTGGGTGTGGCTTGGTGGGTGTGGCAGGGGAAGGATACTGCAAAATCTTCATTCCCACCCCACTCCAGGGGAAGGTTACTGCAAAATCCCCATTCCCTCCCCACTCCTGGGGGAAGGATATTGCAAAATCTCCATTCCTACCCCACTCTGAGGCCAGCCAGAGGTGGTATTTGCCGGTCGGTTGATCTACTCACAATTTCCGCTACCGGTTCTCCGAACTACTCAAAATTTCCGCTACCGGTTCTCCAGAATCTGTTAGAACCTGCTGGATTTCACCCCTGGTTAGCATGGTCTTTCTTAGTAGGGGCCATGGATGTCATTCCAACCTTTTGGGAAAAGAAGTTGTATCTCCTATAGTCTTGCACATCCATGCAGAAGAAACGAGGTGTTATGTGATTAAGAGCAGCTTCCACACTTCTTCATAAGTGAAGCAAGGCTTATTACCATCTCTTCTCCACAAGGATAATATGGCACGGTAGGGAGAGAGGCAGAACACATTGAATTTAATTAATGTAAATACTTGGGTGATTTGCAGCCTAAAGGGGGACTTAGATTAAAAACAGAGTCAAATTGTGGAAGATAAACAAAAAGACCAAGATTGGAGAGTAAATCAATCAATACATCAAAACCCAACCAGTTCACTAAAATAGCATTTTCCTAAGAAGAAGAAGAACAACGACAACAAAAAATGGAGCAAGCTGTTGTGTGATATCATTGCTATTATTTATTAATAGCATTTCACTTTCATGGCAACTGAAACCAACTAGTTAAAATGACTTCTTCTTCTTCTTCTTCTTCTTCTTCTTCTTCTTCTTCTTCTTCTTCTTCTTCTTCTTCTTCTTCTTCTTCTTCTTCTTCTTCTTCTTCTTCTTCTTCTTCTTCTTCTTCTTCTTCTTCTTCTTCTTCTTCTTCTTCTTCTTCTTCTTCTTCTCCTTCTCCTTCTCCTTCTCCTTCTCCTTCTCCTTCTCCTTCTCCTTCTCCTTCTCCTCCTTCTCCTTCTTCCATATCTGTCATTGGACATTGGCGATGATGTTGGCCATCCTATTTTTATCAACAGCCACACGAAAAAGTGCTGTTGAGTTTTGTCCAAACCAGTCCCTTAGATTTTGGAGCCATGATGTTCTTCTTCTGCCTGGACCTCGTTTGCCTTCAATCTTTCCTTGAAGAATTAAGTGAAGTATGCCGTATTTTCCCGGGTGTCGCATCACATGTCCAAAATATTCTAACTTTCATTTTTTTATGGTTTCGATGATTTCCCTTGGCTTTCACAGGCAGCTTATCACCTCCTCGTTTCTGATTTTGTCAACCCAACCCAACAGCCGCCTGTAAATCCACATTTCAAATGCTTCTAGTCTCTTCAAGTGGCTTTCTGTCAGAGACCAACTCTCCACTCCGTAGAGCAGGATAGAAAAGATGTAACATCTGACAAGCCTGATTTTCAATCTTCTTATTTCTTATTACAAAAAAACCAAACAAAAGAACAACCCCCCCACACAAATAAAAAAAAATCACAACCCAGAAAACAACAGATCTATTTTCAATTGGATAGCTTGAGAAAAATTAAATTTAGAGATATCTGGAAACACGTACTGTACATGTGCAAGAATGTTGAGAAGATAATTTGGATGTATATTTATTTTTATTTGTTAAATTTATAATCAATCGATCATCAGTCATCAGTTGATTGATTTACAGTATATACTGCCCTTTTCACTGTCATGTGACTCATAGCCATTCTTCATATAGTGCAACTTTCATGGAGATAAAGGTGTGTTCGATAAAAAGGACATCTCAACAGGTTACAGGTAGTTGGCTTACGATCACAACTGGGACCGGAATTTCGCTTGCTAAATGATGCAATTGTTAAGTGAATCATCCCACGGCCAGACCTGATTTTATGAACCTTTTTTTTATTGCAGTTGTTAAACTTATAACCGGGATTGTTAAATGAATCACATGGTCACTAAGTGAATCACACTGTCAACCAGCAAATCTGCTTTCCCCTACTGACTTTGCTTGTCAGAAACCAGCTGAGAAGGTTGCAAATTGTGATCCCACAATCATAAGAGGCTGCAGTTGTCATGAATGCAAGCTGGTTGTCAAGAGTCCAAATTGCGATCACATGACCAGGGGGGGTGGTGAATGTTGAAATTTTGAGAAACGATTGTAACTCACTTTTCCCAAGGCCATCATAACTTCGAACCATCATTAAATGGTAATAAGCCGAGGACTAGCTGTAGATGAAAGAAGAAGTTGCAGAGTGCAGAGAAGAGCAACAAAGATGATTAGGGGACTGGAGGCTAAAACATATAAAGAACGGTTGATGGAATTGGGTATGTCTAGTTTGATGAAAAGAAGGACTAGGGGTGATATGATAGCAGTGTTCCAATATCTGAGGGGCTGCCACAAAGAAGAGGGAGTCAACCTATTCTCCAAAGCACCTGAAGGCAGGAGAAGAAGCAATGGGTGGAAACTAATCAAGGAGAGAAGCAACCTAGAACTAAGAAGAGATTTCCTGACAGTTAGAACAATTAATCAGTGGAATAACTTCCCTCCAGAAGTTGTGAATGCTCCAACACTGGAGGTTTTTAAGAAGAGATTGGACAACCATTTGTTTGAAACCCAAGAATCGAAGAAGTGTTGATAAATAGTATTTATTGAAGGAAAGTTAGAAATCCATCATGAAAGAATTCTAATGACCAAAGTGTTTCAATAGCCAGGCCTATTGTCATAAGCAACTTTGAAACACGGGGATGTCCTTGAAGACCTCTCAGAAGTTACAAATGGTCCAGGTGGCATGCTCCAGATCCCTTCCCTGAAAACTTGCCACCTAGTGGGACCTGAGAAGCAAGTCTTTTCTATGACTGCCCCAACCTTATGGCTCACCCTCTCTCTGGAGATTTGGCAGGCCTAATGCACTCTTGCAGGCCTCCACTCTTTTAGCCTTTTGTGAGACCATTAAGGTCTGGCTTTTTACTGAGATGCTGGATGGGATGTGATAGGACAGGACAGGACAGGACAGGACAGGACAGGACAGGACAGGACAGGACAGGACAGGACAGGATGAGAGTCATTAGAGTTTGCTGCAGAGCATGCTAAGGGGATGATTTTGGCATACCCTGTTTTATTTTGTTTTGAGCATTTTACTATTTGATTGTTTTACATTATGGTTTATAGTTATTGGTTTTACTGCTGTTCTGAGCTGCCCAAAGTTATAGGTAGTCCTCATTTTACAACCACAATTGAGCCCAACATTTCTGTTGCTAAGTGAGAGATTTCTTAAGTGAGTTTTGCCCCCTTTTATGACCTTTCTTGCCACAGTTGTTAAGTGAATCACTGCAGTTGTTAAGTTAGTAATAAGGTTGTTAAATGAATCTGGCTCCCCCATTGACTTTGCTTGTCAGAAAATTGCAAAAAGTGATTGATCACATGACCCCGGGACATTGCAACCAGAAGTGGGTTTCTCCCGGTTCGGACCGGTTCTATAGAACCGGTAGTAACTTGGTGGCCTGGGTCGCTAGAACCAGCAGAGACCCAGGCCTGCCACGCCCCCGAACCGGCTCTCTCAGCGGAGCCATAGGCACCGCCATCTTTTTTTTTGCTTCTGCGCATGCACAGAAGCTTTTTTTAAGCACTGCGCATGCGCGAAGCGCCCGCACGGCGCGACACTGAGCAAACCGGCAGCGAAGAAAACCAGAACCCACCACTGATTGCAACCATCAGAAATATGAGTCAGTTGCCAAGTGTCTGAATTTGATCATGTGACTATGGGGTTGCCACAATGGTCGTAAGTGTGAAAAACGGTCATAAGTCACTTTTCCCCCTGCTGTTGTAACTTTGAACGGTCATTAAATGAACTGTTGAAGTCAAGGACTTCAGATGGTGGAGGGGAGGAAACAAATCTTTTCAATAGATACATCTTTCCCATAATGTGTCTTCAATGAAATGATGGCAGCTGATTGTTACCTAGTTCCTGGATGCACTTAGAATGGACTAAGCTGACATATTAGCTTCATTTAGTTAGTTCAGACAGGTGCTACCTGAAGGTTGGATTCAGGGCTGAAGGCCTTAAATGCAACCATTAGAGACCTCCAAAAATCAAGTTGTAATTTATAATATGATGCAAGGGGAAGACTATTCAATGCATGACTAGAGAATAATATTAATTTTAAAATGAAACACAGTTGTGTAATGAATTGTAAACATGTACGGAATAAAACTATATTTAACTACTAAGTTAAACACAGTTGTGTAATCAAATGGAAATAGAACCGAAATGAAACCAAATGTTTCTGTTCTGGATTCACTGACTAGTTTTAGGAGTTTGTGTCTCCCTTGAAACATCGTTCAAAGATGTCTTTCAACCCTGAACTACAAATATACTCCTTACTTGGTACATCTTTCCAAGGCCAAAAAACCCTCTGGATTCAGGAAAAGTTACCCATCTCATCTTTAATCACACTATTCCGTATTTGTACTTGTTTCTGAGCACAATTCTCCAGTTCTGAGCACAATTCTCTCAGCAGCCTCGCAATACTGGAGCAGAAATAGCAATAGTACTTAGACTTATATACCACTTTACAGTGCTTTACAGCCCTCTCTAAGCGGTTCACAGAGTCAGCATATTGCCCCCAACAATCTGGGTCCTCATTTTACCCACCTCGGAAGGATGGAAGGCTGAGTCAACCTTGAGCCTGGTGAGATTTGAACTCCCAAATTGCAGTCAGCCAGCAGCCAGCAGAAGTAGCCTGTGGTACTGCACTCTAACCACTGCGCCACCTCGGTTCAACAGGATACAGGATAGGTCAGTGATGGCGAACCTTTTTTGGTTCGCGTGCCAAAAGGGGGGGAGCGCGGGGGGTCACACGCGTGCATGCCCACACCCATAATTCCATGCGGGGCCCCCCGTGCATGCGCGTGTGACCCCCCCACACTCCCGGCATGCAATGGTACGCCCGTTTTTGCTCTTACCAGGCTTCAGAGCCTTTCTAGGAGCTGGGGAGGGCGAAAACGGCCTTCCCCACCACCCCGGAGGCCCTCCAGAGGCAGAAAATGGCCCATTTGCCAACTTCCGGTTGGACTGGAAGTCTTGTTTTTTTTGCTCTCCCCAGGCTTCAGAGCCTTTCTAGGAGCCTAGGGAGGGCAAAAACGGCCTTCCCCACCCCCCTGGAGGTCCTCTGGAGGCCGGAAATGTTCCGTTTGCTGACTTCCAGTTGGACTGGAAGTCCCATTTTTTGCTCTCCCCAGGCTTCAGAGCCTTTCTAGGAGCCGGAGGCCCTCCGGAGGCCAGAAATGGCCCATTTCAAGTTGGGAAACGGGCCATTTCTGGCCTCCAGAGGGCCTCCGGGGGGTGGGTGGGGAAGGCTGTTTTCACCCTCCCCAGGCTCCTAAAAAGGCTCTGAAGCCTGGGGAGAGCAAAAAAACGGGACTTCCCCACCCCCTCCGGAGTCTGGAAACAGCCTGTTTCCTGACTCCCAGTGGGCCCATAAGGCCCGAAAATCAGCTAACCGGCGTGCACATGCGCGCCGGACCTGAGCTCGCGTGCCCACCAATATGGCTCCGCGTGCCACACGTGCCATAGGTTCGCCATCACAGGGATAGGTCAACCTTGGCAATTCTAAGATGTATGGACTTCAGCTCCCAGAATTCCTCAGCCAACCACGCTGGGCTACGCTAAGTTAGAGGTCTTCTCCATATGGCCAGCTATTCATAAACACTACTGTGATGCCTTCCAGCCATGAACTTCTTCTTCTGAAGAAGAGTGGAATAAGTGTTCCGTAACCAAGAATATTGCTATTGTAAAATAGCAATGGGAAAAGAAGACATTGCCTTTTCTTACTAAGATAAAACATTTTTTAGCAGCAGCACCTGGGGGCAAGAGGATCAGCTTGGAGGTAGATACATCATGCCCCTGAGCTAGAAGATGTCCATCTCTGATCCAGACACATGGAGCATGTGTGCTTCTCCATGCATAGTTTTTGGTTATGATGAGTTGCCAAAACATGTCATCAAATGAACGCGTCTTGTTTCCACTCCGTGGGTCCCCGATTGTCAAACCATCAACTTCTATTAGTTAAATTGGATCAGAGCACTGATGTCTGTTAAGCTTTCCTGGGAACCTTATTTTTAACTGCCAATTGCTGTGGCTTACATTTTTCTAGGGCAGTGTTTTTCAGCATTGAAGAGCTGAGACACACAATGATTTGAAGCAAAATTAGAAGCACACAATGAAGATGGTTTCCAAAGCATATAGGTGGCATTGTCAAAGGTTACAGTTGTGTCAAGTTTAATTTACAATCAGAACACTTAGGCGACTTTACAGTATCTTTTTTGACATGTGGCAAGCAAAATTATACACAGGACAGGTAGATCCTATTAATTGCTGGGTGAAGCTTCGTATAGGACCAAGATGTCAGAATCACAGATAATGAGACATTATACAAATTAAGAAGTTATGTTTGGAGCTCCGGAACATGACTGCTACCCCTCAAAGAAAAGCTCACCATCCTCCACTATACCAAAAAAATAAAACAAGGTGAAATTTGATATATAGAATCAAAATAAGAAATAATCCTCCTCCTCCTCCTCCTCCTCCTCCTCCTCCTCCTCCTCCTCCTCCTCCTCCTGACAGAACAATTAATCAGTGGAACAAATTGCCTCCAGAAGTTGTGAATGCTCCAACATTGGAAGTTTTTAAGAAGAGATTGGACAATCATTTATCTGAAATGGTATAGGTTTTCCTGCCTGAGAAGGGGGTTGGACTAGAAGGCCTCCAAGGTCCCTTCCAGTTCTGTTATTCTATTCTATTCTATTCTATTCTATTCTATTCTATTCTATTCTATTCTATTCTATTCTATTCTATTCTATTCTATTCTATTCTATTCTATTCTATTCTATCCTATCCTATCCTATCCTATCCTATCCTATCCTATCCTATCCTATC
>QLTV01002580.1:3236750-3251652 GCA_003457575.1 Thermophis baileyi
GGGCTGCCACAAAGAAGAGGGAGTCAAGCTATTCTCCAAAGCACCTGAAGGCAGGACAAGAAGCAATGGGTGGAAACTAATCAAGGAGAGAAGCAACTTAGAACTAAGGAGAAATTTCCTGACAGTTAGAACAATTAATCAGTGGAACATCTTGCCTCCAGAAGTTGTGAATGCTCCAACACTGGAAGTTTTTAAGAAGATGTTGGATAACCATTTGTCTGAAGTGGTGTAGGGTTTCCTGCCTAAGCAGGGGGTTGGACTAAAAGACCTCAAATTTCCCTTCCAACTCTATTATTTCTATTTCTATTTCTATATGTCTCTCTTTGGGCTATACACCAATACACATTCTATACACCACATCTATACACCAATATATTTCTTCCCTGAGATGGGAAGTGTTGCTTTCTAAACAGTGGTCCTGACAGAGCTCCTTTCACCAGGTTCCTGCAACGAGACTGGAAAAGTTGCACTCTACACAGTAAGTATTGTGTGATGCTCTCAGCCTTGCAAGGTTGTCCAGAAAAAGAATCATATCCAGATAGACTAAGTCTACTTTATTATAAGGATACATCAACAGACTCTGGGAAGTCTGAAAGTGCATTTGTCCCCCATACAGTCCAAGAGATTAGGGAAGGTCCCTTCTGAGACGTTTGCTTTGTCCACATTCCTTCTGTAGGCTCAGCTGCCTCTTGTCTATCTGTTCCTCTGGCTGTGCCTCTTCCCTCACCTCCTAAGGTCATTCCTACAACCCATTACAATTATTTTCTATGTTCTGCAGAATGTATATTACTTTCCATGTGTTCTATGTGGCAAGAAGTTATTCTTCTTTGGGAGAAAAACAGTACCTGCAGTGGGAAAGGAGTTCTCTTCTGCTTTTCCATAGGCCCTTTTGAGCTGAGAAACATAGTGCTGAACTTTCTTTCTACTATAAGTGCTATGTCTAGAGCTGAGCTGGTTGATTTGATCCTTTCGCTCATACTCCCTAAAATATTCTCCATTTTGTACAATGTCAAAGGGTATATTTTAAATCAGACAACCATGTAGAATGTAGAAGATAGAATAAAGGGGTTGGAAGGGACCTTGGAGGTCTTCTAGTCTGCTCAAGCAGGAGACCCTATACCTTTCAGGACAAATTATTCTTGGAAGCCTCCAGTGATGGAGAACCCACAACTTCTGGAAGTAAGCCATTTCATTATTAATATTTTCTCATAGTCAAGATATTTCTCCTTGGTTCTAGGTTGGATCTCTCTTGAATCATCTTCCACCTGTTACTTCTTGTCCTCCCCTCAGATGCTTTGGAGAATAGGTTGATTCCCCCCTTCTCTGAAAGGCCTTCAAACATTGGAAGACTGCTATCATATCACCTCTGATCCTTCTCTTCTTTAGACTAGACATACCTAGTTCCCTCAATCGTTTATCGTATGTCTATGGAGATTCTCAGTCATCCAGATCATGGTTGTCCCAAAGGTGCTTTTTCAAAAGGCAACTGGACTTTGTTTTTCCTTGAAGATATTTTGCTTCTCATCCAAGAAGCTTGGACACCTCAAGACACACTAGAACTATCATGTCAACCCTAGTCCATTTCTTCTTTAGACTAGACATACCTATCAACCATTCATCAGTTAGTTTAGCCTCCGGACGCCTTATCAGTTCAACTTGTAATTCAACCTGGAAAGAAGGCAGTCAAATCTCGGCTTGCAGATTGCCCAGTTCTGAAGGTTCTCAGTTCCATTCCCTCTGCCCAACAGCCTGACTTCCCATTTGCCTGCTGAGCCTCCCCCATCAACAGTGAATCTCCACAGAGGGCCCTTTGTGAAAATAAGCACCACAATAGCAGTAATAATAGCACTTAGACTTATATACTGCCCCATCTGATATCAAGGATGCAAGGACTCTACACCAGGGGTGTCAAACACAAGGTCCGCGGGCCGGATTCGGCCCACAATGTGGTTGGAAAATGTAAGGGGCCAGCCCTGATTGCTTATTTGTACCCTATGACAATCATTAAGTGTTGTACCTCATGATTCTTGATGAATGTATCTTGTCTTTTTATGTACACTGAGAGCATATGCACCAAAGACAAATTCCTTATGTGTCCAATCACACTTGGCCAATAAAGAATTCTATTCTATTCTATTCCATGTTGCTTCAGCCCTGTCTACCCAATGTGGCTTCGGCCCAGTCTACCCAATGCGAAGAGGAAACATTCCAGCAGTTTGGGGAGTGGCGTCAAGCTGGCCACACCCACCCAGTTGGTCACACCCACCCACTCAGTCAGGCCCCCCCCCTGAGGTCAACCACAGCCCTGATGCGGCCCTCAATGAAATTGAGTTTGACACCCCTGCACTGTTGATGCATTTAACTCTATCCGCCAGCTCTGCCTGTTGTTCTCCTATAGATCTTAAATGCACAACAGTGGGCCCTCTTGAAACCAGGTTAAGGAAGAAGTGGAGGTGAACTTTTTATCTAAAGCTTCTGAAAGTCCAAATGGCTTTTTCACAGATCAATTTGATTCACACATGTTGTCACTTTCAAGAACTCTAAAAGCTTAGTTAAACAGGACTTTATTCAAGTCAGAACTCATGTTGATGTGTCTGTAATGGTTGATTCATCAACAGAAAAAAGATTCAAGGTGGAGTTTTAGAAACCAATACCTGCTACCTCTTCCATAATCAGTAAAAATAATCATAATTTTGTCCATTTATAATAACTATTGGAGGAAAACTGAAAAAAGGATCCACTCTCATCTATGGGGGAAGAAATGGTCCTAAATTGGAAATAACCCAATTGCAGAAATAACTGCAAAACCCATCCCTTTCATCTCAGTACATCCTATTGAAGAAACATTTGATTCTATGAAATAACTAGCTGGATACCCATGCTTTGCTACAAAACTATGTGATGGGGCTTGATAAATTGACACTTAAAGCTTGAAAATTAATGAGTAGTTAAAAAGGGGACTGTATTATTTCGTTAGAGATGGTAAGCTAAGTTTCTGTTACAGATGAAGACATTATTTGCATAGCATAGACTTTCAATTCGTCCCTCAGATGAATTGCTCAGGACCTCCCTGTAAACAACATTCCTGGTTTTGCTCTCTGGCTGGAGGATGACCAGGCTGTCAGGTGAACTGACTCTGGAGCATGCCACATAGAACTGGCCATGGGAGAAACAGGCAGTTTCCCTTACTTGTGTTTTCCTAATGGCATCTGTAAATATTTTCCTGTGTTTTTTGTCTCTTTTCCCTTTAACCTTGCTGCTGTGAAAGCAAAAGCAAAAGTGAAACTGAAACTCCTCTGCTTGTGTTTTGCATTTGGATCAGATTTCTTTTCAGGTGGGGAGGGGGGAGTAGAACTCCTTAGCATCAGAGCTTGCTAATATTAATATAAGAAATACTCATGCTGCGATGGTCATTTTGAAAAATCCTTTCTTAGTGAGCACCTAGAAGCCAAGAGGAACATACATGGCAAATTTCAAGTTTGTAGGCTTTACGGTTCTGGAGATTTCGTGATGAATGCATGAGTGGTTTTTGCTTTTATATATAGATTAATTTATGTTAAGAGCTTTGCATCTCCAGTAAGATATTTTTTGCTGAGTCCCAAAATACATTTCATATTTGATTATGTGAGGTTCTTACAGCAGCACTGTCCAACCTTGGCAACTTTAAGACTTGTGGACTTCAACTCCCAGAATTCCCCAGCCAATCTACATTCCGATACACACAAACCCTTGCAGAGTGGACCGCAGATCTGCAGAATGACATGAGGACCAAGGCAAGATGGACACCCAACATTTCTCTGTCTTTATTGCCCTCCAACCTTGGAACTCAGGAAAAAAGGGTTAGTTTGTTTTTGCCACTCACTTTTGCAAAGGACTTTTGGAATTTGCTGGAGGGCTGTTAAAAAAAAAAAGCACAGTTGAGTTGCATGTGATTATGGAGTGAAAATTTGCTCAGTTCTCTCTATCCCTTTAGGCTTCTTGGAATCACAGAACAT
Source organism: Thermophis baileyi (assembly GCA_003457575.1). NCBI lineage: Eukaryota > Metazoa > Chordata > Lepidosauria > Squamata > Dipsadidae > Thermophis > Thermophis baileyi. Next base: position 3,240,746 of record QLTV01002580.1, read on the forward strand.
ATTTTACTGGAATTACATGCTCCAGTGCTTTGAAGTTTCATCAACAGGAAGTCTAGGAGGCATAAGATAATATAATATCTGAAGACTCTTCCCTGTATGTTATCATATTATGTATATGTTGGACTATGTAGTCCTTCATCCAGACTGAGTTCCCCAATCCTTCTTATCTCTAGATTTTAAATTTAGCTAAAAGAAAACAAAGCATAAATACAAAGCTAAAAGAACTGCAGCAGTAATTGAGTTTATCAAGCTAAATCAAGCTTCATTATCATTGTTGGATAGGTTGTGGTTAAGTCTGTTGGGTAACAGATTAGGTAAGTCTCAGTGGTGGGTTTCAAATTTTTTTTTACTACCGGTTCTGTGGGCATGGCTTGATTGGTGGGTGTGGCTTGGTGGTCATATGACTGGGTGGGCATGGCTTGGTGGGCGTGGCAGGGGAAGGTTACTGTAAAATCTCCATTCCCTCCCCACTCCAGGGGAAGGATACTGTAAAATCTCCATTCCCTCCCCACTCCAGGAGAAGGTTACTGCAAAATCCCCATTTCCTCCCGATCAGCTGGGACTCAGAGAATAGATGGGGGCGGGGCCAGTCAGAGGTGGTATTTACCGGTTCTCCGAACTACTCAAAATTTCCGCTACCGCTTCTCCAGAACTGGTCAGAACCTGCTGAAACCCACCTCTGGTAAGTCTGGAGTTTGACAGCCAGAGTAGGTAGGGTGTGTATGTTAAACCTAATCTGACAGCTCTTACACAGGTGAGAACTGAGTTTAAGAGGGGTTGGTAAGAAGTTAGAACTAGCTTTGAATCCAAAGGAGTAGGAGGAAAACAGGGAGTCAAAATTACCAAACTTTGCCTGGCTTATATCAAAGTAACACATACTGAAGAGGAAGAGACTTGTCCAATGGGGCTCTTATGCTGCTCGATAAAACCCCAAACAAGATAATTTTTTTTCTTCTGATCCAAAAAGCAAAGGAACATTTCCAACAGCTGACTATCTGGTTCTTTTCTTTGCTACTTTGAATTTGAGAACCCCCAATGTTTTATTAAGTGACTTGCAATATCCTTTTACCTAGAAAGTAAAACATCAGGTGGTGATGTAATGGGAAGCTGGGCATTTTATATTCCTCCCTCTCCCTTTCTTGGCCTTTATTCTTTTAAATGCATCAACAGGTGTTTTGAATAAGACAGGCACACTGTAGCTTTTTATGCACTTTGAATCTCACATTCCATGTTGCAAAGTTTATCCAGGCTGTATATTTAATGGAGTTGGCATGTCTACAGAAAATGTCCATATAGAAGAGGGGGTCAACTTCAGGGGTGGGTTCCTCTCGGTTCAGACCGGTTCTCCCGAACCAGTAGCGGCCCACTGGTGATGTCACGATGACATCATCAAACCGGATCGGTCGTTGCCAGTCCGTGGGGCCGCCATCTTTTTTTAAAATTTTTTTCGATTTTTTAAATTTTTTTTAAATTTTTTTTTCCTTCTGAGCATGCACAGAAGCCAACTTCCGGCACTGTGCATGTGGTCGCCATCTTTTTTTGGCTTTTTAAAATTTTTTTCAGATTTTTTGTTACTGCGCATGCGCACGCACGTGAAGTGCGCGCGCACCCACGCGGCGCGGGAGGGAGCGAACTGGCAGTGAGGTAAGTTGGAACCCACCCCTGGTCAACTTATTTTCCAAAGCACCAGAAGGCAAGACAAGAAGCAATGGATGGAAACTAACCAAGGAGAGAAGCAACCTGGAATTAATGAGAAACTTCCTGACAGTGAAGACAATTAACTAGTGGAACAGTTTGCCTTCAGAAGTTGTGGATGCTTCATCACTGGAGGTTTTTAAGAAGAGACTGGACAGTCACCTGTCTGAAATGGTATAGGACCTCCTGCTTGAGCAGGGGGTTGGACTAGAAGACCTCCAAGACCCCTTCCAACTCTATTATTCTATGTCCTATGTTCTATATAAGTCTAAGTGCTATTGCTAGTGCTATTTTAGCAAATTCTTCCATCTCTTTCTGTGTAGTGGCAAAGACTGCATGGCAGAAGGCATATTCAGCTTCTCTTCTGGGTGGCCCAGTGCTCAAAATCAGCCACTGTGTTGGTTCATTGTAGTGCCTTCTGCCTGATGGTGCCAGTTTCATATATTGTTGAATTAGACCAGGGAATTGGGCAGGCACAGTTATCGTTCTGTGTCAGCAAATCCAAACAAATTTCTGCTACGCATAGCCTTATTTTCACCTTTCTTTTAAGGGTGGCATTTAGCCAGACCACCCTGCTAAGAAATGAACCAACTTTTGAGTCCCTCTAGATAAACCTCTGAAGGGTGGCTATTAACCCATACATTTAAGACTCAATTTCAGAGGTGTTAACTCCCAGATTTTTATATCCTCAGTTTGTTAGAAAAATGCTGCAATTTGGAACTGCTCAACTGTCTATTTTTTAAATAGACATTTTAATCTGACAAGCCAGACTCTGGCTATTTTGGATAGGCGCTTCTCAGAATCTCTAATTCAGGCACCAACAATTATGTTAAAGTAATTCTGGCTGAAATTCTCCATTTCACTGGCTTCCATTACAACCAAGGTTTGAAATCCATTGGTTGTGAATTTGGCTGATGATTTGCTAATCTACCGATGGTATGCCAGAAAGTAAGCAACCCTCACGATTAATATAAATAATTGAGATGGGGGCTATTTGCTTTTTCATCTGGGTTCTGTGTGAATAGAAGCAAAGCCATTAAGACTACCTAGAGATAGGTAATCCAAAAGGTTGTGGAAATTATGAAGTTAGGCAGTTTGACAGAAACTCTGTATCTATAGCTTTCCTATCCTCAAAGAGGAAGAATACAAAAGGAAGTACCAATCGTAGAGAATATTTATAGTTCAGGGTTGAACTGTGTGGTCTTTGATGCTCTCTGAGTTTGGTTGTTTTCTTGCAGATGCACTGATGGTATTATCTAGTTTGGTAAGGAAACGTCTTCAACAAAATAACCAAGCTCAGAGAGCACCAAGGACCCCACAGAAAATAAAGTGCTTCGAACTTTCCTAAGAAGTAGGCTAAGAGGGAGATGCTAAGATTATCCATTATCCAACGAAGGAAAGGCAGTGTCAGGCCGAAGCCATTTTCTTTGGATCTTTGGCCTGCCACACTTTATGCTATTTTAAAATGTATTCTTTGCTATGGGAATTTGGGAGGGGGCAGTTGCATGAGGGATGCCTGCATGTAGCCATAACAAATTCCTTCTAGATTGTCAAGGTCATCCTTTGTCCTGCAGCTGCACGGAAGGAGGGGAAGTTCCTACCAAGCTGCCAGATGAAGATTGGTTCATGTGATGAACTTGGGGGTGTGGGGACAAAGGCTTGAACTTTCAACTGGGTGGAGAAACCCCGAAGACTTCAGATTCGGGATTTCTCCCAGCAGTGCTGACATGGCTCTGTTAATAAATTGGAACTTTGAGGAATGCTTTGCCTCGGACTCTGATTTAATTCCAGATGCTATTCGGAACCCTGACAGGCAGAGCAGAAACTGTTGCAAAATCCCAGTGGATGATTTTCAATTTAATTTGCACCAGCCCATTCCTTGTCAATCCCAACATCCAGATCAGAGCAAGCATACCTGTTATTCAGTTCACCTCGGCCAAAAAAAATAAAAAAATAAAAAAATAGAGCTTCATATTTATATGTTAAACATCAGCAAACATCAAAACAGTTAAGCAAGAATTTATCTTATCTGGATCTTTATATCTCTATCAAAAGGGGAGAACTTCTCAGAGCCTCTGGAAACATTACTGTAGCTAATTAGCATGGAAACATCCCAAAGGGAGTGGCCTTTGGTTATTCCAATCTTAACTATTTATATAGGACTGCACAATAGAGATGAAAAGGAGGACACCAGGTGATCCCTCTTTTATTCTTTTAAGAGCCGTGGTGGCACAGTGGTTAGAGTGCAGTACTGCAGGCTACTTCTGCTGACTGCCGGCTGCCTGCAATTTGGCAGTTTAAATCCCACCAGGCTCCAGGTTGACTCAGCCTTCCCTCCTTCCGAGGTGGGTAAAATGAGGACCCAGATTGTTGGAGGCAATATGCTGACTCTGTAAAACCGCTTAGAGAAAGCTGTAAAGCGGTATATAAGTCTAAGTGCTATTGCTATTGCTATTCTGCATAATGAAAGACACAGTATGGTAGATGGGAATGAAGTACCCAACAGGACAAAATGAAAAGGTCCCTTGTTTGTTAATGCTATTCCTAATCTTCCTAGTGATGAATAAGATGAACATTGTTATAAATCCAATCTTTTGGTGCTGCCATCTCCACCGTTCATTTGAATAAGGCTATTTGAGAAAACACAGATCTCTCAAAGAAGTTCATTATAACCCTCATCTGAATCTGTGGAGTTTTTTATTTTTTATTTTTATTTTAAATTCAGGTTTTGCCCTTTTGGCTAAGCCTTACAGGGAATTAGTACAATACAAGAATGACATTCTACTGCAGAGCAGTTTATTAAAACTAGACAAACGCCGACCATAGACTGAAGTAAAATCCAGCTTTTAGTTGCAAAGCCATTTTTTTTCCTGTTCCGCAGGCAAAATGGAGGGTTAATAAAAATGCACGAAAACACAAGAGGAGCGTGAAGTTTAAAATAAAAGTGGTTAAAAATATAGCTTGTAACCGTCTATATATATATAAAATCTTATTACTTTCCGTCTGTTTAAGAGTGTTACTTTATTCTGTAGGAACATCCCGTTTCTGGCCTCAGCCATACATAGGTAATTGGAAAAAGATATACTGCAAAACAAGAAATGACAATTCAACGTTTGCTGGTGCAAAACCAGTCTAAGCCAATCATTTATCCCCAAAGCTTATTTCCCTATAAGGCTTAACCACAAGGACATGTTCTCACATGTTTAAATATACATTGTGAAACTGCACAATAGTATTTCCATTCCAATTGAGGTCTGAAGGTAATGACCACCAACCAGGCTGATGATTTGCTGTACACCTATTATAATTCAGCAAAGCAATCTTTCCCTGCTTAAATATAAATAATTGGGAATGGAGGTTATTTCATTTGCATCTCAATGCAGTTTGAGACCTTGTGGAAGGAAATTTGAATCGTCCTTTTTTTTTTTTTTTGCAAATAATGGCCTTGCTTTTTATTTAATACTATACCAACCTGGAGACATTTCCTAGCAATCCCAAAGGTGCTTCTTCAAAAGGCAATTGGTCTTCTTTTGTTTTTGCTTGAAGACGTTTCGCTTCTCATCCAAGAAGCTTCTTCAGTACTGACTGGATGGTGGAGAATGGAAGGATTTATATTCCTTGAAGTCATCTGGTTGTTAGCACTCTTCCTGAGAGTCATTGAGGTCAGTTGGAAGTTTATCTGTGCCCTCAGGGTCACCTGAATAATGCAAATGGCTGTGAAACCTTCTTGAAACTGCTGAAAGGACTGTGTTGTAAACAAGAGATAGGTGGTGCTGTATCCCTCCGTGAACAGCTGAGATTGGCTGTTCACTCTTAATCATAGATGGCCTCTTTGACCCTTCTTTCAAACCAGCGGTTTGTCCAGACTTTACTGTTTTCAAAAGAGCACTCAGACAGAGTGCTAACAACCAGATGACTGCAAGGAATATAAATCCTTCCATTCTCCACCATCCATTCAGAACCGAAGAAGCTTCTTGGATAAGAAGAGAAATGTCTTCAAGGAAAAAACAACAAAAGTCCAGTTGCCTTTTCAAAAAGCATCTTGAGCTGTTTCGGCTAGAGTGCAGTACTGGTTAGAGTGCAGTACTGCAGGCTACTTCTGCTGACTGCCGGCTGCTTGCAATTTGGCAGTTCAAATCTCACCAGGCTCAAGATTGACTCAGCCTTCCATCCTTCCGAGGTGGGTAAAATGAGGACCCAGATTGTTGGGGGCAATAGGCTGACTCTGTGAACCGCTTAGAGAGGGCTGTAAAGCACTGTAAAGCGGCATAGATGTCTAAGTGCTATTGCTATCTTTGGGACAACCATGACCTGGATGACTGAGAATCTCCATAGACATTTCCTAAGAATCATGCTGCTAGGAAAATTTCTAGTGATAATAGCAGTCCACGGTGACAAGTTTGTAAAACATGGACCTGACTCAGCAGGCATACTTTGAAAGTGTTAGAAATATTAGAAATATAACGAGCTTTAGGGAAAAAAATAAATGACAATTACAGGATAGAATGTCAGGTTACAAGACCAGGATCACATGTGAAGTTCCAATTAAACTGATTTATTGCTAGTTATGCCTATGCGCAGGAATCTACTCAATTAACTATTAGTACTATTTTGGCACTAGAGAAGGGTCAATGGAATTCAAGAGGGGTTGAACTGACTTCATTTGCGGTTATTTAGAGACTCTAGGCTTAGTCCTCTTTTCACTCTGCCCCCAGATTCTGCCACTCCTTCTCCTACATAGAAAGGCAGAAGTCATAATTGTATAGCTTTTTTAATTCCCCTTTTATTTCTTTTTCTTACTTTCTATCCTTTTTGTTTCATTTTGTGTACTTTTACTGTATTGAGAAATTCTATATACACACATACAGTACATATACATACACACATACACACACACATCACTGTATAGTTTTTTTAATTCCCCTTTTCCTTCTTCTTCTTACTTTCTATCCTTTTTGTTTCATTTTGTGTACTTTCACTGTATTGAGAAATTCTACACACACACACACACACACACACACACACACAGATATAGATATAGATATAGATATAGATATAGATAGAGATAGAGATAGAGATATAGATATAGATGGTCTTATTTTGGGGGAAACACGGGATATAGATATAGATATAGATATAGATATAGAGATAGAGATAGAGATAGAGATAGAGATAGAGATAGATATAGATAGATATATATAGATATATATAGATATATATAATATATAATTATTATTGTATATCTTTAGGCAAAACAGTTACCTATGTCACATTTTACATTTCCACTTTTCTCCACTTGCATTCTCCTCTCATTTATGTAACTATTAATGAACAATCTGATATTTTTAATGTAGATCAATCTGATGTTATTCTTTGTTGCATTAATTTCTTCAGGCAGACTTTTAATATCTCTGCATTGGGATGGCGCGAAATGTAACTTGCTTGTTAAATACCCCTCAGAAGTGTGCGTTCAATTTCCATACACTGTTTTTAAGAATCTTGTTCTGATGGGCAACCATTTAAAACAAAACCCAAGCAAAGCTAAAGCAAGTTTATTCTTTAAAAAAAATGTCAGAAACACAAACGTATTAACTATATACAAGAAAACATTTTTTTCCTCCTGGCCCTGTCCACTTTTTTAACCTGATCCATCTATTTTGCAACTCCAATGTGTCACTCAAATGCTAAACATGTTCCTCCACAAATGTTGCATATTCAGAATAGGGTTTCCTGTGACGTGGGTTAGCTGAGAGAGAAGGACTGGCCCAAAGTCACCCAGTTGGCTTTCATGCCTAAGGTGAGATTAGAACTCACAGTCTCTCAGTGATTGGCCAAAGGCACCCAGCTGGTTTTCATGCCTAAGGTGGGACTAGAACTCACAGACTCTTGGTGATTGGTCCAAAATCACCCAGTTGGCTTTCATGTCCAAGGCAGGACTCTAACATATGGTGTCCTGGTTTCCAGTCTAATGCATTAACCAATAGACCAAACTGGCTGTCTTATCATTTTTATACAAAACTCAAGGTGGCAAACATATCGAATACACCCTTCTCCTATATTTAAATCCTGTGTATTATTCTGCAGGGTCTCAAGCAGAGGTGGGTTCCTCCTGATTCAGACCGGTTCTCCTGAACTGGTAGCAACCCGCTAGTGACATCACGATGACATCACGGATCCGGTTCAGTCGGTGCCAGTCTGTGGGCGCCGCCATCTTTTTTTTAAATTTTTCTTAAATTTTTTTTTATTTTTTTCTTCTGCGCATGTGCAGAAGCCGAGTTTCCGGCACTGTGCATGCATCGCCATCTTGTTTTTGGCTTCTTCTTTTTTTTTTGAATTTTTTTTTTATTTTTTTGCATGCGCGCGAAGAAAGCGAACCAGCAGCGAGGTAAGTTAGAACCCACCCCTGGTCTCAGGATTTAGCTCCCCTCCACACCTGCCTGGCTGGGGTTACTGTTGTTAATTTTGATCTTGTGCTGAAAACAATGGGAGATCTGTTAGAGTTATCAATGGCAATCCATCAGTGAAGTCAGTGAAATGAAATTCAGCCTCCATGCTATCTTCTCTGGCTCAACAGGATGGAGATCTTTGAAATCCAGAGCTGGGGAGAGATTTCCTGACAGAACAATTAACCAGTGGAACAGCTTGCCTGCAGAGGTTGTGGGTGCTCCATCACTGGAGGTTTTCGAGGGGAGATTGGACATCCATTTGTTTGAGGTGGTGGTGTGAGTTTCCTGCTTAAGTAGGGGGTTGGACTGGAAGACCTCCGGGTTCCCTTCCAACTCTATTATTCTGTTCTGATATTCTATTATTCTTTCTATGATCATGTGTATCCATCCCACCAAGTCCAAAGAAAATCCAGAATGGTATAGCCATGGAGAAGACCTCCAAGATCTCTTTCAACCCTGTTGATCTATGTTCTAAGATTACTTTCTTGCTCCTTTTTAAGTGTGATCAGGACTCCTCTTTGTCTTGATAACAGCTTTTTTTATCTGGAACTTTTATCAACAGTAAGCTCTAAAGGACAACTTTTCCAAAAAGCGATTTAAACTGTTGATAAGAAAGATGTTAGTTAAATTATCTGGCATTGCTCTGGGCTGTTTTGCAAGAGATGAAACAGTTCTGAATAAATAAAAGGATTCCTTTTTTAATCAAAATGGAAGAAAAAGGAATTCATGGCATATGATATATTGATTAGACAATGGCAATTCCATACAATTATCTGAATCATACTTCAGAGTAAAATAAGGAATGAATACATGATACCCTTCATAGAAAGATGATTCTCTGAATTCAAAGGATTCGTTTTTAAGTAGCAACATAGAAAGAAGATGCAGAATTGTCCTCAACTCAGGGGTGGGTTCTGGCTTACCTCACTGCCGGTTCGCTTCCTCATGTGCCGCGTGGGCGCGCACATGTGCAGTGCTAAAAACCCAGCTTCTGCACGTGTGCAGAAGCAAAAAACAAGATGGCGGCACCTATGGCGCCGCCGAGAGACCTGGTTTGGGGGCGTGTTCAGCCGGCCATCGCTGCCGGTTCAGCGAGCGGGGGAAAATTCCCGCTACCGGTTCTATAGAGCCGTTCCGAATCGGCAGGAACCCACCTCTGCCTCAACTCTAACTCCCCATCTTTATTGTAGCAATTTAATAAATGGTTTAACAAAGTATTTTTCTTTGAAATTTAAATTAGGCTGTTATGTACTGACATACGGAGTATGGATTTGCATAGCTGCCGCTGATTGGCTAATCCAGCGGCGGGAGAAATAAACTGCTGTCAATGGCTAGCCGGCTTCAGGGAAGCCCTAAAAAATGGCTTCCCTGCAGCCCGCCAGCAGTCCGTATTAGCTCAAGCTAATAGACAATAACAGTGCTGAACTGTTCCTACGTCTCGACTCTTCATTCACGTGCGAATCTAAGCGCGAATCTAACAACTTCAGCTTGGAAGAATTGGGAGGAAATGTTACAAATTTTTTTTAAGGAATCACATCGATTTGCAAAATTTGTGTTTCTTCTCTGCTCCTTAAATACTAATGATTAATTTCACATACTGTGAACAATTTCACATGAACCCCCCCCCATTTTTTTAATTTTTTTTTTAGAATTGCTTCAGCAAGGTCATCCTAATTTGTACTTAGATGGGATGAATGAACGTTCTGGAAAAGGGTAAAGATAAAACATTGCTTCTAAGAAACAGACATGGATATGTCCTTACGCTCACAATTAGTTGAACTCAATTATTTTTTGTATTACCAATGAAAGATCAAGGCAACCCTTAGCCTGAAAGAAACTATCCTCGGAATATGTGTAAGCAGGATATACTGTATGTGTGTGAAGTATATACTTGTTTGTGTGTGTGTGTGTGTGTGTGTGTGTGTATGTAGTGGTGCCAAGTGCCAGCAAATCAAGAGGAAGGAGTAGAAGATGCTGGAGAAGTACCAGGACCTGAAGGAGGAACTAGACAGGATGGGGAAAGTCAAGGCCAAAATGGTCACAGGGATGGTAGGAACACTTAGGGCTGTGATTCCTAAGTTGGGAGAGAGGCTCCACCTTAGACTGTCTACTGTTGACCTCACCCCATTCCTAAGAGGTCTGTAAGGGGCGTGCATAAGCGCACCAACGTGCCTACCATCCCTGTCCTACTGTCCCCATTTATTCGTATCCATTTCCTGTATTCATAATCATGTTTATACCTATATCTGTTATCTTATATGCTTGACAAATAAATAAAATAAAAAAATAAATAAACTATGCAGAACCCTCAAACTCCCTGGTTTCTGGTAGAGGACCAAGACTGAGAAGAGAAACTACCCATATAGGTGAGAAGGGAAATATCTCTCTCTCTCTCATCTTCTACCTATCCATCTGTCTGTCTGTTGTCTGTCTGTCTAACCTATCCTATCCTATCCTATCCTATCCTATCCTATCCTATCCTATCCTATCCTATCCTATCCTGTCCTGTCCTGTCCTGTCCTGTCCTGTCCTGTCCTGTCCTGTCCTGTCCTGTCCTGTCCTATCCTATCCTATCCTATCCTATCCTATCCTATCCTTAATCTTCTATCATCTATCTATCTATCTATCTATCTATTCTATTATCTATCTATCTATCTATCTATCTATCTATCTATCTCTCTCTATTTATCTATCATCTCTTAACTATCTCTCTTTTTTCATCTCTCACTCTCTCACTCTCTATCTCAATCATCTATCTCTCTCTCT
>QLTV01002580.1:3301191-3324776 GCA_003457575.1 Thermophis baileyi
ATCCTTCTACAAAGCCACTCTTGCCGGGTAGCTGCCCTGCATGCCCTAGCATCAATCAGAGGCTCCTCCTCTCCACTTGAGTCACTCAACTCCTTCTGGGGAAGTGCAGAAGGCCCTGGTTGGTTATCGTCCTCTGGCCCTGCGTCCTCCTCGGTCTCGGACTCAGGTGCCGGAGATACAGAATGATATTGCCACCCCATGATCGGTTCTTGGTCTTCCGGATCCATGAGCAGCTGCGCGGGACTTGGCCAAGCCACAACACAAACCGGCTGAATACCACCTCTGGTTCTGCCCCATTTTCTGATCTTTCTTGCCATGTTTGTGAAGTGAATCACTGCAGTTGTTCTGTTAGTAACGTGGTTGTGAAATGAATCTGGCTTCCCCCTTGCCTTTGCATGTCAGAAGGTCGCAAAAGGGGATCACATGACCCTGGGATATTGCAACAATTGTAAATATGGGTCAGTTGCTAAGCATCTGAATTTTGATCATGTAACCGTGGGGAGGCTGTAATGGTCATAAGTGTGAAAGTCACTTTTTTCCCAGGGCTGTTGTAACTTTGAACGGTGGCTAAACTAACTGTTGTAAGTCGAGGACTACCTACACTGGCATTTGCGGGTTTGGGTGGGGCGAGGAAAGCAAGGAAAGGCAAACAATGACATCCACACCATGGTGACACAATATACGTACTTTGCTCTTTTGTGTGAGGGTTGTGACATTACATACGGGTACAAAAGAATGGTAGCTTGCATTGCCGATCGTGTGGTGCTGGTTTCATCGTTTTAATCATAGCAGCGGATTGTGCAGATTGTGGGGTGTGAAAGAGCAGCTCCACACAAGAAGGTCTGAATAAACTGATGCATTGCTACTCATGCCTATGCACAGGAATTTTCTCAACTAATGGTTAGCATCTGTTTGGAGTTAGGTCGGGATGAATGGAATTCAAGGGAGGTTGAGATTACTTCCTTTGTGGCTACATAGGGATTCTAGGCTGATCCCTCTTTTAACCCCACTCTTGGGTTCTGCCAGTCTTTTTCCTACAAGATGTCAATAAATGGAGAATTTGTATGTCCGCTTCTGTAGATCCGTCTTGAAAAACAAATAGCAAGGATTCTGTTAGAAAAGCTTGGTAAAGACAAATCTGATTTGAGGCATAAATGACCAGACTCAAATTAACCTACTTCAGACACATTATGTAGAAGAATCTCATGATGGGAAAGATGGAAGGAAAGAGAAGAAGAGGACAACCAGCAGCAAGGTGAACAGAGTTGGAAGATACCTTGTAGGTCACCTAGTCCAGCCCCCTGCCCAAACAGGAGACCCTACACCATTTCTGACAGATGGCAGTCCAGTCTCTTCTTGAAAGCTTCCAGTGATGAAGCTCCCACAACTTCTGAAGGCAACTTCTGTCCCATCGGTTGATTGTTCTCACTGTCAGAAAATTTCTCCTAATTTCTAGGTTGAAATAAGGAGAAATTTTAGCACTTAGCAATAGCACTTAGACTTATATACCGCTTCATAGTGCTTTTACAGCCCTCTCTAAGCGGTTTACAGAGTTAGCATATTGCCCCCAACAATCTGGGTCCTCATTTTACCCACCTCAGAAGGATGGAAGGCTGAGTCAACCTTGAGCCGGTGAGATTTGAACCGCCGAACTGCAGATAGCAGTCAGCTGAAGTAGCCTGCAGTGCTGCACTCTAACCACTGCGCCACTGCGCCACCTCGGCTCTTAAATTTTCTGACAGTGAGAACAATCAACCCATGGTGGATGGACTCATTGACAGTGGGAATGAGTTCACCATTGGAAGTGCTGAAGGATCAATTTAGGAATAAACCGCCATGGAGAAAATCTATCTACGAGGTCGCTAAGAGTAAAAAAAAATGACTTGATTACCATCATCTTCACCATCACAGGAGCCATGGTGGAGCAGTGGTTAGAATGCAGTCGGATCCTGACCTGCTCAAGGTTGACTCAGCCTTCCATCCTTCCGAGGTGGGTAAAATGAGGACCCAGATTGTTGGGGGCAATAGGCTGACTCTGTAAACCACTTAGAAAGGGCTGTAAAGCACTGTGAAGTGGTATATAAGTCTAAGTGCTATTGCAAAATGCTATTGCTATCTTCATCATCATCAATCACAGACCAATAAACTGGGAAGGAAGGCCATGCTGCAATTTGCTTCAGAATTTGCCAAAAGTTATCTTCTCTTAAAAGGAAGCTGCTGTCTTTCTGCTTTATTCTCTGTGTGCTTGAGAATTATTTTGGAACTTCTCTTCATGGTATCTTTTGAGTTTATTTTTAGAGGTGATAAAGGATGCCTTTAGTGGTGTTTTTCTGAGGCATCTCTTTCCATCATCCTGAAACCTTCTTGGCTGCCCATAATTCCCAGGATAAAAATCCCAGTCTGAACAATTTCTTCTAAATTTCTTCCATTGGGCTTTGCCAGAATTGTGGGAAGCCAGAGAAGCTACAATTGTTGAGAATTCAATGGCATTACAAAAGGAAAAAAAAAATTTCTATGTCTCTTTTGATTAAAATAACTCCAGGAACACCATCCTCAACTCTTGGGAACTTCACCAGAAATTCTTTGTCCTTTTGAAAAAAAAAATGAAAGCAAATTTTCTATCTCATCAATTGAAAACTGGTGGGAAAAATTTCAGGAGAAATTTCTGTGGTGTACTGACTAACAGAATAACAGAGTTGGAAGGGACTTTGGAGGTCTTCTAGTCCAACCCCCTGCTCAAGCAGGTGACCCCATACCAGAGGTGAAATGCTACCGGTTCGGACCGGTTCTCCCAAACCGGTAGTAAAAAATGCTACCGGTTCAGGCGAACCGGTGTATCCGACGATCAGCTGTGCGACGATCAGCTGTGCCGCATGATCTAGATTAGCTAGAAAGCAGGATTTCCTGCTTTCTAGCTAATCTAAATCGCGCGGCACAGGTGATCCCCCCCTTCACTGTTCTACTTACCTTTGCAGACTCTGATAGCTTCAAAATTCTCCTTTTTCAGCGCTGCATGGTAGTGCCTGCGGCACGCATGCATGCACAGTGCACATGCGCGCACGAAGCCCGCGCGAAGCGAACCGGTAGCAGACTTCAGAGGATTTCACCCCTGCCCCATACTATTCCAGACTAGAAGTGCAGCTGAAGGCTTAATCTCATACTTGGTACAGAATTTAAAACCGAGGTTATGGCTACTACTTACCTGACCAATTTCCCTCTACGTTTCTTCTTAACTCATATCTTAACTCATGTCAGCCTTCCTTTTCCAAGGAAACGTATTTGACTAGAATGTCTGATGCTGTATAATTAATAGGCCAGGGAGTCTTTCGATAGGAAACACACTGTGCAAGCTGTTACACTGTTTTAACTAAAACAGTTATTGCTGTGCAGGCTTTTCACAGAAGGAAAACACAACCAAGGCGGTAGACTTGGAAGACTACCATGAATCCATGTTTACGAGAGACCTTAGCGGCACAGTTTCCAGAGCTCTAAGGAAGCATCCAGTTTGTCTGGCATGTGAGAACCACACTCAGAAAGTGGGAAGAGGGGGACAAGGTCTATTTTGAGGGGTAGTTTCAGGAGAACCAAGGGAATGTTGGTTGACCTTCTGTGGCCCTCGGGATGACATTTTTATTCCTTTGCATGCTTCGGTGCCTTTGAGTCAGTCTTCTTCCTGATGATTGCCTGAACAGGTCCCTACAGTTTTCTTGGCAAGATTTTAAAAGTGGTTTACCATTGCATGCTTCCTAGGGCTGAGAGGTTGTAACTGGCCCAAAGTCACCCACTTTCTTATTCAACTATACTGAACTGTCCTCTAAAAATCAAAACCTCTCATATTACATGTCAATTTCTCCCTACTTTCTTTAGCTTTCATATACAGATTAACAGAGTTGGAAGGGACCTTGTAGGTCATCTAGTCCAACCCCCCTGCCCAAGCAGACCCTACACCATTTCTGACAGATGGCAGTCCAGTCTCTTCTTGAAAGCTTCCAGTGATGAAGCTCCCACAACTTCTGAAGGCAACTTCTGTTCCATTGGTTGATTGCTCTCACTGTCAGAAAATTTCTCCTTATTTCCAGGTTGAATCTCTCCTTGGTCAGTTTCCATCCATTATTCCTGGTCTGGCCTTCAGGTGCTTTGGAAAATAGCTTGACCCCTTCCTCTCTGTGGCAGCCCCTCAACTATTGGAAGCCTGCCTTCTCTTCACTCGACTAGCCATGCCCAGTTCCTGCATGTTTTAGCCTCCAGTCCCCTTTCTAGAGTCTCAACATCTTTTTTATAGTGTGGTGACCAAAACTGGATGCATTATTCTAGGTGTGGTCTTACTAAGGCTTTATAGAGTGGTATTAGTACCTCACTTGATCTTGATTGTATCCCTATGTTAATGCAACTTAGGATTGCATTGGCTTTTTTGGGTGCCGCTGCACACTGTTGGCTCATATTTAATTGGTTGTCCACTAAGACTCCAAGATCCCTCTAATATCTGATTCTTTTTTGCCACCCTTTCTTCTCTGAAAGGAGAGCCAGCTTGGTGTAGTGGTTAAAGCATCAGGCTAGAAACAGGGAGACTATGAGTAGAACAAAGCTAATTGGGTGACCCCCTGCACCAAGAGACAATTAGAAAGAAGATCAGAAGAATCAAAGAGACTCACATTAATATGCTTACTATTAAATAGGATGCTGAAGTACACATATCCAGCTTCCAAGGTTAATTTTAATAAATCTAAGAAGATTGTGTAAGGATCTTGCTTTCTTGACTGTAGGCAACACTTAGGGGGCTGGACAATAGGGTGGGTCACTTGCGGCAGGCTGAAGGAAAAATAGCAGTGACGGGGAAGGACACAAAGAGCTTTCCTACGCAATATTGCCATACCCACATCTGCAGTCAGGAACCCTCTTAAATATGCTTGCCTATTAATTCAAGAAACTCCCTTCCCGCATGGATTTTCTCAGGGTCTTAACCAAACTTCACTTAGTCATCCTGATTATTTCTCCACAATAAACCTAACATTAATGGTGTATCTTATAGGACAATGGATATGTTTACTGAAGTTCTCACCAGGAAATGTGCCAATGATTCCTTGCAACCAAATCCTTGTGGGCTCCATAGGATAAAATCAGCATCTTGATTTAAGACCAGAATAGCCGGTGAAACGAATAAAGGATTTAAAAGGAGAATTGTTGTTAACAGTTGTTAATTGAATCTGGCTTCTCCATTGACTTTTCTTATCAGAAGGTCGCAGAAGGTGATCACATGACCCCTGGACATTGAAACCATCATAAATACATGCTATTGCCAAGTGTCCAAATTTTGATCTTGTGACCATGGGGAGACTATTTTATTTATTTATTTATTTATTTTATTTATTTATTTGTTTGTCAAACATGTACAAGATAGCAGGTATAGGTATAATCATAAACATAATCAAAGTGAATACAGATAGATGAAGACAATAGGACAGTAGGACAGGGACGGTAGGCACGCTGGTGCGCTTATGCACGCCCCTTACAGACCTCTTAGGAATGGGGTGAGGTCGACAGTAGACAGTCTAAGGTTAAAGTATTTTGGGTTTGGGGAAGAAACCACAGAGTCAGGTAGTGAATTCCAGGCATTGATCACTCTGTTGCTGAAGTCGTATTTTCTGCAGTTGATTTGGAGCGGTTTACATTAAGTTTGTTATCTATTGTGTGCTCGTGTATTGTTGTGGTTGAAGCTGAAGTAGTCATTGACAGGTAGGAGGACATTGTGGCAGATAATTTTATGAACTACATTTAGATCGGAATCTAAATGTAAATGTAAATGTAAATGTAAAGACTAATCTGAATCCTGTACAGAAGTCAATATCCATTTGCAGTTAGAAACTTCATTATTTCTTCAAATGGGCATCTGAAGGCCATTGCAGAGTTGGGAAGTGATAGATAGAAGAGGACAGAATCTTTGACTTTATTTGGGGGAAATGCATAAATTTTACAGTGTGCAACAGAACCTAAACACCCCATCCTTTTCCCTCCCAGAAGATTTTCCCATCAGCAGTTTCCCCCATCCCAGTCCAGTAGACCACTCCTAGAATACTGCATCCAGTTTTGGTCACCACACTATAAAAAAGATATTGAGACTCTAGAAAGAGTGCAGAGAAGAGCAACCAAGACAATTAGGGAACTGGAGGCTAAAACATACGATGAATGGTTGCAGGAACTGGGCATGGCTACTCTAGTGAAGAGAAGGACCAGGGGAGACATGATAGCAGTATTCCAATATTTGAGGGGCTGCCACAGAGAGGAGGGGGTCAAGCTATTTTCCAAAGCACCTGAAGGCCAGACAAGGAATAATGGATGAAAACTGAACAAGGAGAGATTGAACCTGGAAATAAGGAGAAATTTTCTGATAGTGATAATCAACCAATGGAACAGCTTGCCTTCAGAAGTTGTGGGAGCTTCATCACTTGAGACTTTCAAGAAGAGATTGGACTGCCATTTGTCAGAAATGGTGTAGGGTCTCCTGCTTGGGCGGGCGGTTGGACTAGATGACCTACAAGGTCCCTTCCAACTCTGTTAATCTGTTAATCTTTGACAGTATTCTAGGAAGGACGAATCACTAGTAAACAATATCATGTAAATCAGGATGGTGCACTTCTTTCAAACAGATGCTTTGCAATGGAGCACATGCAAAGCATCATTTCTTCAACTCATTCAGACACTTGAATTCCCCCCCCCCCCATACTTGTGTGGCTATTTCAGAAGGTGGGAAATTAAAAAAGCAAAATAACATAATAATAGAGTTGGAATAACAGAATTGGAAAGGACCTTGGAGGTCTTCTAATCCAACCCCCCTGCTCAAGCAGGAAACCCTGTACCATTACAGACAAATGGTTGGCCAATCTCTTCTTAAATAGGAAGGATAGGAACATTTTCTGGGTTGTGCTAGCCCGCAGTGCAACAAGACCACTCAACTGATGTGAAGAGATGCTTCTTATGTGCTCCTGCACATTGCAAAGGATATATTTTGAAGAATTTGCATAACGTAAATCTGCCTGTAGTTACCTAGAAAGCACACATTCTCATAATTCATGCCGTGTTTCATCTTTTTCTTCTTTATTCATTTTTTTCCTGGACATGCTTTGCTGTTAAAGCATAACTGCCCAGGCCACCCTAATTGCCAAAACTGACAATTAAAAAGAAATCACTTCTACATTCTCAGCTATTCCACGCTTCTCTGTTTCAAACGTGTAAAAACAAAGAACTATCAAATGAGATCTGTTCTGCAGGAAAGCACGAAGAGGACATTTGTCAGAATTTAATAAAGGCAATTCTGAAAGATTGTTTTGTGTTATTCCACTGGTCTCTGCGGTTTGGCCATTTTTTTTTAAAAAAAAATTGTTGCTGTACACAGTTAAAATTCTTGCTTGAATGTGGCTTATCTCTGAATTGAACCTTTATGTAAGTTCAACTTTCTATAATTTGGAACCTTCCAAATATATTGAGATTACAGCTACCAAATTTACAAGCTAGAAGTTTGAAAAAGAAAGCTTATACAAATATAGATTAATAGAGTTGGAAGGGACCTTGTAGGTCATCTAGTCCAACCCCCCGCTCAAGCAGGAGTCCCTATACCATTTCAGACAAATGGCAGTCCAATCTCCTCTTGAAAGTCTCAAGTGTTGGAGCTTTCACAACCTCCAAAGGCAACTTCTGTTCCACTGGTTGATCGCTCTCACTGTCAGAAAGTTTCTCCTTATCTCCAGGTTGAATCTCCCCTTGGTCAGTTTCCATCCATTATTCCTTGTCTGGCTTTCTGGTGCCTTGGAAAACAGCCTGAACCCCTCCTTTCTGTGGTAGCCCCTCAAGTATTGGAACACTGCTATCATGTCTCCCCTGGTCCTCTTCGTTAGACTGGCCATGCCCAGTTCTTGCAACTGCTCTTCGTATGTTATAGTTTCCAGTCCCCTAATCATCCTGGTTGCTCTCCTCTGCACTTTCTCCAGAGTCTCAACGTCTTTTTTGTAGTGTGGTGAAAATAGAAATAGATGATCTCCCAGTTTACAGTTGAGGCTCTACTAGTTCAATTATAAATCCATTTCATACCATTTCCACAATAGTCCGTAGATCCAATTTTTTTTTACAAATATGTATTATTATTATTATTATTATTTTTTAAAAAGTACTTTGATATCCGAAGCTGAAAGGTGTGTTGCATCATTCAGGAAATTCAAAAGGTCATGTTCTGATTAAATTCTGATTGCATTTTGAACCCCAAGAGACATGGAACAAATTACTTTATGTCAACATTTGCAGGAATAAAAATTTTTTGCACTCTTACAAAATATGCTTACGTGAACATAACATTTCAATAAGTTGAACATATACATGAGGGGGTCTTCCTAGGCTGAATTCTGGGTGCTGAGAAAAACCTGATACCCAGTGGCTAAGAAAGTCAAGGCCCTTGAAAAGAATGATTTGTATGCTGAAAATGAATAAAAGACAATTAAGTCATTTGTCAAGGGATTGTGTGGATACATACAAAATGCTTAAAGCCTAGGGCAGTAATGGCGAACCTATGGCTCGCGTGCCACAGATGGCACGCGGAGCCATATCAGAGGGCACACGAGGTGTTGCCCTATGTCAGCTCCAGCACACATGTGTGCGCTGGCCAGCTGATTTTTGGCCTTGGGGAAGGCCGTTTTGCCCTCCGGAGGCTTCAGGGAAGCTTCCTGAAGCCCCGGAGTGCGAAAAACATCCCAACGGGCAAACCGGAAATGTGTTTTTCCGAACTTCTGGTTTGCCTGTTTGCCCATTTTTCACTGTCCCCGGCTTCAGTGAGGCCTTTGCGCATGCGCGGGGGGTGGGGGGGGGGTTGTGCGCATGCACAGGGGGCAGCGCAGGGGGGGTTGTGTGCATGCGTGGGGGGAGGGAATGGGTGTGGGCATGTGCGCGCGTGCTAGCGCGGGCACACACACACTTTTGGCACGCGAACCAAAAAAGGTTCGCCATCACTGGCCTAGGTGATTAAAAGAAATATTTATAATCTTTAAGTAGCAAAAAATTACATACAGAGACACAGACACACATACATAGACATACACAGAAAAACAGACACACAAATGGACATGAATACTGTGGGGTCTTTGGTACTCTCTGAGCTTGGTTGCTTACTTTGTGCACTGATGATGTTACCTAGCTGGGTAATGAAATGTCTGCAAGAAAACAACCAAGTTCATAGAGCAGCAAGGACCCCACATTTCAACTCTGAGTTACAAATATTCTTTTTGTTTGGTACGCGCAAATACTCTTATTATAGGAGGAACAACATTAGGAAGGAGGAGTATGAGAAGCTGAAGAAGGAACTGGAGAGGATGTGGGAAGTCAAGGCCAAAGTGGTAAGAGTAGAATAGAATACAATAACAGAGTTGGAAGGGACCTTGGAGGTCTTCTAGTCCAACCCCCTGCTTAGGCAGGAAACCCTACACCACTTCAGACAAATGGTTATCCAACATCTTTTTAAAAACTTCCAGAGTACTTGGGGCTGTGATTCCTACACTGGAAAAATGGTTCCAACACATCCCAGGAATGACACCAGAGCTCTCTGTCCAGAAGAGAGCAGGATTACGAACAGGTAAGATCCTATGTAGACCTCTCAAACTTCCAGGCCTCTGGCAGAGGATTCAAAATTGAGGAAGACAACATACCACCCATAGGGGTGGGAAGCAAATTTATTTGAGCAAATACAATAGTTGTGTTTTAACACCAGCAAAAATTAGGGGTACTTTGTAACATCATTTAAGAATTGTTGTTCTTGTTTTGAATGTCCTCTGTGGAATGTTAGCTAAGATAAGCCCAATAATTATTCATACTCACTCAAAAATGTCATTTAAAGAATCATACCCTGTTTCCTCTAAAGATCTAAGACCTACCCCGAAAATAAGCCCTGGCCTAATTTTTAACACACTGCTAATAATATAAGCCCTACCCCAAAATAAGCCCTAGTTAAGTGTTGTGGCTTGCCCGAGTCCCGCGCAGCTGCTCATGGATCCGGAAGACCAAGAACCGACCATGGGGTGGCATTATCATCCTGTATCTCTAGCACCTGAGTCCGAGACCAAGGAGGACACAGTGCCAGAGGATGATAATCAACCAGGGCCTTCTGCACCTCCCCAGAAGGAGATGAGTGACTCAAGTGGAGAGGAGGAGCCTCTGATTGATGCTAGGGCACGCAGGGCAGCTAGTAGGCAAGAGTGGCTCTGCAGGAGGAGGTCTCCTCACCTGTAAACCTGCAGGCTGATGGGCCACGCCCTAAGACTATTTAAGGTTTCAGAAAAGCTGAAACAAATTGCTGGAGACAACTCATTATTTTCCTGGCTGGCTGATTTCAGATCTTGGTTATCTCAGTTGGAATTACTCCAGTCCGGGCTCTTGGCCAACTCCAGTAAGTGGAAGATAACTCAGGACTTAATGGCCTGCTTGCATTTTGGTATTTTGAATCCTGGCCAAAGTGTTATCTGACTCTCGACAAGAACTGTGTTGAAAAACTTTATAAAACTTACTACTAAGCCGTATTATTAGTAGTAAAGTAATATTTGTTGTGCAAACAGTGTGTGTGTGTGTCATTTCCTGGGGGCTTGCCGTGCTGGGTCACAACATTAAGGTCATCATCATCAGGAGAGCGTGGCCAGCACCGGAGGCAGCCTGCGCAGCACAGGTGAGTTGATTACCTGTCCAAACAGCAGGTGGAGGCAGAGACGCGGGGGGGGGAGAGGCACACGATCCAGATGCATCATGCAGGACGTGGGAAAGCCAAGAGTCGGTGGGCTGGAGCAGGCGGCCGGCTGCAGGAGGATCATCTTCACATGGCGGTACCAGCAGCAGATGGAGGCAGAGGTGTGGGGGGGAAGGCAGGCAGTCACAACACACCACATGGACCGTGGGAAAGCTGAGAGATGCAAAGTCGAGCCTCCACACCCAGCCGCTCACTCTGTCCCACCATGTCTGGGCTTGCCTGCTCCGTTGTGGCTGCGAGCAAGCAGAAGAACAGGGACTCCCATACATGGGGGGGGGGGAAATAAGACAATTTTGAAGCCCTCAAAATATAAGACTGTGTCTTATTTTCAGGGAAACACGTGTATGTTGAGGGAAAACAGGATTTATAAGACAAATGAATACTATATCCTATTTTCTTTTCTACCTCCTGTATCACCCAGTTCTCCTACTTTTCCATTTCCTATCCGCCTTTCCTTAAAACAACTTTTGAAGAAAGCTTGTCGACCCTATGGCAGCATCCAAAAGGAATGAAGGCTAATATATGTGTCCCAGGATTATGTTGCAGGAGCCAATCTGGGTCAGTCGCCGGGACCAGAGGTTTAGTCTTCCGAGCTTTCGGACTTTGCTTGTTGCAAACTAGTTGGGAAGTATGCAAATGGTGACCACGTGACCACAAGATGTTACAACGGTCTTAAGTCTGGAGGTCTTGAAGACTGGTTGCAAAGCTTTTTTTTTTTTTAATATTGTCACTAAATAAATCAGCTGGTGAGCAAGGACTACCTATAGACATACAAAGCTGTTGGGAATTGGCAGTACGTGGAATTTATAAATAACTTTTTTTTAAGATTTAATATTTGATACATATCCTGGAACTTGCAAAGAGGAAGAAAAGTTGGCTAACATGTGGCTAGATGTTCAGTTTAACACCAACATCTTCAGAAGTTTTAGAAGCAGTGTAGCCTTGATGCGTTTATCTTATGGAGACTGTGCATCTTTGCTTTGATTTCCTTCAATAAAGCAATGTTCTTATTGTGCTCAAGTTCAAAGGACCATTGTATTGGGCTTCCCCCCCCTCCTTTTATTTTGAATTCTTACAAAAAAGAGCTATTTTTTTTGTTCCAACCAAAAAAGTTTTCCACAAACTTTCCTCCCCTTTTCTTTATTTATAGATCCAAGTTGCAGCTCTATCAAACCTCAAAGGCATATTGTCAAGTCTTATTGAAGCTGCATGAAACCAGAGTTATGTTGATCACTTCCTTTTGGTGTGGGAAAGTAGGCTCTTGCTTTTCCAGAAATAGATCTTCTAGTTCAATACCACTAGTTCTCCCCCCCCCAATTTTAAACATTTTATTTGGTAAGATACAATATACAAAAGTTAATAGGAAAGCAGGGGATGGGGGGAAAGGGAGAGAAGGAAGAGAAGTGAGGAAGGATTAGGAAAAAGAAAAAGAAACATTGACTTCCGACTCTCTCTGTTGCAGTAAAATAAGGCATTAACATCAAACCACAACTTTTTGCTTTTTCATAATCATATAAACTAGCCATTTCTATAAGGATCTATCAGCCTAATCGGTAAAACCGAAAATCAGAGTTTCATTTTTTTCCCCCTCAAGCACAAAGTTCAGAAGCGGTTTCCATGTGGCAACAAAGGTACTTATATTCTTTTCTTTAATCAAAACAGTCAATTTAGCCATTTCTGCCAACTACATCAGCTTCTGCAACCATTCATCCATAGTGAGAATCAAAGTGTCCTTCCATTTTTGTGTGTACAATATAGTCTTGCTGCTGTTAACATACAGTATTTTTCGGAATATAAGATGCTCCGGAGTATAAGACGCACCTAGCTTTTGGGGAGGAAAACAAGAAAAAAAAATCTGTCTCTGCCTCCCAGCAAACAGCAAACAGTACAGATGATATACACTGTTTGGTGTGTATTTCTGTGTATGTGTGCCTGACCCATAGAAATAGCAAAGAATTGGAGAAATGTACATTATGGCAGTATATTAATGGTAGAAAGTTTTCTTAAATGTAGTCACACTAACTCCTCCCAATTATTTAAATAGATCTACTCCAAACATGACTAAGTCAAGGTCTAACTCAGCTGCCTTATCTTAATACTAAAACAGGACACTCTTACATTTCAGATTATTACTTGTACAGATGCTGTTAAAATTGATGTGGCTTTCTGGAAGTATAGTTATTCTCTGCTATTTAAAAGAAGATACAATAGCACTGGGCCTCTTCAGATCAAGCATTTATTTTAAAAAGTTTCTTCATTTTGTTAAGTTGTCTAGAACAATAATAAAGCAGTCTTTAAAAAATAAGTCTAATAATTTGAACATTCTATAGGCATTTATAGTTATTGACTTACCTCCTTGCAGCAAACAACAAACAGCCAGTTTCAGCACAGCCTGATTCAGGGGTGGGTTTTGGATCCTTTTGCTGCCGGTTCGCTCAGGGTAGCGCAGTGCATGCGCGTGCTTAGCAATAAAAAAATAGCTTCTGCGCATGCGCAGAAGCAAAAATTAGCTTCTGCGCATGAGCAGAAGCAAAATCCAAGATGGTGGCGCCCACGGAGACACCGACGGAACCGGCTCCATGACATCATCACCAAGTTACTAACGATTCTAAAGAACCGGTTAGAACTGGTAGGAACCAACCTCTGGCCTGATTAGCACAAGAAAATAAAAATCTGCCTCTGCCTCTACCTCCCAGCAATTTGCCTCCTTGCAGTTTTAGTTTCACTTTCAATTTTAGCACAAGCAGCTAATAGTTTCAGGCTGCAGGGATTGCCATAGCCTATTGCCGCCTGCCTGCAGCCTGAATCAGCTGATGGTCGGGAGGCCGATAATCAGTTGCTTGTGCTAATCAGGCTCTGCGCTGTTTGCTGCAAGGAGGCAAATTGCTGGGAGGCAGAAGCCAAAGGGTGGGGGTGGCTGGGCGGGGCTACATTTGGTGTATAAGACACACCCAAGTTTTCACCCTCTTTTAGGGGGGGGGAAGTGTGTCTTATACTCCGAATGTACGGTATATAGGGTCAAAGTTCCAAAATTTTTCTCCAAATCTTTTTCCATTAGACTCAAAAGAAAAGCTTCTGGTTTCATCTTTATCTTCATTTTCAAAATTGTCTGTATTAAAATATGAATCTTAGTCCAAAATATTTGCAGAAATGACCATTACAATATGGTGGGTGGTATGTGTATGACAGTGAGATGGCCGTTTTCTAGTTGAGTTTATTTTTCAGAAGAGTTTGGTTTTCATTTTCTCAGCAGACAACAGTGTAATGGGAGAGAGAAAAAAAAGGAAGAAAATCTTGAAGAATGCCCGTCAGCTCTTCTTGAAAAGAAAAGTCCCTCTGAAAAGAAATTGGGACAAAATTGTCAAGTTACTTCTCAACAGGAATCTAAAAAAAAAAAAAAATGCAGGCACCTGTTTTTCTCCATCTTCTATCAGCCGATCCCAGGGGAATTAAACATTGCTTTTCCACATAACATGCCGAAGGGTTGAGACCTTTGAAAATGAAGTCAGTAAAGCTGGGGCCACCTGTTCAGCAGTCGAGAACGGAATGAGTTTCTTCAGAGGATTCCGTGTTACTTGAGGCAACTTGCCTTGAAATTGCGATAGGATGAGTAGGAATTTGATGTCCTCTTTCTTTTGATGCTCCAAATTCCTTCCTGTATCCTAAAAGACCACATTAACATACAAGAAGAGTCAGGAATAACCAAGTTTTCCAGAAGTGGGAGGCAGGAGCAGAGGAGATAGGTGTTCTGACCTAGGATTCCACAAACCACGAAGCAGACTCCTTGTCCCAACAAAAAACCCTTTTTATTAAGTTACTGTGAATTCTTCTCATTCACATCCAGCAAAGTCTTTCAAGGGTAAATTTACAGTCACAGACCTTATCTGGCTTGGAGAGCTGCCAGGCCATTATCTTCAAAACTTGGCAAGGAGTCTCTGCGAGTCATGAACCAATGAAATGAATTAATTGTCTCCTGCAAACTCCCCTCCCCTTATCGCTCCTCTTTTATTCCCTATGGGAGGGGCCATTCATCGTCCACCTGTGGCCTTACTCCCAAGCCGACCCTTGTTCCTCAGCTGTTCCCTTCATCTGGCAACTCTGCGCATGCCCACACTGGGAACAGGCTCCAGCTGTTCGTCTGCCTCACTGATGTCTGACTCCAAAGGCAGCTGATAACTGTCAGACTGACCTGGCCCCATCTCTGCCTCCGACACAGAGCACTTGTCAGAGCCTTCCCCAGACTCCAGGACTGGCCCAGGTTCCACCTCAACTTCCTCACTGTCCGAATCTGCTGTCAGCTCCACTGGCCACTGGCGGGCCACAACAATAGGTAAGTGATATTCTGAATGCGAGCCAATACATTGCATCTATCTCTTACTTGATGTGATTCAGGAATCAATATGTTGGCTTGCAAGAG
Source organism: Thermophis baileyi (assembly GCA_003457575.1). NCBI lineage: Eukaryota > Metazoa > Chordata > Lepidosauria > Squamata > Dipsadidae > Thermophis > Thermophis baileyi. The sequence goes on from QLTV01002580.1 coordinate 3,316,380, forward strand.
ACATTCTAGATGACAGATCCTAACTTGCATTGAGCATCATGAAGATGCCTTAGATAAAACTGGCCTTTGATTATGTTTGTCGCCTACTGGCCCAAATGTGTCAACACTGAATAATATTGTCCTTCACTTTATTGTTCTAGTTACACCATTGCTTACACCATACCGTGGGTATATTTAACTGGAATTATAGGCTATACCTTCTTCTACTTACTAAAAAGAATTATATGAAAGGGTTAGTTGACCACCCATGATCACCTTCAAAGAACTTTGTTAAATTTATTTGATGCCTCTCTCATCATGGGGCTAACTCTAGGCAACAATAAAAAGGAAGAAATGAAAAGAGTGAAAACAGCAGAAGTACGATAATAGAACAATAAAATAAACAATGAAAAAGAAAGCAGTGAGAATACATCATGATAACAAAAAGATGGATGGATGGATGGATGCCAAAGAAAATGGGATGAAAAGGAAGAACCAAATGCAGTGAAAATGTTGAAAAACGGAAATTCTTGAGGTATTGAGAGTGTAACTGGAGAAATATTAAAACATGAATATGGATTGCACCTGGAGTGTCTTCATTATTGTTTCATGTATGAGCAAAGAATAGTCAGTATGATTTCTTGGTGAATGTAAGTCACAATTTCATTGTTCTCATGTTTATGCCTCAAAGAAATTCGTAGTGTTACATACAAGGGCAGAATCAAGATTCTAGGGACAACTGTGAAGAAGCACTTACTGCAATGGGACAGGGGCTTCTGTATCTCCTACTGAGCAACCTCAAATTTTTCTGGCTAAGGTTTGCCTCAAGATAGAATTGTCTTTGGCAATAAGTTGAATGCAGGCAAAACAAGTTCCCCCCCCCCACTTAATACATAAACAACTCATCAAGAAAAGATAGATATGATGATTGCTTGCTTAGAATTAAAAGCAAAAGTGATCACAGAGGCAATGGGTTTACCAATAGTTTTGAGAGCAATCCAAACATTGTTATTGGTACTTCATTCATATATTTGTAGCTTAGGGTTCAAATGAGGGGGTCTCTGACTTGGTTTTTTTTAACAAGCCAAAAAGGGAACAAAAAGTCCCAAATACTTCCCCACCAGCAATCAGCACCCAGATGAGCATATATTAATTCCAAGATTAACATCAGGCCAACAAACCAGTAAACAATACTGCAATCAAGGAACTGCCAAACAAGCCAACAGTAAATAGGCCAGCCAAAGAGTCAGTCTACGAAGATTCAGAAGGTTACAAATTTGATCTAATTGGAACTACAGTTGTAACCCAGGCGAAATCAAGGAGAGAAAGGGAATTCCTTGAAACCTGGTTTTCCACCAATAAGTCAATAAACAGACACATTGCCATTGACCCAGTCTATCAATTGCTGAGAACCAAAGAACGGCATCAACCACCATCCTGAAGGTAGCATTTAAAATGAACAGGCACCCCACTACGCAGTGACAAAATTATAGCCCTTCGGCTCACAAGAAATCAGACCACGTCTCAGTAACAACAGCCAGCCACTCAAACTATCAGACAGTCCGAAATCAGACCATGACTCAGAAATAACCGAACAAACAACATTCAGACTAATTTGCATCTCATAAAAAGGTATTTAAAGACCTGCATTCTGACAGACGAGCACAATTCAAAGCGCACTGATCATGTCTCCTCGAATGGTGACAAAACGTTTGCAACCAAATTGCCAAGCTCGGAGCTCAAATCAACAGCCTAACCAAAGAGCCTCCAACACCACTCCCACCAACACTGACAGTGCAAGCCACTAGAATAAAAGTCACTAGAGAGCAAACCCCACTCCCTACTAGTACTGATGATGTTACCTAGTTTGGGTAATGAAACATCTGCAAGAAAACAATCAAGTTCAGAGAGCGCCAAGGACCCCTCATTGTTATTGATAGCTGGTTTTATTCAATATTTGCTGGACTCTCCAAGGATTTCCTAGGGTAACTACCCAACCCAAAACCTTTGCAGCAAAATTCTGCAATTTCCCCCTACTTTTTATACCCGGTTGTTTATTTCATTACCAATTTCATCCGGTTGTGTTTAAGAGCAATAGGTCTCAGTCTGAATCAGGAAGATCTAATTCATGCTTAAATCTCCACCTCAAATCACTTGGCATATCCCATAATTGAATTATCAGCATATGGAAGTCATCTAACCAGCAATCCTTACAAATACGAAACTTTTATGTGGCTTTCCACACTACCCTACCGTATTACAGTTGGTCAGGAATAATGCTTTAGGTCTCTCTCTCTCTCTCTCTCTCTCTCTCTCTCTGTGTGTGTGTGTGTGTGTGTCTCTGTCTGTCTCTCCCTCTGCCTCTGCCTCTGCCTCTGCCTCTCTCTCTCTGTCTCTCCCTCTGTCTCTTTCGCTCTGTCTGTCTGTCTCTCTCTCTCTCTCTCTCTCTCTCTCACACACACACACACACACACACACACACAAACACACACACACACACAGAGTGTAGTATACAGTTTCCTTCCATTCTGAAGCAAGTCAGAGTTCCGTTTTAAGTTACACTGGAGGCTGAAATGAATATCTGACTATGATGTGAGAGATCTCGATTTTAACCCTGTCAGAAATAAAGTATAAAATCATGGACAAACCAGAAGGGTTTAAATAAGCCTGAGATGGCTTATTTATCTGTTCTGTGTTGGTTTAATTCTGAAATGCTTTATGGTTACATTTTTGTATCCCTCAGGTCTATATTTCAGTTGTACGCTATAAATATTGGAGTAGAGAGGAAGACACTTCTCTCCTCCAAACCCAGATGTTTAGTTTGATTATTTTTGTAAGTTTAATGTATTTTTATATTTATAATTGTTTTGATAGTTGTATATTCTATTATACCATAAGCCATACAGAGTTGCCTTGTACCATGAAATATGTGGCAAATAAATTTAATTTAATAATAATCATTAATAATAATAAATATTGTAGGAAAAACTGTTGGGATATAGTAACAGAGCAGAGAGACAAGCATGGAAAATTGGCATCTATATCCAGCCAGCCAGCCAGTCATCCCTGTTTCTCTCTCTCTTTTATCCTGGGTAGGCATTTATCCTGCCAAAGATCTATCATGGATTTGTTCAACTGAATTCACTTCCACCATTGTCTGTCATGGAATTCTTTTTAATTCTACAATAGTTATATTTCTATATCTGAGAGCCAATTCGGTCTAGTGGTTAAGGCTAGAAAGAGGGAGACGGTGAGTTCAAGTCTTGCCTTAGTCATGAAAGCCAGCGTGGTGACTTTGGGCCAATCACCAGAAGACTGTGAGTTCTAGTCCCACTTTAGTCATGAAAACCAGCTGGGTGACTTTGGGCCAATCATCAGAAGACTGTGTGTTCTAGACCCGCCTTAGTCATGAAAGCCAGCTGGGTGACTTTGGGCCAATCACCAGGAGACTGTGAGTTCTAGTCCCGCCTTAGGCATGAAAGCTGGCTCGGGGTAACTTTGAGCCAGTCACTGTCTCTTAGCCCAATCTACCTCGCAGGGTGTTGATTGTGGGGAAAATAGGAGGAGGAAGGTGTGCTGGATATGTTCACCACTTTGAATTATTTGTAAAAATAATAGAATAAATAAGTAACTCTACAAATAATGGAGCAAATGGAAAGGGAAAAAATATTGTAGGGAGAAAGGAAAAGATGGTTGGTATATAACATGGAAAACAGGCGTTTGTGTGTAGGTGAACATAATTCATTCTCTCTCTCTCTCTCTCTCTCTCTCTCTCTCTCTCTCTCTCTCTCTCTCTCTCTCTCTCTCTCTCTCTCTGACTGTTAGAGAAGTAATTCCTTATGTTGCCTGCTTTTTCATATTGGAAGACTAGATTCTCTTTGTCTATTGACAAGAGCAACCTTTCCCTGCCATGTAAGAACCTCCCCCAGGGAAATTACTGGAAGGTGGTTACTGCTGGAAAACTAATAAAAAAAAGGTAATTTCATGGGAGCAAAGCCCTAATTAATTCCACCCTCTGCGGAAAGGTTTCTGCAATTGTGGCACATTATTAATTCTTCTTAGTTTTTCTTCTCATGATATGGGTTGAAAAGGTCAAAAGATTTTGCTGAAGATCAGCATATTTTTGTCAGTCTGCAGTTTGAAGATCTTTGCTTTCCTTCCTTCATACCAATAGCCAGGTAATTAGTGGAATGAAGGCTACCCAGAAGCAGATAATTCTTAGTAATGTTGGCGAAGCCAAATTAGATTACTTAGAAACTTGAAGACAAAACTTCTGTGGTAGGAAAGTGGCCAATCTTTACCATGGACATTTCTCTTCCCAGAGGCTCCCGTTGTAATTGTGATCATTTCCCTTATGATTAGAAATGGGTGTGTACTCTAGAATTGGCCAAAGATGCAATAATCTGTAACTTATTAAGGCAGCAAATTTGAATTTATTTGCACATTACGTTTAAAGCTCTTTTCTCCCATTGTTTCTAAATCTCAAGGGGTGGCACTTTGCCAAGCTTGGCTGATGTCAGAAGCTAAACAAGATCAGTTCTGGTTACTACTTAGATTTGGGGTGGGAGAGCTATCTGGGAACTCCAGGGCTTTTAGTTAGATTAACAATTGGAAAACCTTCCCAGAATAAGGCAAACGACTTCTATGAGTTTGCTAAGAAAACAGAATGCAGACATTCATTCGGAGTTGAGTTTTACGCAAGATCATTTTTACGTTTTGAGGCCTAAAGAGGTAAAATATGAATGTCCTAAAATGGGCTTTGTAAATATGTGTTCAACCACTTAGTGTCAATCTGCCTTTGTTTTCTGTTTTTTTTTTGGGGGGGGGAGCGAAATGTATTTATTTATTTATTTGCATTTCTATGCCGTCCAACTCCCAAAGGACTCTGGGCGGCTTACACCAAATATAAAAAACATAATAAAATATAGAAAGCTTACATAATAAAAAACATTTAAAAACAATTAAAAACCCATACACACCTTTTCCTGGCCGGATCTCGCCAAATTGCAAAAGCGAGATCAACGGCCCCAAGCCTGCTGGAACAGCCAGGTTTTCATCGCTTTCCGGAAGGCCAACAGTGTGGGGGTAGTCCGGATCTCAGGAGGTAACTGTATGTGGTAGGAGGCGGTCTCGAAGATAACCTGGCCCTGAGCCATGTAGGGCTTTAAAGGTAATAACCAACACCTTGAATTGTGCCCGGAGACCAATAGGGAGCCAGTGCAGCTCGTGGAGAATTGGTGTAATATGAGTGTACCTAGGTGCACCCATGACAGCTCGCGCAGCCGCATTCTGGACCAACTGTAGTCTCCAAACACTCTTCAAGGGTAGCCCCATGTAGAGCACGTTGCAATAATGGACATTTTATTATAGTCTTAAACTAAGAGTTGAAAGAAAGCGTTATTTATATGCTTGGAAGAAGATGTCGTTCTTTGTATATATTTGTGTTTTCCTTTCTTTTTCTTCGTTTTTTCACACTTCTATCCCTATTCACTGTTTACTCTTTATTATTTATCTCAATGGTTAGTTTATGTTGTTGTTTTCTATATGTATGCTTTGTAAAATGTAATAAAATTATCTAAAACAGCAACTATCTGCCAAAGAGTATTTTTGCCATTAAAAAAAAAAATCATGAGAATGTCTGTGTCTTTCTGTTTTAGATCTCATCTACACAAGGAGATGACCAGAAGCATGAGCTGGTCCGTACATATTGGTCAATCATAATTAACATTATATTAATAAAATAACCTTGAGTGAGGTCTTAAATCCATAAATTCTCTCTTGCTTTTCTCCTCCTGCAGAGTCAGAAAAGGCTCTTCAGTAGACATTAAGTTCACTTTTCATTGATTCATTCAAACCTATAGGCATTTAGTAAAAGCCATAATGGTGGCACAGGCTCATGATTTCATTAAGCTAACGATGCAATTTGTGTCAATTGAGTCATGGTGCCATGACATGAATGACACAGAGAATGTATTTGGCATCATGTACATAATCTCATGCTATGCCTACGACCTTACTGTTACCCTTGCCTCTCTCCCAGATGGTCATGTACAAACCCAAAGCTGCGCTTCAGAATAAATCCAGTTTAATTCAGCGTGCCAGAATTAAACTGGAGTTGCTTTCAACTAGCTAGAGTTGCTTTAAGGCCACTTGCTTGGTTAGTGACAAGCCAGTTTTGGTGGGTGTTGGAATTCAATTCTCTTGAAAATTGTTTCTAGTCACATGAGCAAGGGACATGAGAGGGCCAGCGTAGGGGTTAGAGCAGAAATGGGCAAGTCTGGCCTCTTTAGGACCGTGGACTTCAACTCCCAGAATTCCTGAGCCAACATGGAATTCTGGGAGTTGAAGTCCACAGATCGTGAAAGGGCCATAATTGCTCACCCCTCAATACTTCGTTTGCATTTTTTTCCCAGGCTGAGGGCTGAGCAATGATTTAGCATCTCATGCAAATTAATTCAAGGTGAATATGGCAGTTTTCTCAATTATCCTGAATTATGATATATCTGCATTCTGTGTCACTGTCAAGCAAATACCATAAAGTGAAAAATAGGTTGCTTTGCTCAGAATGCTTTTTAGAGCTTATGAGATGCAGAGTCCTGAGTTCAATTTTTAGTGAAACATTTCCCATAACTCCCCATTAAAAAGCCCAAATTATAAAAACAATACTACCTTTTTGAATGACTTGTTGTCAAATAAGGTAGCGCAATCATATTCATTACAGATAGTTCTCAACGTATTGCCATAAGTGGGACAAAAATTTCTGTTGCTAAACTAAGCAGTGGTTAAGTGAGTCCTGTCGGATTTGATGATCTTTTTTTCCATGGTTGTTAAGTGAATCACTGAAGTTGTTAAATGAATGACACAGTTCTTAAGTGAATCTGACTTCCTCCATTGACTTTGCTTGTCTGAAGTCAGCTGGGAAGGATATAAATATCAGTTACATGACCTTGGAATACTTATGACTGAATGAATGAAAAGAAGGACTAGGGGTGACATGATAGTGTTGGAAGAAATATCCATCTGGTTCAGTTCCAAGCCAGGCACTGGAGACAAAATGGAGGCTGGAGGCTGATTGGAAAGAGGGTCCATTTATTGATGAAGCAGAACCACCAAGCACATGTGATTCTGGGCAGCTGACCACATGGAGTTGAGAGTGAGGGGGTTTTATACCTTCTCTTGGACTTTGAACTTGAGCTTCCTGTTCCTGTGCAAGAACATGTATTCTATTGGCTGTTGTAGGGGTCATAGCTGGCTGTGTAGGTTGTCTGAGCTTAGTTTGGTTGAAGTTTGGAGGGCGATGCAATGTCCTTAGGAGATTGTGCCATGTGGTGAGCTCTGCTGCTAGTTGGTAGTAGGTTAATCCTACCTTTGTTCAGACCTTGCTGCAGGGAGTAATGGATTACCAAATCTGCATTTCTAAAGCTGCCCCAGCTCAGTATCTGCTTGGAGGGGGGGGAAGCTGGGGCTCTGCGTTTCTGTGTCCTCTTTTAGGGGAAATATTTTATCCTGCCTTTTTTAAATATTTCTCAAAATATTTCGCTCTTCTAGGAGTGCTAACTTTCTACAGTAGCATTCTTCCAATATTTGAGGAGACTCGGTTGACCTAATCTCCAAAGCACCTGAAGGCAGAACAAGAAGCAAAGGATGGAAACTAATCAAGGAGAGATTCAACCTAGAAATAAAGAGAAATTTCCTGACAGAACAATTAATCAATGGAACAGCTTGCCTTCAAAAATTGTGAGTGCTCAATCACTGGAGGTTTTTAAGAAGGAATTGGACAACCACTTGTCTGAAATGATACAGGATCTCCTGCTTGAGCAATGGGTTGGACTAGAGGACCTCCAAAGTCCCTTCCAGCTCTGCTTTAATGTTAAATATATGCTGGTTGCCAAGCCCCCAAATTTTGATCACATGACCATGGGGATGCTGTGACAGTCGTAAGAGGAGGAAAAAAGGGCACTTTTGTCAGTGCTGTTGTAACTTTACATGGTCACTAAAAGTGGTTGTAAGTCAATGACTACCTTTATGGGGCCAAAAGAAAGAGACCGGCTGTGTCTGAGAAATTGAGAATACTACATATTCATTTAGCAATATTGATCTCTCTCCAATTATTGATCATACTTGGTTTTGGGAAAAATAGCAATAGCAATAGCACTTAGACTTATATACCGCTTCATAGTGCTTTACAGCCCTCTCTAAGCGGTTTACAGAGTTAGCATATTGCCCCCAACAATCTGGGTCCTCATTTTACCCACCTCGGAAGGATGGAAGGCTGAGTCAACCTTGAGCCTGGTGAGATTCAAACTACCAAATTGCAGGCAGTCAGCAGAAGTAGCCTGCAGTACTGCATTCTAACCACTGTGCCACCTCGGCTCCTTAAGATTTGGAAGCGTGTAGAGCAGGGGTGTCAAACTGGTG
>QLTV01002580.1:3343360-3359134 GCA_003457575.1 Thermophis baileyi
ATCTATCTATCTATCTATCTATCTATCTATCTATCTATCTATCTATCTATCTATCTATCTATCTATCTATCTATCTATCTATCTATCTATTCCATCCATCAACTATGTAATGGAAACTTTAGCACCCTAATGAGAGGTGTGCTGAAAGAAAAACATTTAGAAGAAAACCTGCAGCAAAATTCCCCTTACTGCATCCCCAACAATGTTTTTTAAAGCATCTGCTTGGTGGAATGGGCAATACACCTTATCTATCTTCAATAAATGTAGAAGCAATTCATTCAATAGACTCTAAAATAACAGTAATCTTAGATGGATTTCTGTGCCTCTTCTCATATTGCTGTTTTCATCTGCTCTTTTATTTCTGTAGCCACCGTGATGCCTTAACATCAAATTGCTTTTTACTAGTAGTCATTGCCAAGCGTTTGAGAACATGTTATAGAGATCGGCAAAATGACTCGGTGCATTACACACACCTACCCACAAGTCCCCTTCTGACACCTTTCATAATCTTGGACTATTATATTTCAACATACCCCCGTAGTCCTCGTGCGATTCCTTTTCAAGGTCAGCAACATTATGCAGAGTGCAAAGAAGGAGTGTGACATAGCCAGAGAAAGAGATTCAAGGTGGAAGATGAGAAAAAGAAAAGATATCCAGTCTGCATCGATACCGCATCCATGTATCAATTCATCCGTTCCTTTTGTTCTTTAAACTTCACCTCCCTTTTTTAAGGAACTTTAGCCAACTAAGATCTTCTCACTCTTTCCATTCTTTTCAATCTATCCATTCTTTCTTTATATAGTATCTCTTGGGCAATTTTTCCTTATTCTGCCTATATGACCAATGCACTAAAATAACCAAGTAACAGAATAACAGAGTTGGGAGGGACCTAGGAGATCTTCTAGTCCAACCTCTTGCCCAAGCAGGAGACCCTATACCATTTCAGAGAAATGGCTGTCCAATCTCTTCTTAAAAACCTCCAGTGATGGAGCACCCACAACTTCTGGAGGCAAGCGGTTCCACTGATTAATAGTTCTCACTGTCAGGAAATTTAATTCTAGATTGGATCTCTCTTTGTAATTCTTTTGTACTGATTTTCCACTTCTGTATGTAATTCATGTTTATTCTAATAGCCCTTCTTATCTAAGGGCTATTAGTTGACGTTTCAGTGTTACATTAGAGTGCCATTAGCAGGCCCCCAATAACAATTACAAGGGAACAACTTTGGAAGAATAGCAATAGCAATTAGACTTATATACTGCTTCATAGTGCATTACAGTCCTCTCTAACCAGTTTACAGAGTCAGCATCTTGCCCCCAACAATCTGGGTCCTCATTTTACCAACCTTGGAAGGAGGGAAGGCTGAGTCAACCTTGAGCCGGTCAGGATCGAACTGCTGGCAGTCGGCAGAATTATCCTGCAATACTGTATTCTAACCACTGCGCCACCATGGCTCAAGGTTGACAGAAGGTCATGCCTCAATCTCCTGCTCATGAACATCCCAAAATTATCTAGTTGATCACTGTGAAAATAAAATCCAGCATCCCTTTCTATGCTTTTTTTTTTAACCAAAACACTATACAAATACACCACAATTAAATTGTTTGAATGTCTTGTTGGAATATTTTGGTACAGTTTTTGAATGTATTCTCTCTAATATATATATTTTGTTAACACATACATTACATGCATTTAGAGAAGGTCAATTGGAGCCTCCATTATGGTCATTTATTTACAAATTGCCACCCATTTATAAAACATTTTAATATTTTTGGATCATCCCAGTTTTATGGGTTCTTTTATTATTCTGATTTTTATGCTGTCGATGTTGCTAGTCTTATTGCTGCAATTATTTTTATCTTGCTTATGGTGCTGTTTTTCTATCGCACTGCCTTCTTTATAATACATATTAATGGATTTCTATATCATTAAGAGGACTGCAGTTATGGAAATAGAATAATTAACCAAAAATATGAATACATGTTTTGAGCTAAACGCTGCATTGCAAAATCATTCCAGAAAGGAACTGTTTCCCATCCATAAATTAGTTTACAATGCAAAGAATGAGGGCCATGTGGTTAAGAAAATTCTCCAACATCCTAATATCTTGATCATTTATCTTGGTTAAATATGAGAGTGTAACAGTGGTGGGATTCAGCCGGTTCAGGACGGTTCAGGCAAACCGGTAGTTAAATTGCTGGCTGGCTCTGCCCTCCCCGCCCCGCCCCTTCCAGGAGTCCCCACACGCCCCATTTTGGCTCCCAGGTAAGTGCAGGGAGGCCTCCTAGGCCCACAATGGGGCACGGGGGGGTGGTGCAACAGCCCCCCTGCAGTCCGTTTTTGCTCCCAGGAGGCTGCAGGGAGGCCTCCTAGGCCCAAAACGGGAGGCGGGGAGGCGGTGCATACCCCCCGCAGCCTGTTTTTGCTCCCACGGGGGTGCAGGAGGCCGAGTGCTGCCTGTCACACCCCCTGGCCACGCCCACCATGGCCATGCCCACCCAGCCAGTCATTAGGGCAGAGAACCGGTTGTTAAATTATTTGAATCCCACCACTGAACACCTGAAGTATTTGAGCTAAATGTTCTGGCAATGCCTTTCACTGCATTCTTTGAGAAGATGTCAAAGAGCCCAGAATGTGTAAATCAGTCGAAATCTATTCTGCTTCTAGTGTTATAGTATGGCTGGAAATTTTCCATACTATATAAACTTTCACAATTTTCTTTAACACAAGTGGTCCTCATATTTATAGAGGTTGCTTCCAGCCTAACAGTGCAGATAACAAAACTGGATACTGAGACCTTGAAAAGAGTAACTGTACTCATATGCTAAAGCCCATCTGCCATTTTTCACATGTGTGAAATAAATACACACAATCCTTTCAAAAGTTGTCCTCAAGAAAGAATGATGTGCCCCAAAATGCAGATATGTGAAAAGCATAACTGCAGATAACGAAGTCTAGTTTACATTTTATCAACCCCGGATATGCAAAACTGAGGGTAATGGGAAAGTATAGTCATCTGCATCAAGAATTGCAACTCTCCATAATCAACAACCCAGAACACATTATTTCCCCAAATATATAATGTATCGTGGATATATCAGTCTAAAATAGATGCTTCTTGCATGCGTTTCTGAGCAGAGAATGATAGATGCTTGACTCAGCTTGATAGATGAAGACTCAACTTGCTACTTGTTTATGCTATAACTGAATCCATTTGAATGAATTGTGCTATTCTGATTCCTTTTTGAAACCCATGGCAGATATCTTTTAGAGCAGGAGTGTCAAACTCGATTTCATTGAGGGCCACATCAGGGTTGTGTTTGACCTCTGGGGGGCGTGGCCAGGGTGGGCATGGCCAGCTCGACGTCACTTGTGTCAGGGGCACCTATGGTGGCCCGAGCGCTCTGCCAGTGAAAACGGGCTCCCGAGCTCCATTTTCGGCTATGACGGCTTCCTGCAATCCTCTGCCAGCAAAAACAGAGCTCGGGAGGGCCGCGGACGGCCCTCCCGAGCTCTGTTTTTTCTGGCAGAGGCACCATGGGCCAGTTCTTTGCTGTTTCCAGGGCGGCCACAAGGGCCAGATCTAAGCACCCCGCGGGCTGGATTGAGTTTGACACCCCTGTTTTACAGCAATATTTGCATGCATCCGAATGCCAGAACCAGTTTGGTCTAGTGGTTAAGGCACCAGGCTAGAAAAGGTGTTTAAGTCCCACCTTAGCCATGAAAGCCTGCTGGATGACTTTGGGCCAGTCACTCTCTCTCTCAGCCCACTCCACCTCACAGGGTTGTTGTTGTGGGGAAAATAGGAGGATGCAGGTGTGTGGGAGTTATTGAGTTACTTTAAAGTAAAGGCAGGGTACAAACAAACAAATAACTCCTGCAATTCTGTATATTTATTTTATTTTTTATTTATTTTATAAAATTTATATGCCGCCCAACTCCCGAAGGACTCTGAGCATTGATCTCCCACCCTCCCAATTAACAAGGGTAGAGTTTTCGCAAAATCACTAAATCTTGTTATTTTATTTTTCCAGATATCTCACCCGCATAATTTTACATGGTTCATCAAACTTTTATGAGCTTGTGGTATTCTTATCCAAATATGTCATGAGGTTGCATGCAAGAATGATGAGATTGTTGTGCAAGACCCCAACATTTTGTTTAAATTTTATTTGGGTGGCCTGGTTTTCAAGTTGCTCACCCCTGTTTTAAACACATAGGGTTCAATTGTCTATTCATGGATCAGATCGTCAGAATTTTTCACTTTGAACTTTGTAGACAAGAAGAAAGTAAAGCAGAGTAAAAATGCATATTTATTATTTGCTCAAAACTGCACGGTGCTGTGGAGGGACACAACCTGATTTTATATAGTTCATTAAAAAGATACATTTTTGTAGACAAATATGATAAAGGAATATTATATTTAATGTTACCCATTTTGACTGCTGCGAGATTGGCTTTCACACAAAAATGGAAAAACAAGGATATTCCCACAGAAGAAGAGATTTTATATAAAATATTGTCCTGTGCAGAGATGGACAGACTAATGATGGAGCTAAAAGATAAAAATGAATCAGAATATTATGAAACCTGGGATAAATTATATTATTGGTGGGAAAAGAGGAAAGTCAGGACTATGAAGTAACGATATAATTGGAAAGGTATAGAATTTTATTTTTTCCAAAAAAGATAATGGAATTGCTATTGTATAAAAAATGAAGATACATCTAGATAGAGATAATGTATATTTGTATATTTAGGAAAAGAAATAATTTAACGGAAATATGTAAACTGGATTACCCGTCATGTACTTGTCTTTTTGCTTTATATGTTTGTTTGTTTTTAACTGTTTTATAAATTAAAAAAAAGATACATTTTTATGAGATTGTGGTATTCTTATCCAAAATGTCACGAGACTCTCTGTAAGAATAATGAGATTTTGCCAGCATTTTGCATTGTATTATTTTATTTTATTTTTTTATTGTGGGTTGCCTGAATATGTCATTAAGAGTATTGACAAAGCTTTGAGTAAAACAGCCTTTCAAAGCAAAACACCCAGCTGTAGTGACACTTCCCTTCAAAGCATCAGAGCAACCAGGTTGCTTCCATCTGAGTTGAAAGGAGCTTCTGGATAGATGGTGTGCTTGTATGTCACAAGATCACGTAAAATACAGCACCATGTGTAAAGCATTACGATTTTTTCCTCTTCATTTTTAGTGTAAGAAGGCTAAAAAAGACAACAATTTAACTCACTAATCAGATAATCCAAACAAAGAAATTTACCAAAGAAGTTATCCCATCTCCTCCACGCTTCCCACTTCACTACTTGGAAAAGAGGTTTGGAATGTAGCAAATTATTTAACGACTACAATTCAGAATTAACCCTCCCTCTACCAGCAATGGTATTCATCATCATCTTCTTTTAATGACCCCATAATCCCTTGCGGGGTGGAGTCTGGGCAACTGAATGGAGCTGAGTGTTTACTGGCCGGATGCCCTTCCTGTCGCCAATGCGGAGTTTGTTTCAGCAGATATATTCTCAGTATGCCCAGATAGAGAAATATCTGCCTCTACCTAGGATCGAACTCACAGCCTCCTGAGTGTGAGGTGAGAGCTCCACCTCTAGGCCACTGCATCACTCTCTACCAACAATGGTATTGCTTCTGCTAAAATGACAGTGTGCTAATTCCAAAATGTCATTACTACTAATTTCCCCAAAGAGTTAATCAAGGATTTCAGCTAATCTTAGCTGGCAACCTGTTCAGAATAGCAACATCTGGATCTGTCTTTCTTTCTTTCTTTCTTTCTTTCTTTCTTTCTTTCTTTCTTTCTTTCTTTCTTTCTTTCTTTCTTTCTTTCTTTCTTTCTTTCTTTCTCTCTCTCTCTCTCTCTCTCTCTCTCTCTCTCTCCTTCCTTCCTTCCTTCCTTCCTTCCTTCCTTCCTTCCTTCCTTCCTTCCTTCCTTCCTTCCTTCCTTCCTTCCTCTTTCTTTCTTTCTTTCTTTCTTTCTTTCTTTCTTTCTTTCTTTCTTTCTTTCTCTCTCTCTCTCTCTCTCTCTCTCTCTCTCTCTCTCTCTTTCTTTCTTTCTTTCTTTCTTTCTTTCTTTCTTTCTTTCTTTCTTTCTTTCTTTCTTTCTTTCTTTCTTTCCCTCTTTGATTTCTCCTCTTTTTCTAGATATTGGTCCAGATTAGGCAGATCCTATGCCATGTCATCATCCTTGCATAATGATTCTTATTTGAAATCCTGAGTCATCTTGAATTACTCTGACATCTGCATCTCCTTGGCAGCCTGAAAATGCCTAATTCCATATTTTCTTGCTTGCCATTTTTTTCTCCTTCGTTCTCTCTCTCTCTCTCTCTCTCTCTCTCTCTCTCTCTCTCTCTCTCTCTCTCCCCTCCTCCCCCAGGCCAAGGTTATAAACTGCAAAGAGTGTTGTGGAAAGCCTCCCCACCCCAGAAGAATGAAATATTTTGGGAAATATTAAAAAAGGCAGAATATTATATTTCCCTAAAGGAGAAACGGAGAAACATGTTTTTAGAGGAAGAAAGCAGCCCCAAGTCTTTCTTAATAGCCCACAGCAGATGACAGCGCTTAAGAGATAAAGAGCTTATTGAAAGAGGAAACCAACTATCTAGATAGCTCTATTCATAAGCAAAGCAAATACTGCAGGCAGAAATCCATTTCAAGACAGTATATTTCGAAACTCCTTGCAGCAAAGTTTGACAGCTAACAAAGGCAGAATGGTAGGATTTAGAAAGCAGCCCCTCACCCAAGTTCCAACACAGGATGAAAGCCATTAGCCACAATAGGAATTGCCCAACACCCTTCCAGAACACAAGCCCCTTCATTGTACCACCCCCAGAACAGTCCAAACTTCAAAGTCACAGAAACCTATAAAGATCCATCCACTCATTCAACCATTTGTTCAGCTGACCCAAAACTGCACACTGTCTTTGTGGTTTTGTTCAACAAACTTTCTTTCCTATCAGCCTCCATGATGTTTCCAGCGTCTTTCTCCCAGCTTGGATTTTCCTTCCAACAGTGTGATTGGCCCAAGGTCACCCAGCTGGCTTTCATGGCTATGGTGGGACTCGACGTCATGGTCTCTTACTTTAAAGTCTGGTGCCATAACCACTAGACCAAACTGGTTCTCCTGAGATTGAGACTGAGGCAATTCTTCAAGGATGAGCAAAGTTACTCAGCACAAGCTTCCTTCTCACTATATTTGGGTCTTTCCTCAAGGTTTTTCTTTTTTCAAACTCTGAATCAGCAGACAGAAAACATCTAACTACTGTAGGTGGGAGCATCTCTTGATGTATGCCTTGACAGAATCACTTCATGTTTACCTTCTTCATAGTCACACCGACTTGTCGCGTTTTACATATTTGCTGATCTTGCTGAAATATGAAATTTATAACTTTCCTTTTGGAAAGTCTACAGGAAGAAAACATTCAGAAGAAGGAGGGGGGGATGGCTTTCTGCTTTGAAAATAAGAAACAAACTGTGATTTTGGGTTTTACCGATTTGATAGATTTGTTGCTATAGAAATGGCTAGTTTCTATTATTATGAAAAAGTAAAAAGTTGAGGGTAGATTTTAATGCCTTATTTTACTGCACCAAAGGAGTTGGAAGTCAATGCCTTTTGTTTTTTTTCCCCCTTGCTTTCCCCCACTATCCACTTCCCTTTTTCCTTTCCTAATTTTCCTAATATTTGTTTTTGTATTCTTTTTGTACAGTATGTCATATTATAAATTAATAAAACTAGAAAAAACATTAAGAAAACAAGAAACATTCAGAGGTGCTTTTGCTGTTGTTTTTTACCATTATATCTGATATTTCGAGATGTGAAGCACAGGTTCGAGTCCACCTTCAGCTCAATGGAAGCTCAGGGGGTGACATTAGGATGATCACTTTTCAGAGTGAGGTGGGCAGTATAAAAATTTAATAAATAAATGATCACTCTCTCACAGCCTGCCCACCTCACAAAGTTCTTGTGAGGAAAAATTAAGGGTTATATACTGCATGTTCCTTTCAGCTCTTGATGGAAAGGTAAAGTATACATCAAACACAGCAGTGGGTTGCTCCCAGTTCGGCCCAGTTCTTAGAACCGGTAGCGGCGGCAATGAGAGTCTCTGCCCACCCGCCCGGGACGCTTCTGCGCATGCGCAGAAGCGTTGCACGTGCGCGCGAGCACGCGCGCAAACCGGTAGCAACAGGTTTTAGAACCCACTACTGATCAAACAGATAAAAAATGGGAGAGCATATGATACTGATATATACAGGTAGTCCTCGACTTACAACCATTTGTTTAGTGGCCATTTAAAGTTTATGCTAGGTTGGCAAGAGCTAATGCAAATGATGGGAGCTCATCCTGTCGCACAGTGCTTGGGTCTCAAACCTGAGCTGTCAGTTTTCCAGCTGACAAGCCAAGGGTCTTAATTGTTAAGCCATCACACCGCCCATGGATGAGCTAGGTAGCCATATAAATTTATTTAATAAAATATATAAGTCAACTACAAAAGTCAATCACACAGGGAGTGACCACTGGAGAAAGGAGAAGGGGCCACCCTGGTATCCGTTGACCGGACACTATAAAGGATGACACTGGGATGACCATGATGGATCTGAAGGAGGCAGTGTGAAACAGAGGGGCATGGAGAATGGTGATCCATAGCGTTGTTGAGGGTTGGACACAGCTGATGATGACAATGAATAAGTAACTAAATAAATGTGCAGGTGTGATAAAATCACAACAATCTGCACACTGAGGGACAAACACACACCATTATCCAACTTGCAGTTCATTTTCAAAAGTATACCTCAGAAGCATCTTGATACTAGTTCCGCTTATTATATACATTCTTCAACTGCTCTATAAAGTTGTTAAGAGAAGACTAATTTTTCTAGAGCTTATCTTCCCCTTTGAATCAGGGGTGGGTTCCTCCCGGTTCGGACTGGTTCGCCCGAACTAGTAGCGGCCCGCTGGTGACGTCACGATGACATCACTGAACTGGATCGGTTGGTGCCGGTCCGTGGGCACCGCCATCAAATTTTTAAAAAATGATGCTTTGGAAAATACATTGCCCCCCCTTCTTTCTGGCAGCCCCTTAAAAGCCTGTTGCTTTTAAACCCTTTGGCAAAGCATGTGAGCCATTTCCTCCTTTCAGTGGTCCATGAAAGTACATCTATAGTATGTAGATAATAAAGTTGAAAAAAGGTGAACAACATTTTTACAGAACTATAAATTCATTGAGGCTGGGTGTGACAAGGAATGGCTGGTAGGGGAGGGGCGAGGCGAGGCACCCCTTGACGTGAGTGACATTGAGTTGGCCATGCTCACCCAGTCACATGACCACCAAGCCTCACCTGCCGAGTCACATGACCATGAAGCAACTCCCACCTGGTCACATGACCGTCAAGCCACTCCCACCCGGTCACATGACTGCCAAGCCACTGCCACCCAGTCACATAACCATCAAGCCACTCCCACCCACTCACATTTTAATATTAAACAGAAATAGTATTATAGTAAACTACATAAGCAAATTGTAAAATCTGAATTGGATAAGCCACTCCCACCCGGTCACATGACTGTCAAGCCACTCCCACAAAATTAAGCCACTCCCACAAAATTAAGCCACGCCCACAGAGTGGTAGTAAAAAAATTTGGAACCCACCCCTGCTTTGAATGCACCATGAAAAAAGATCAAAAGACGTATTCTACTTTCATATCAAATCCTTTTCCTTTAAACATCCTTCCATTTGTGAGCTGGACTCGTGACAGAAGTGCACAGGCGTGCAAGGACACACACACACACACACATTAACAGCGATGCCACATTCAGGGATATCAACTTCCCGTGGAATAGTACATCATTGTACAATTGAAGTTAGATGTTGCAAGCGATAATTAACTATCATCTGTCACAATACGCCGCTTGAAATGTTATAGTTTTGCTAAAATTGGACTGTCACTTCAGCCTCCCGCAATATGCCAGCAGCTGTCTCAGTTACTAAAGTGTTTTGAAGGTCTTCTCACCATTCCTGCTGTGACGAGGTGATCTTGGAGATAACCTCGCCTCAGTATTTATGGTTACATCGTGAAGGTTGTATCAGATAAGTTTTCACTGAAATATTAATAACAGCTTTGTATCTGACTGCCTCATTATAGTGAGTTCTCTTAAGAGCTGTAATTACACGTTCTTTTTTGGCATTTTCCCCGTGCCTCAAAATATAAGCTCGCTTTCGTGAGGTGAGCAAGTAAGAAGGAGTGAAACACATTCTTTTTGTAAGTTTTTGCTTTGCCTTAAAAGAAGACACATTAATATACATAGAGAGAGAGAGAGAGAACTTTGGGGTTGTCTGGAATTTTGAGGGGAGCTTTGACCTCAGGAATTTCCCTTTAGAAGAAAAAGTGGACCTCATATTTCTTAAAAAAGGCCTCTGAGCATGTGCAAAATTCATTTCTTTGAAGAGAGGCTGTCTTATTTATTTATTTGGGTTTATAAACCATTCCAATCCAGGAAAGAAGTTGGAAAAACTCCAAATAAACAATACTGCTAATTACAAAATTAACAATTACAAAACCTTGGACACATGAAGAATTATCAAGGCACCAAACAAAATGGGGTCTTTATACAGAACTTGCTGCCACATCCAAGGTTTGGCTTATCTTAACAATAAGGCTTGTAAACTTTTTAACTTTGATTGCCTTTTTTAAAAAATTAGATAGAACTCTTAGCTAATCTAAAATTTGGATGTAATAAGAATTAATTAGAACCATTTTGGAAGTGCTCAAAAATGTGCTACTATGTGCTGGCAACTGGAATGGACACTAATTTCTACAAGGTGATACACATATTAACAGAGGAGACCAAGCTTAAATATAGGGCTGCTCAAGGAACACTTTGATTGGCTTCATATCTGGATCCTTGGCTTGGGAAGTAGGCCATCTGGAATCACTCTGGAATCTGGAAATTAGATCTCTATCTGTCTGACTGATATTAACAACTTAATGATTCTTCCTTCCTTCCTTCCTTCCTTCCTTCCCTTCCCTTCCCTTCCCTTCCCTTCCCTTCCCTTCCCTTCCCTTCCCTTCCCTGTATACACTGGGGCAAATTAAAATGTCCCCTTAGCTGTCTAGCATAATACTTCTCTTCATAGTGCCAACCATAAATTGAAGTAATATTAAATACATAAGCCAACCACCAAATACATAAATCCAGGTGAACTGAAGTGGGCTGTAGTAACCCTTCCCTTGACCCAGAATTTGGAATCTAGAAGTTGGTGGGAGTGATTCATCTCTTTAAGAAGGATGTCCATTCTCTCTTTTCCAATTGTACCCATCACAGTTGATCATCTCTCTAGGGTTGCATACATCAGTTGCTAAGCATTTCAACCTAGAGGAATTCAGCTAGAGTAGTCATCTGTGTGCAATTTCTGGACTATATGTGCAGTGTATTTTTAAGTCCTGTATATTAACTGCTGTGTTCAGGCAACAGATCATTGGAAATATAGAGGCAGTTTTCGACGGCTGCCTCCCCATCCCACCATCACAACACTGAATTTTTTTTGGACACCTGGCAACTGGCTTACATTTTTGGCCATTTGCCACATACAGTGACTTATGCTTTATGATGTTTTTGCCAGAAGCCATTTACTTCCAGTTTCAAGGAAAAATGCCCCATAGCGAGCAATGGGTTCTACTTAACGATGGTGGATCCACTTAGCAACCATGGTGATTCATTTCCTAAAAAGGCAGTAATATCAGGTGCAATGATGGGTTGACCCATTTAATGACCATCAGGACTTACAACCGCCATTGTGGGCTTAATTATGGTTGTAAGTTGAGGATTACCTGTATAATTTTTGTTGTTCTATCAAGGAAAAAGAAGTCATTTTCTTATGACCCAGGTCGCCGAGGCAGAGGTAGACTTCAATAGAGTCCTTTATTTCTCTAATTCCATAACAAATGGCCCTACAATGGCCGGGAAACTCCACCCCAAATTTCTCTGAAGGCAGTCACTCACAGTCCCACAAACAAAATCAGTAATCTCACAGTCCCAGTAATCACTAAGATCAATTTGCAAAGGCAGAGAGGAAGTCCAAAAACAAGGTGCAAGTCCACAAGGCAAGGTCCGTAAATTCTACACAAGGTTCAAGATCTACAAGACAAGGTCAAGATTCCACAAGCAGGGGTTGGAGTCCACAGGCATGAAACATGATTCAAGGCAGTTTTCCAAGGCTGGGGAAGTGCATACCAAAGCAAAATAATTGTTCCTGACAAAGACACTCTCCCCTGGCTTCTACTTAAGTCAACCCAAGCCAGGTGTTCCTTGCGAGAAGGGGCAGGGTGACCTTCTCCTGAGCAGCCTCCTTTGAGCTTGCCTCAGCTCCACCCTCCATACCCTCGGATCGGGTGGGGGAGGCAGCTGTTCCTCATCAGAAGGGATCTGCTGCCTATCAGCACCACTGCCTGTCTGTAGCGGATCCTCTGCTGTGTTTGTGAGGGCAGGCAGCTCCCCATCCAGTCAACCACCTTCCCCAATGCTCAAGGAGCCTGGGACAGCATCGTCCTCAACCCCTGGACTCTCCAGATATTCCAGAGGACATGTGCCATCCCTGTCGGATGGTCCCGATTTCAACTCCTCCTCCTCCTCCTCCTCCTCCTCCTCCTCCTCCTGCTCCTGCTCCTGCTCCTCCTCCTCCTCCTTCTCCTGCTCCTCCTCCTCCTGCTCCTCCTCCTGCTCCTCCTCCTCCTGCTCCTGCTCCTGCTCCTGCTCCTCCTCCTGCTCCTGCTCCTGCTCCTGCTCCTGCTCCTCCCCTTCCTCCCCCTCCGAACTGGGTTCCAATGGGGCCATGACACATCTCTAAGATGCTTTGCCTTGCAACCCGTGTTGTATCACCATGTTCCTTAAAGAGGGGGCTATCTTTGTTTGCCATTGATCTCATCTGCATTCCAATTAGTAGTTAAAGTAATCTCAGTAGACCATTTACAATTCTCCTGTGCCTTCTAGTCACTAGCATATATTTAGTTTCTAATGGATTATTGATCCAGCAGACCATAATAGCTTCCATGCCCACGTGTTAATCTAGCTCCAGAGCAAAAATAGAATAGAATAGAATAGAATCTAGCTCCAGAGCAAATCTGCTTCTACTTTACCTTGTTGCATGTAGCACTTATTAACAATAATGGGAAGAACGTGCTCACACTAAGAATGGCTGTTCACATTTGAATTGTATGTCACAAATTCTCAATCCCCTAACTCCAGTGATTAAAGAAAAGTTGAATATTTATGACCATGGCGGTTATTGACAGCTCACTAAATTACGTGCCATTTCCTCATGAAGAAAAGCGAAAACAAATTTATGAAGATTTCATTGGTTTTAATCAAAAGCTCTGCTTGTTGCTATTTTTCCTTCTTGCCTTCATCCTCCTTTTATTTTTTAGCACACATTCAATAGATGTAAGATTCCTACTAGATCCTTGGATGTTTGTAAGACAAGGAACAAAAGCAAAACAAATATGTGCATCAGAATTTCATTTTTAATGTGTGCCAGTGTGTACACAGGAAAAAGTGATAATAAATACAGAATACAGAATAACAGAGTTGGAAGGGACCTTGGAGGTCTTCTAGTCCCACCCCCTGCTTAGGCAGGAAACCCTATGCCATTTCAGACAAATGGTTGCCCAATCTCTTCTTAAAAACTTCCAGTGTTGGAGCATTCACAACTTCTGGAGGCAAGGCACTTCTTGCCTTGCCTTGCCTTGCCTTGCCTTGCCTTGCCTTGCCTTGCCTTGCCTTGCCTTGCCTTGCCCTTGCCTTTGCCTTGCCTTTGCCTTGCCTTTGCCTTGCCTTTGCCTTGCCTTTGCCTTGCCTTTGCCTTGCCTTTGCCTTGCCTTTGCCTTGCCTTTGCCTTGCCTTTGCCTTGCCTTTGCCTTGCCTTTGCCTTGCCTTTGCCTTGCCTTTGCCTTGCCTTTGCCTTGCCTTTGCCTTGCCTTTGCCTTGCCTTTGCCTTGCCTTTGCCTTGCCTTTGCCTTGCCTTTGCCTTGCCTTTGCCTTGCCTTTGCCTTGCCTTTGCCTTGCCTTTGCCTTGCCTTTGCCTTGCCTTTGCCTTGCCTTTGCCTTGCCTTTGCCTTGCCTTTGCCTTGCCTTTGCCTTGCCTTTGCCTTGCCTTTGCCTTGCCTTTGCCTTGCCTTTGCCTTGCCTTTGCCTTGCCTTTGCCTTGCCTTTGCCTTGCCTTTGCCTTGCCTTTGCCTTGCCTTTGCCTTGCCTTTGCCTTGCCTTTGCCTTGCCTTTGCCTTGCCTTTGCCTTGCCTTTGCCTTGCCTTTGCCTTGCCTTTGCCTTGCCTTTGCCTTGCCTTTGCCTTGCCTTTGCCTTGCCTTTGCCTTGCCTTTGCCTTGCCTTTGCCTTGCCTTTGCCTTGCCTTTGCCTTGCCTTTGCCTTGCCTTTGCCTTGCCTTTGCCTTGCCTTTGCCTTGCCTTTGCCTTGCCTTTGCCTTGCCTTTGCCTTGCCTTTGCCTTGCCTTTGCCTTGCCTTTGCCTTGCCTTTGCCTTGCCTTTGCCTTGCCTTTGCCTTGCCTTTGCCTTGCCTTTGCCTTGCCTTTGCCTTGCCTTTGCCTTGCCTTTGCCTTGCCTTTGCCTTGCCTTTGCCTTGCCTTTGCCTTGCCTTTGCCTTGCCTTTGCCTTGCCTTTGCCTTGCCTTTGCCTTGCCTTTGCCTTGCCTTTGCCTTGCCTTTGCCTTGCCTTTGCCTTGCCTTTGCCTTGCCTTTGCCTTGCCTTTGCCTTGCCTTTGCCTTGCCTTTGCCTTGCCTTTGCCTTGCCTTTGCCTTGCCTTTGCCTTGCCTTTGCCTTGCCTTTGCCTTGCCTTTGCCTTGCCTTTGCCTTGCCTTTGCCTTGCCTTTGCCTTGCCTTTGCCTTGCCTTTGCCTTGCCTTTGCCTTGCCTTTGCCTTGCCTTTGCCTTGCCTTTGCCTTGCCTTTGCCTTGCCTTTGCCTTGCCTTTGCCTTGCCTTTGCCTTGCCTTTGCCTTGCCTTTGCCTTGCCTTTGCCTTGCCTTTGCCTTGCCTTTGCCTTGCCTTTGCCTTGCCTTTGCCTTGCCTTTGCCTTGCCTTGCCTTGCCTTGCCTTGCCTTGCCTTGCCTTGCCTTGCCTTGCCTTGCCTTATATTTCTACTGCCTAGAAATACCAACTGGAAGACAGTGAGGCTATTTTCTCTGATACCTTAAATGCTGCTTTCATTTCTTCCTATTTAGAGCAATTTGCTAACTGCCAGGGCTTTACCAGTTGTCAAAGCTCTTAATTTACCAGCTCCCATAAATAGGAATACAGAAAAGAAAAACTCAATTAAGGGAACAGAACGTGGAAAGCTATTCATTCTCATACCTATTTGAGAATCAGAGAATTGAAAAGAGGCTGAACATAAAGAGATAGCATGTCCCATTTAGCAAACTTGTGAGTAAGGGGTCATTTTTTTTCCAGAAGGGAGGTCAATCACCTCTTTCAGAAGCAAGGGCATCATTCTTATGCCACTTCTAGTCCATCACACAAAGTCTTGCACTGTTCAGCTACAATCCAAAATTGTGCCAAATCATTTCAAACACTCCATTCTGACTTAGTTAACAGTCACTGTATAGCTTGCTAATCCTCTCCTTTCAGTTGACCATTGCCCTGTCCAGACATTTCCTCTTGGGTTGCTCAGCTGTTGAGGTCTTCGTTCCCCTTTCTTCACACACACACACACACACACACACACACACACACACACACACACACAG
>QLTV01002580.1:3372138-3389624 GCA_003457575.1 Thermophis baileyi
TTGCGATTGTTGAATTGGAATATGATTTTGAGCATTTGGGTTTCCATTTTTCTGTGCTGTAATTTTTATATCCAAAGATGTGAAGCGTGCTTCTAAACGTGCTTCCATGGAGTCGATATATGATTGTTGTGCTTTTATGGTTGTTTCTAAGGTTTGGAATCTATCAGACATGGTAATTAGGTTATCCAGTATTGGTAAACATGGTGGACAGAAATAAGGAAATGTGGAAGATGCTTGTAGGAAATTGGCTACATGTTTGTTTATTTCCAGGCAGGTGTGGTGGGCATACTTTGTGCATATGCGGCATTTTTTGAATTCCTCATCCTCTTTGATGGTTTTATTGCATTTATAGCATTTGTCATCGTTTGTAGAGGTATCTTCAGTTTGTGGGTGTTTGATTGTGGATTTGGGTGTTTGATTGTGGATTTGTTTGATTGTGGATGCATGCACGCGCGCGCAAAGCAAGCACGCACGCCCACGAGGCGTGGCCAAGCGGCGCAGGAGGAAGCGAACCGGCAGCGAGGTAAGTTAGAACCCACCCCTGGAGTGGAACTTGTAATGGTGATGCCCTCATTCTCCATTCAACAGCCTCCCCGATGCTTCTGATTATATCAAAGGCAAGCTTAAACATTGCCTTGCTTTAATTTTTGCTGCAATGGTACAGGCAGAAGATGTATGTCTCATGCTTGAAAGTTTATTTTATTCATGTATCAAATTTAGAAACTGCCCATTTCACTCACACAGAGAGACACAAATGCTTTGTGGGGCATTATGGAGAACTCTTTTCGGTTTGGTGTAGTAGTTAAAGCCTAGAAACCAGGAGACTGTGAGTTATATCCCCGCCTTTGGTGTGAAAGCTGGGTGGGTGACTTTGGGCCAGTCACTCTCTCTCAGTCCAGCTTAGCTCACAGGATGGTTGTTGTGGGGAAAATAGGAGAAGGAGGAAATATATATATTTTCGCTGCCTGTGGTTATTTATAAAAATAATAAAGGTAGGATAAAAATCTGATAAATAAATAACAAAAAATTCTTCCTCCTATTTTCCCCAAAACAACATATCTGTGAGGTGAGTTGGCGTGAGAGAATGACTGGGCCAAAGTCACCCAGCTGGCTTTCATGCTTAAGGTGGGACTTATGACCAGGGATGGGATTTAGCTGGTTCGCACTGGTTCGGGCGAACCGGTTGTTATCCGCTATCAAAGTGGATCCTGGGCGCTGCGCTGTACTGCAATGAAGAAGTGGACAATGGAGCGGCTGGCGCGAGGGAAGGAGAAGGCTGCTTTCTCTCCTCCTTCCCTCATGCCAGCTGCTCCGTTGCCCATTTCTCCATTGCAGTGCAGCACAGCGCCCAGGATCCACTTTGATAGCAGGGGGGGGGGGAAATTTCAGGGTCAGGTTGGCCATCGCAGGAGGCTCGTCCTGCATGTGTGGCGGAGCTGGAGGACGGGGACGGGCCACACCTCCCACAACAGCCAACCTGACCCTGGGCAAACCAGTTGTTAAATTATTTGAATCCCACCACTGACTAGAAACCATAGTCTCCTGATGATTGGCCCAAAGTCACCCACCCAGCTTTCGTGCCAAGGCAGGACTAGAACTCACCATCTCCTCATAACTGGCTTTCATGCCAAAGGTGGGTGTAGAACTCACAATCTCCTCGTTTCTATGGTAGTACTTTAACCACTACGCCAAACTGGGTCTCTTATATGAAAAAAAGTTATCCATAATGTCCCACACAGCTGTCAACAATCCCATGTCAAAATCTTATTTCTCTGAATTCCTCACAGTGGTTGTCCCAAAGGTGCTTTTTTTTCAGGAGGCAACTGGACTTTCTTGTTTTTACTTTTGAAGACGTTTTGCTTCTCATCCAAGAAGCTTCTTCAGCTCTGACGGGATAGTGGGGAATGGAAGGATTTATATTCCTTGCAGACAGCCGGTCATTTGCATCCTTTTAGAGGGTCATTGAAGCACTTGGAGGTTTATCTGTGTCCTCAGGGTCACCTGAGTGGTGCTCCTGGTTCCTGTAGTCTGCCATTTTTCCTCTGGAAATCCATTCCTACTCCCACACCATTCAAAGGGTGTTCATCCCAAATTGTATAGCTAAAAGTCTGTAGAGATTCTCAGTCATCCATATCCATTCCCCACTATCCTGTCAGAGCTGAAGAAGCTTCTTGGTTTCCCCCTACCCCTTTTTCACCACTCTGAAATCTCCCTGCTTGATGGTTTCTAATTTGTAAAAGCTTTGAGGGAAGACCTTCCTCATAGTCTCTTCTCTTGAGAAAACCAAGGAGGTTACAGCTCACTGAAGCAATGATTGTGAAAGACAGGACATTTGTTACAAACTCCTTTTCTCTACCTTGTAACTACGTCCACCGAAGAACACTCCAATCCACTCACAAAATTTCATTGAAATGCTCTTCTCCTTGGAAAGGAATGTCGGGAACAAATTCTCTTTCATCTAATTGAATGTAGTGACAGGAAAAACCTGCATCATCACACTTGTTAAGGACTGGGGAAAAAAAACATGTTATGTGACTAATGAGTTACATTAGCACCACCAGAGAGATCACAAGTTTTGTAGGTCAGGCTTCAGGCACAGCAAAGTGACTATGTTCTACATATTTTTTCAGCTTTGGAGTTATCTTTTTTTGTGCCTCCTTCTCTTCTTCCTGCTCTTTCCTTTCCTTTTCCTCTTCATAGAACTGTACAATCGGAATGATAAGGTGTTATCCTTGCTATGGGAGGAGGTGACCATTCTCTGCCCCTCCTTTTCTTAGAGAATCTCTTAAAGAGTATTCAGATTAATTCAGGATGCCACTGAATTCTGGCAATGGGGTCTGGAGGTGCAGATATAAAAACTGGGGGGGGGGGCAAAGGTCCAAAAAGCAACTGGACTTTGTTTTTCCTTGAAGACATTTCACTTCTCATCCAAGAAGCTTCTTCAGAACTGAAGAACCACTTCTTGGATGAGAAGCGAAATGTCTTGAAGGAAAAACAAAGTCCAGTTGCCTTTTGAAAAAGCACCTTCGGGACAACCATGACCTGGATGATTGAGAATCTCTATAGATACCTGTATAAAAACCGATGGGCCCATATAGGACTCAAAGGCAGTGGGCTGCCTAACTCAGCCTAACAGAAACTCTATGGCAAGGAGTTAAGGGGAATATCCGTGTCCCAGGATAATGTTGCAGGATCCAATCTGGGTCGGTCATCGGAACCAGGGGCTTTGTCTTTTGAGCTTTTGGACTTGTGCTGGAGCCCATCCTCAGGGAACTTCTCTCTAGGCAAAGACTAGAAACTGGTTAGACAGAAGTTCCCTGAAGATGGGCTCCAGCACGAATCCAAAAGCTCAGAAGACAAAGCCTCTGGTCGCGGTGACAGATTGGATCCTGCAATATATATTAAAAATAAATAAATCATTCCACGGAACCATATCAGTGGTGGGATTCAATTTTTTTTTACTACCAGTTCTGTGGGCGCGGCTTGGTGGGCGTGGTGTGGCTTGGTGGGTGTGGCAGGGGAAGGATACTGCAAAATCCCCATTTCCTCCCGATCAGCTGGGTGGGCGTGGCAGGGGAAGGATACTGTAAAATCTCCATTCCCTCCCCATTCCAGGGGAAGGTTTTGCAAATCCCCATTTCCTCCCGATCAGCTGGGACTCTGGAGGCAGAGAATAGATGGGGGCGGGGCCAGTCAGAGGTTGTATTTACCAATTCTCCAAACTACTCAAAATTTCCGCTACTGGTTTTCCAGAACTGGTCAGAACCTGCTGAATCCCACCTCTGAACCATATGTAACCTTGCTTAATGGAAGTAGTCCTCGGCATATGACTGGTCACTTTCTAACTGAGCTTGGCGAACAAATATTTTTATTAAATATTGATCTTTTTAAATTACTGGCTATAGTCCTTTATTTTGTGGAAATCATTTGCTTTGCATGCTCTGCATGATTATAACTCTCACCCAGAACCGGTCAAAGTTATGATGAACATCTCCAGGGTTAATTATGACCCAGGTTCAAAGTTCCAATGGCAGCCCCTTCCTGGCCATGTGATTGCATTTTGGGCGCTTTGTACTTACAGCCGTTTGCAGTGTCCTGCAGTCACATGACTGCAATTTATGTTTTTTTTTTTGCCGGGAACTGGTGTTTACTTCTGGTTCCCAGCAAAAAACATGCACTGCAGAAAAAAGGATTCACTTAATGAGAGCTATGTTCATTTAATGACTTCAGTGATTCACTTAATGAGTGCAGCAGAAAAGTGCCTAAAATAAGGTGCAGTCACATGGTGACCTGCTAAATGAACAGCACAACTCACCGTATTTTTCTGTCTATAAGACGCCCCCATGTATAAGACGCCCCCCCCACACTTTTCTTACCCAAAATTCAAAAACTGTGGGTTGGGCTCATCTCAGAAAGGATCGTTTCGCAGGCAGCCAAATCTTGGCTCCCCATCGAAGGAGCTGGGGCTCGCAAGAGAGTGACAAGGCAAAAAAATAAAAAAATAAAAAATGCAATGGGGAAATGGAGCAGCCAGTCGGGGTTACCCCCACCCCCGCCCTCGGCTCCCTCTCGGAGTCGGGGCTGCCGCGCCCGGCATAAGGGAAGGAGGAGGCTGCTTTCCCTCTTTATTTATTTATTTATTTATTTATTTTATTTGTTTGTCAAACATGTACAAGATAGCAGGTATAGGTATAAACATAAACATAATCAAAGTGAATACAGATAGATGAGGACAATAGGACAGTAGGACAGGGACGGTAGGCACGCTGGTGCGCTTATGCACGCCCCTTACAGACCTCTTAGGAATGGGGTGAGGTCGACAGTAGAAAGTCTAAGGTTAAAGTTTTTTGGGTTTGGGGAAGAAACCACAGAGTCAGGTAGTGAATTCCAGGCATTGATCACTCTGTTGCTGAAGTCGTATTTTCTGCAGTCGAGTTTGGAGCGGTTTACATTAAGTTTGTATCTATTGTGTGCTCGTGTTATTGTTGTGGTTGAGGCTGAAGTAGTCATTGACAGGTAGGACATTGTGGCAGATAATTTTATGAACTACATTTAGATCGGTTCTAAGGCGACGTAGTTCTAAGTTGTCTAAGCCCAAAATTTCAAGTCTTGTGGAATAAGGTATTCTGTCCTTCCCTCATGCCGGCTGCTCCATTTCCCGTTTCTCCATTGCAGTACATTGCCCAGGAGCTGGAGGATGGTGATGGGCCACGCCTTCTCCTCTCGCCCCCCCCCCCGTGTATAAGATGCCCCTCATTTTCAAGTAAGCATTGTTTTTAAAAAAGTAGCATCTTATACACAGAAAAATACGGTAATTCCGGGCTGAATATCGAGAACTACCTGAAAATCTTTTAGGCCATAAATCTGTTGAATTCAGACTTCACTATTATAGCTACTGCGGCATGTTGTCTCCAAGAACTGAAATGAAGAAGGAGGTCCTTTTTATGTCAGGTAGCAAAAAGATTTGTCGGCTGTTGTTATCCACAAATTATGCGGAGTATTTTTGGAGCAGCAGCAATAGCAAATGCTGAATTAGAACAACCTGAAGAAAAGGTAAGCCCAAACTGTCTACCGGCTCTAAGATTTTGGGTGAGAGCTATAATCATTCAGAGCAGGCAAAGCAAATGATTTCCACAAAACGAAGGGTGAGACACAGCCAGTAATTTAAAAAGATCAATATTTAATAACAATATTTATTCGCCAAGCTCAGTTAGAAAGCCAACAGAGTAGCAAACGTATTGGCGCAAGCTAGGTTTCCCATCCCCACTCAACCAGGTATATTAACATTTTAGCACTACTGCAGATGAAGTGTGCAAAACTGGATTTGAAAGTGTGAACGGCAACGGAATTAAAATTCAAGGATCTTTTCAAAGTGCAATTCTCATCCCCTCTTTTTTAGGCTGATAAGCAGAATGAAACTTTTGCTACTCCCTAAATTTAGCATTGCTGAGATGCCTCTCGTGACTCTGGATAAGAACAACTTTTAAATATTGGTTTTGAGGCTGAATGTCGATGCTGATGTACGGTTTTGATGAATTTATCAGAGTGCACATATTGCTTTTTCTGCTACACAGAAAATATTTTTTATAAAAGAATGGCACAAAAGCCATTTAGAAGCTTGGCTTCCAAGACGTATCTCTGTGCTCTTGAAAACAGTTTGAATAGCACTATCTTAGACTTTCAAAACATGAAAGCCATGCATCTGAATGTCAGTAAAGATATATTTCTATTTAATTCTCCTTCGCTCTCAAAACACTGAAATGGGCATTCTGCGTGACTCATTTTCAACAATGAAATGGCTATAGCTTCACGAATAGAAATTTATTTCTATTAGTGGAGTAACATACACATTTCTCCTTGTATTTAGAGGAAGAGGCTTAAACAACATTCATAATTTTATCTTTCAGGGACAATCAAACATTTGGAGTATTGCATTTATGTATTGCATTTACATTGCTGTGTGTCACCTTTTGTTAGGTGTATCTCACACAAATTTTCTTCTTGCTTTGTTTTCTGTTGTTTTGCTCATTGATAGCTTTTGATGGCTTTCATATAACAACTGCCAGAGTCTTTCAGACATTTTGCAATGCAAATAGTTGTTTTCTTTCTGCTACAATAAAACGAAGTAAATCTAGCACAGGAATTCAAGACCCTCATATGCTGTACTGTATCTGATACTCAGAAATAAGAAAATCGACAAATATGTACAAGAGAATAGAATTGCACTATATATATTGCACTATATATGCATATCCCTAGGATTAAGCTTATCAAATGCAATAGGATTTACTTCCGAATAAATGTGCAATAAAATTGCTCTATAAAAGTAATCATTTTCCTCCTACTGTTTGTGTGTTTGCTGAATAAGCTGAATGGAGGCTAAAGTCTAGCAAAGAAAATATTAATTTCAGAACAATCCTTACCCTCAGGAACAAAAGAGAAGATAGAATACAGTTTTCTTTACATTATTATTTTGTTTCTGTTAATTATCATCCCTCTTCCCATCTAATACAATTTTCAGTTGCATCTTAACCTTAAAGAGATATTTAACATCACATGAAATTTGCTTCTTAGTTTCCAGGTACATAGAAATTTTCATGGACGTAACAATCCATAGCCAGATAAGTGACAAGAAGAGGAGAGGGTAGGACAAAATGTGATGGGCCCCCTTCTTTTTTGCATTTTAGGTTGGGTGGAATCAAAGGATAACAGAATAACAGATTTGGAAGGGACCTTGGAGGTCTTCTAGTCCTACCCCCTGCTCAAGCAGGAAGCCCTATACCATTTCAGACAAATGGATGTCCAATCTCTTGGATAAACTTGGATTAACTAAGAATTTGGATAAAATTCATCTGCACTTCCTTTGACTCCTTTCTGCTTCTAGCTACTAACATTGACCTTGGAAGTCCATGAGAACATCTGATAGACAAAACAAAATTGACTGTAATAGATTATATTTGAGAAGTCATTGTTGGAGTACAATAAGTAACCATAATACCCATTTCTCAAAATGTACTTCCTCCTGCCTTTGAAAAGTTTTTTTTTTTAAATCAGGGGGAGGGTTGGTCCATTATGACCCCAACCACCTCTGGACCTCTTAGAACAACAATATCTATCCTGCTTCTGATTTAAAATACTGATTCACACTTTATGGTTATGGAAATTCACAGTTTACTCAAAGTCAAAGCGACAACAATAGACAAAATATGCAATTCAAAACAAAATCTCTGACAGATGTTTGCCTCAATGATTAGTTTTTTAATAGGAGCATACAGAAAAATAGTCCTAAATCAGTCCAAGATTCCATGAGCCAGGTTAGGGTTGTTGACCTGTTCCAAGGTCAGAATTTTATTGGCAGAATCCACACAAATTTTTATACAAGAGCTGACAATCAGATAGTTGTTTTTAGCAAAGGAAAATGGTCAGGGCTACTTTTTAAATCAGGCTGCAGCCAGCTTTTGCTAATCAAGATATTTACTTGCTTGCTTGGCAAGAACATCTTTGCTCTGCTCTTCTCTCGTCTCAACAGGTGTGGCAGCTGGGACGTCTTACATCATCCTCAGATGTCTATGGAGGTTCTCAGTCATCCAGGTCATTGTTGTCCCAAAGGTGCTTTTTATCAAGAGACAACTGGACTTTCTGGTTTTTCTTTGAAGACGTTTCGCTTCTCTTCACAGCTGAAGAAGCTTCTTGGATGAGAAGCAAAATGTCCTCAGATGTTCAGATGGCTACTTAGACAGCTGCTCCAGCCACCCAGATGGTGCCTGTTGTTGATCAGCCTCATGTGATTCCTGGCTTGGTGTCTCCTGAAGCTGCCATTTCACAGATTCAGCTTGGGCAGCTACTTCATATCCAGAGTCTGAGTCCTGGACCATGACAATATCTAATGGAGGAACATGATCTTATGGAACTTTTTATCACCTCTGAATAAAACTGTTTACATTTCATGGTTTCAAAATGGGGCCACATAATGGAAGAGAGACATTTTGGACCAATCTGGAATCACTTGAATTAGCTGAATAAATCATACTTTAAAAAAAAAAGTAAATATTTTTACAAGTCACAGCCAATTCTAATTATCCAAAATAATTATGTTCTATAGATTCACCATGAACAGTGAACAATGAACCATTTCTCTTAGCGGAAATACAGGATTATTTACCTCCTTGGGTAAACCAGACAGAAAACATGACTAGATAAGCTAAATCTACTTTATTATAGGACTACATTAACAGAATCTTGCAGTTCTGAAAGGAAAAAAAACCCTTCCACTCTTAAATGCTTGCTGCATTAGGGCGGATTAGCACTTAGCAATAGCACTTAGACTTATATACCGCTTCATAGTGCTTTACAGCCCTCTCTAAGCGGTTTACAGAGTTAGCATATTGCCCCCAACAATCTGGGTCCTCATTTTACCCACCTCAGAAGGATGGAAGGCTGAGTCAACCTTGAGCCGGTGAGATTTGAACCGCCGAACTGCAGCTAGCAGTCAGCTGAAGTAGCCTGCAGTGCTGCACTCTAACCACTGCGCCACCTCGGCTCTTCGGATTCTTCCTTAGTTTCTTTCTCTGACCATTAAAAAACTGAGAGCTTCTGCCCCTGTTGTTCAATTGCATCCTAGGCAACATATCTTCTCCCCTTTATTTAAGGTCACCCATGCATTCCATGCAGAGGTGGTATTCACTTACTTTCCCTACCGGTTTGCAAATGTGAGCGCGCGCATGTGCAAGGCCTTCCATGCATGTGCTTTGCTCGCACACGTGGCTTGCACACATGCGCGCGGCTTCAAAATGTGCCTAAATAGGACAGCATAGTGCTGGGGTGGGTGGCCGGGCTCACCCGCAGGTCACTACTACCAGTTCGCTTGAACCGGTCCGAACCAGCTGAATATCACCTCTGATTCCACAGCAGTTATGTTCCGGTGAGACTGTGTCAGACTCCAAAGACCAAGAAAGTCATGCTGAGTTTCTTCTAGACTGTTTCCTTGATTGTTCCACATCTATAGACAGAAATCTTGCAAACTCAAGCAACTAATTGCATCACTAAAGATATACTCCGAGAACTCCTAGGGAGGAGCTGTCTTGACCCTCTTTCTCCCAAATTATCTACATTTTGCTGACTCTTGCTCCTCTGGAATGCAGCCCCTCCCTCCTGGGAATCCAGACTACATTCCGTACATCATTCACATTTTTGTCAATCCATGAATAAATACCAAATACCAATAAATGCCAAGAGCCGAGGTGGCGCAGTGGTTAGAGTGCAGTACTGCAGGCTACTTCAGCTGACTGCTAGCTGCAGTTCAGCAGTTCAAATCTCACCGGCTCAAGGTTGACTTAGCCTTCCATCCTTCCGAGGTGGGTAAAATGAGGACCCAGATTGTTGGGGGCAATATGCTGACTCTGTGAACCGCTTAGAGAGGGCTGTAAAGCACTATGAAGCGGTATATAAGTCTAAGTGCTATTGCTATTGCTAAATAACCTTGTTTTATGTATTCCGTTTAATTATGTTTCTGTGCATTATGTTTCCGTTTAAAAGCACATTAGTTAATATATACCTCAGCACAAAAAGTGCCACTAAATAGACTGTGAAAAGGACATTTGTTTACAGTAAGTTAAAGGAGTCCCTGCAGATTTTACTCTGCTAGTCGTTGCTGACTTTAGGGAGTGGTGCTCATCTCCACTTCAAGGCCATTGAGCCAGCGTGTCCAAAGATATTTCTGCCATCATGTGGCCAGCATGAGGAGTGGTGTGGTGGCATAGAGGTGGAGATCTCACCTCACAATCAGGAGGCTGTGAGTTCGATCCTAGGTAGAGGCAGATATTTCTCTCTCTGGGCACAATGAGAATATATCTGCTGGGGAAAAAAACTCCGCATTGGCGACAGGAAGGACATCCGGCCAGTAAACACTCAGCTCCATTCAGTTTCCCAGACTCCACCCCACAAGGGATTATGGGGTCATTAAAAGAAGACGATGATGTGGCCAGCATGACATCACAGAGCGCTGTTACCTTCCCACCAAAGTGGTACCTATTTATCTATTTGCATTTGTATGCTTTCAAACTGCTAGGTTGGCAGGAGCTGGGTCAAGGATGGGAGCTCACCCCATCATGTGCAGCTTGGCTCTTGAACCTGGGCTGCTGGCTTTCCAACTGACAAGTCCAGTGTCTTAACCACTGAGCCATCGCGCCGTCTTATTTACAGTATGAGAACCAAAACAAGAAGGCAGAGTGTCATCTTGTTCAGCTGGAATGTGTGTATCAGATGGCTCAAATTTTTTGCCACTCTGCACAGGTTCATAAGTGACCATGAAAGCATTGATTTAAACCGGTTACAAATAAATGTTATGAGGAGGTGAATTTGCAGATATCACAGGAATCTGTGAATAATGAGGATTGACTATATTTTTATTATTTGTCAGATTTATATCTCATTTTTTCCTGAGCTCAACTCTTTCAACATTTTATCTCCAGGAAAACCTTGTGAAGTAAATAAAATTGAGAGGCAGTAATTGGCCCAAAGTCACCCAGTGAGTTCTGTTTGAAGGTGGACTAGATCACTGATATCTCATCCTAGTCCCAGAGGGGGGAAAAATAGATGAAAAATAAATTCAGTTGACCATTTATAGGCAGGGAGTTATAAAGGTAATTAAATAACAGGCCAGAAAGCCACTTCATAACTTTAC
This sequence comes from Thermophis baileyi, assembly GCA_003457575.1. Lineage (NCBI taxonomy): Eukaryota > Metazoa > Chordata > Lepidosauria > Squamata > Dipsadidae > Thermophis > Thermophis baileyi. The sequence continues at coordinate 3,383,321 of QLTV01002580.1, forward strand.
AGTTATATCTTCATTATCATTGCCAACATCCATTTAAAAGGTGTTTTAGATATCAAACATCAGAAACAAACTGGTGAAATCTTTTACGAACTGAAGGAAATGTTTGTTGTGAAGAGCTTAATCTATCTTTTGTTCACCATAATTTACTATAAAATTGGGATTTTCCGCAGCTATTAGGAAATGGCATGCTTTCCTGTATCAGGAATAAAACAGACCTTGCATGCAATTTTCTGGCCACAGTGAATTATGCAGTTTATATGAATTCCTGTGATAGAAATGGAAATTCTTATATAAGCTTTCAGGCCACTGACGTAACTCTACAACAATTCTTCTTTAGTGTTTCTAAATAATAATATATTCTATTGTTTTTTTCCCCCTTTGGCATTAACAAATGGGCCACTACTACATATATTTAAAGAAAGTGTTATTAACTTCAGCTCATGCATAGCACCAAATTATTGAAAGATTGCCTTTGACAATTTGAATTTTTGTTCAAGGTTTTTGGAACTCATGGACTTTGGAAAGAATTTTATCACATGGGTGAAATTGATAATATACTTTGCAAGTGGCACAATTATTGTAAATGGCGAATTGATTAAACCATGTGAAATACAGAAAGGAACTAGATAAGGATGCTTCACTGCTTATTATTCTTTCTGGTTCTTGAAGATTTAAATAGAGATATAAGACAAGAGGGGGCATGATGGGTCAGTGGTTGAAGATGCTGAGCTTGTCATCTTATCAACTGGAAAGCTGACAGTCTGGGTTCTAAATGCGAGCACTGGGTAATGGAGTAAATTCCCATTTGGAGTAAGCCGTGGTGGCTTACTGGGCAATGGAGTAAGCTCCCACCAATGGAGTAAGCCGTGGTGGTGCAGTGGTTAGAATCAGAGGTGGGTCCCTCCCAGTTCGGACCGGTTCGCCCGAACTGGTAGCAACCCACTGGTGATGTCACGATGACATCACGGTTCCGGTTCGGTCGGTGCCGGTCCGTGGGCGCCGCCATCTTTTGTTTGGAATTTTTAGTGAATTTTTTTACTGTTTGGAAGATTTTTCCTGTTCTGCAAAATAAAAACATGCGTCACCATCTTGTTTGCGGCTTTTTTTGGGGGGGGGGTGGGATTTTTTGCACTGTGCATGCCATGCGGCGTGGGAGGAAGCGAACCGGCAGCGAGGTAAGTTAGAACCCACCCCTGGTTAGAATGCAATATTGCAGGCTACTTCTGCTACTGTCGGCTGCCAGCAGTTCGGCAGTTCGAGTCTCACCGTCTCAAGGTTCAAGTTGACCTCAACTTACCTCTTATTAATTGGACCCTAAATGAGTGCACAACTGAAACAATACCTACGACCCTGTATAATGCTGCCACTACTTTAGGACTCGATCAATTGGTAATTATCAACACTAGATTCAACAACTGCCTCAATCTAATCTTCTGCAACAGTTTAAACACAATTTATAACCTTCATATCAAAGAACCTTTTTGCAACAGTGACCACAGCATGATGGACTTTTTTCTAAATTTACATCCATACAAAGAATCTCATAATAGGACTCCTAAATACAACTTCAAAAAAAGCAAACTACGATCTCATAGCTGCCGACCTCTCATCTCTAAATTGGCAAATCCGATTCAATGACTGCAACACTGCAGAAGACTATTGTAACACTTTTCTACTTGAAGTTCAAAGAGTCATTAATCTATATGTACCTTTAGTAACACCCAAAGCCAAAAAGAACAAATTACCCATATAAATAAGGAAACTCCAATCCAAAAAGAAATCCCTTTGGCGGAAAAATAAAACTGGCTATGTAGCTAACTTCAAAAACCAATACAAAACCTTATGCCACCAAATAAAAACAGAATGTACCAATTACCACTGCAAACAGGAGGAAGAGCTGTTACACACAAAATCCAATCGAGCCTTCTATAATTTCGTAAACGCCAAACTTAAAGACTCAAAAACCATCCCACCTCTAAAAGGGCAAAATGGGGAAGATTGTAACGATGATGCCGTTAAGGCCAATCTCTTCAACACTTTTTTCAGTTCAGTCTTTGTCAACAGCAATGGCATCTTCCCCTCATTTCCTAGTCGTACCACAACCAATTGCAATGATCTAATCCACATTGATTTTACTGAAGATACTGTAAAAAGGGCACTACACAACCTAAAGCCATCTCTATCTGTTGGTCCTGATGGAATATGTGCCTACTTTCTAAAAAAGCTCTCCACCGCCATAGCTGAACCTCTAAGCACCATCTATGAAGTATCTTTTAGAATGAGCTCCTTGCCTGACCTATGGTCATTCGCAACAGTCATACCTATCTTCAAAAAAGGTGACCCCGGCCTTGTTGAGAATTACAGACCAATCTCCCTTTGCTGCGTCACCTGTAAAGTCATGGAAGCCATCATAAACCAATCCATCACCCTCCACTTAGAGACAAACAACCTACTCTCTAATAAGCAATTTGGTTTTATGAAAAATTTGTCCTGTAATCTGCAACTCATACACTGCAAAAACATTTGGACCTCTCAACTCGACCAGGGTAAAGCAATAGATGCAATCTACATAGACTTCTGCAAAGCCTTTGATTCTGTGGTACATGACAAACTTCTGTTAAAAATAAGTTCTGAATGGCATTTCTGTATCCTTGCACAAGTGGATAGCTGCATTCCTATCAAACAGGCAACAAATGGTTAAAATTGGAAACGCTATATCAAACCCAGCACCAGTTAATAGTGGTGTTCCCCAAGGCAGCGTTCTAGGACCAACACTCTTTCTGCTTTATATAAACGACCTTTGTGATCATATTGTAAGCAGCTGCATCCTCTTTGCCGACGATGTAAAACTATTTAACACCACAGACAATTCTAACCCTAACCCTAACCCTACAAAATGACCTAGATTATGCATCTGAATGGTCAAACAATTGGCAACCCCAAATCTCTGCTAACACTGTAACAACATTGCTAAAAAGGCATTAAGAGTTGTCAACCTTATTTTACGAAGTTTTTTCTCTGGTAACGCTATACTGCTAACTAGAGCATACAAAATCTTTGCCAGACCTATCCTTGAATACTGCTCACCTGCCTGGAACCCACACTGTATTTTGGACATTAAAACATTAGAGAGGGTCCAGAGGTATTTTACAAGAAGAGTACTCAACTCCTCTGCTCGCAATAAAATTCCTTATACCACCAGGCTTGAAATTTTAGGCCTGGATAACCTTGAACTACGCTGTCTACGTTCCGACCTAAGCTTAGTACACAAGATCATCTACCATAACGTCCTACCTGTTAACGACTACTTTAACTTCAACTGCAATAACATAAGGGCTATCAATAGATACAAACTGAATGTAATCGGCTCTAATCTTGATTGCAGAAAATACGACTTCAGCAATAGAGTAGTAAATGTCTGGAACACTCTACCTGATCCTGTTGTTAGTTTCTCTAACCCCCATACCTTTTACCTTAAACTGTCTACCATGGACCTTACATGTTTCTTAAGAGGTCCCTAAGGAGGCGTGCATAAGCGCACCAGCGTGCCTACCGTCCCTGTCCTACTGTCCCCATTTATATGTAATCATTATGGCTATGTTTTGCTTATTTATATCCATTTAGTTGTGCCATTTTTTCATGTGTCCATGTCTATGTCTATACTGATACTTGTTTCCTTGTACTTGCTGACAAATAATTAAATAATTAAATAAAGGTTGACTCAGCCTTCCATCCTTCCGAGGTTGCTTAAATGAGGATCCAGATTGTTGGGGGCAATATGCTGACTCTGTAAACTGCTGAGAGAGCATAAATAAGTTAGCATAAAATCCAGAACTTCACGGCCCAATTAAAAGATGGGGGGGGCGGGAGCAGGATGGGTGGGAGGTGGGCTCCATTGTTAATCAACGAACCACCTCTACTGCAATACTCCCCCATTGGAGCCCCAAGCTAATTGGCAGAACCAGGTCAGGAGAGTCAGGGCTGACCTCACACCGGGGTGGGGGAAGGATGTCCCACATCTTAAACTTATTTATAATGCTGTAAAGAAAATTGGAAGCTGCTTTCATAAGTATCTTTCTAATTTTTTTTCCCTGTCTTTTCCTCTTTTGATTGCTTTAACACTTTTTTCTTTTCACTTTTCTAACTCTTCCTTTATATTTTGCATTTCTCTTTTTAATGTTGTTTAAAAAAAAGAAGCTTCAATACAGTGTACTAAAAACAAAATGATATCCTACTACCTGCATTTTGAAATCGATGTTCATGCATTTCAGTGCATTTGCTGATATTTTTCTTGAGCTCCATTAGGTTCCTAGCACGCTTGATTTTTAAAGATTCTTTTAATTAAAAAAAGGAGGGGTAATCTAGCATGCGATAATGAACAGCTTTGGCCTTAAGAATAACCTTTGTAACCTCAAAGGCATCCCATAACTCAAGGTGACTCCTATTAAGAAAATCAAAAGCAAGGTCAGGTATCAACCAGCAGAGAGTATTTTGGGAGAAGAGAAGGGATGCTGGGCAGATATGCTGTTCAGTAAACCAGATCATGAAATAAAACTGCAGGAAAGCTAAAAGTACTTTTATTGAAATTGGCTATAATAACAGAAACTTGCAAGTCTGATTGTGGTCTATTGCTGACAATTTTTATATCCCAGTGAAGGACGAAGATGTCTTTCTGAGCTACATCCAAATATTATCTTCTTTCTCAGGGTCATGTATCGTATTTTTCAGAGTATAAGACGCACTGTTTCCCCCCCCCTAAAAGAGGGTGAAAATTTGGGTGCGTCTTATACACCAAATGTAGTCAAAAACGCGAGGCATGGAGGCAGTGATGGTCTGTGGCAATCCCTGAAGCCTGGAACAGCTGATTGGGAGTATTCCGGGAGGCCGATCCACCCGCCAATCAGCTGCTCGTGCTGAATCAGGCTGCAATAATGTGCTGAAGCTGACCAGGCTGTTTGCTATTTGCTGCAAGGACGTGTCAGAGTTTGCAGCAGCAATCACATCCAGAAAGCACACACAAGTAACTGATTCAGCAGGATTCAATAACTTCTCTTTATATATAATATAACACATGAAGTAAATATACAACACCAAAAGCAGTTTTTCCAACGTGGTAGCAAATACAAGCAAAGGCAGAGGAGAGAACAGTTTCAGTTTCAGTTTTGAGCAGCAGACTAGTTTACAGCTCAGCACAGACTCAGAGCTGAAGAGTTAAGCCACGCCCAGGCTCCAAACTGTCTCCTTGGTTGCTCACACAGCAAATACTGTTTCAGTTTCCAAACAGCCCTCAACTCTCTCACACACTGACAGGACGCTAGCCAGATGATTACCGATGGATGCTGGTAGGCAGAGGCAGATTTTTTTTTCTTATTTTCCTCCCCAAAAACTAAAGTGCGTCTTATACTCTGAAAAATATGGTATATTTCTGCAAAGGTCATCATTCTTCCTCTCTGACATACCTCCATTGACAACCATTTTAGAGAATGTTCATAATGTGCTCTTAATTATGGTGTTCTTATTATTGATAACTAAAATGATTATTGCTCAGGGGCAGAAATATGTGATTAAACTTTCTGTTCAGGTATGTCAGTCCCATTAATTACCATGCTTGAAGAGAGTTCTAAAACATATGTTGGTTAAATAAAAGGAAGTGGTACAGCTTTATTGGTTGTACAAGTGATATGATTGTCTGGTTTGGTTCTGCAACCCAACAAGACAGACACAGACTTCAGAGGATAATCAGAACTGCAGAAAAAACAATTACTGCCAACCTGCCTTCCATGCCCATCTTTAAAAATAGTCAGACTTCTGGGAAATATCAGAAGATTGGTACTGGAATGTGAGATAGAAATAAAATAAATATAGGGTTGAGCTGGATATATAAATAGCAATATTTATAAATAGCTTGCCTTCAGAAGTTGTGAGTGCTTCATCACAGGAAGTTTCTAAGAAGAGACTGAACAGTCACTTGTCTGAAATGGTATAGGATGTCCGGCTTGAGCAGGGGGCCGGACTAGAAGACCTCCAAGATCCCTCCCAGCTCTATTCTGATTCTAATTTCAATAGCACTTAGACTTATATACCACTCCTTAGTGTTTTAAAGCACTCTCTGAGCAGTTTATAGAGTTAGCATATTGTCCCCAACAATCTGGGTCCTCATTTTACCGACCTTGGAAGGATGGAAGGCTGAGTCAACCTTGAGCCTGTCAGGATCGAACTCCTGGCAGTGGGCAGAATTATCCTGCAATACTGCATTCTAACCATTTTGTCACTGGGGCTCAGTGTAAATATATATATATATATA
>QLTV01002580.1:3393704-3414578 GCA_003457575.1 Thermophis baileyi
AGCCACGCCCACCAAGCCACGCCCACAGAACCGGTAGTAAAAAAAATTGGATTTCACCACTGACCTGGATGACTGAGAATCTCTACAGAACTTCTTTACCAGTGGGTTACATCATCCATTAGGATGTTTGACTAGATACCACATTATCATTCAGTGATATTCTGAGAGCCCCTGTTGTGTATTGGTTAAGATGTTGGAGTATGAGAAGGGAGGCCCAGGTTTACACACTCTCAGCCATGAAAGCACATTGGGGGACTATGGGCCAATCACCTTCTTAGTACAATCTACCTTACAGGGTAATTGTTTGGGGGTGAAACACTTGCACTGCATTTGATACTAGAGCACATAAAACCAACCATGTCACTGGAAGGCAAAATCATAAAACTACATCTCACTTATTATGGCCATGTCGTGCAAGGGAAATCATTGGAGAAAACAATTATGTTTGGAAGAGTTAGAGATAAAAGGAAACCAGGCTGCCAAAGAACATGATGACTGGACACCATCAAAGAGCATAGAACAACTCAAAGAAGAAGTGCAAGATTGGAAGACATGGAGAGAACTGGCCCGTAGTGTTGGAGACAATTGAATGGATAACATCATCATCATTGCACTTGAATACAGGTAGTCCTCAACTTGCGACCACAATTGAGCCCAACATTTCTGTTGTTAAGTGAGAAATTTGTTAAGTGAGTTCGCTCCATTTTACGACTTTTCTCGCCTCGTTTGTTAAGTGAATCCCTGCAGTTGTTAAATTAGTCACATTGTTGTTAAGTGAATCTGGTTTCCCCACTGACTGCTTATCAGAGGGTCTCAAAAGGGAGATCACATGACCCCGGGACACTGCAACCATCATAAATGTGAGTCAATTGTCAATCATTCAAATGAAAATCACATGACCATGGGGATGCTGCAAAAGTCATAAGTGTAAAATATGGTCATAAGTCACTGTTTTCAGTGCCGTTGTAACTTTGAACGGTCACTAAATGAACTGGTGTAAGTCTAGGACTATCTGTATAGGCATATCTACACACTATGAAAATTCTCCAGTTTCCTGTTTGTAACCTTCAATTGAGTGAAATGGTGCATGATAAATCAATAATTTTTGAATCAACATACCTCAAATATGCTAACTTAAAGAATGTGTCCAAACTTTGGGACCCATGACTCCAGTGGGAATAAAATTTGACACAGTTGTGCTTCTTTAGTACCACTGTGATGCTGGGATCATCCGTGATCCTGTGATTCTCATTTCCAACACTTCCTGTCAACTGCCTATGAGGAAAAATCAAAGGGGAAAACAGCAGTCATTCCCATTCCTGCTTTTTTGCCTGCCCTTCGACCTTCTGTTTTTCTCTTTCGGTAAGAAATTATCTTAGAAATGGTGACCCAATGAATTATGGGTTGTTTAATATCAAATAAAAATACCACATACAAAAATACCAACACTATTCTGGCCATTTTGAGAAGAGTGCCTACATGCTTGCTTTTTCCTGGCTACATTTGAAAAGCAATATTATCTATTTTTTAAAAAACAAATTTAGTCAACATTATCGTCTGTTTTTCCTCCTAGACAGAACAAGAAGCCGAATAGAAATCACTATATCGTATTAAATTCATCAACTCTCATGGCAAAAGCCTTGAATAACAAAAGCATAATCCACCAAGTATACAACTAAAAATAGGAACATTAAAAATGTGCTTTGTTAGCTGGATACAGATTGAAAATTCTTGAAGGCAGACCTACAGAAATTTTGATCAGAGATTCCAGTGGTAATCTCTTCTGAACACGATTCATTCGGATTCCTGCCCAATTGAGTTCAGAACCACTGGTTTTTCAAATTTGTCCTTGAACTAAAGAAAATAATGGGGAGTAAGTCACTGAATCTAATTTTTAAACTTTGTATTTTTAAGAATTTTACATAAGCTAAAGACAAATCTAGAGAAAAAGAAGGAAACGAAGATGCAAAAGGAAAATAAATGATCTGGATATGAACCCAATGTTTCATTTTTGCAGCCATTGCTTCCAACAATAACCATAAAGAAGGAATTATCAACTTAAAACCAATAGGTCCTATACCCCCTGTTTCTTGGGGCATTCTTCCTAAGGCAGGGGTGTCAAACTCATGTCGTCACAGCGGCATCACGTGACGTATTGGGACTTTTCCCCCCTTTGCTAAACCGAGCGTGGGCGTGGCCAGCACATGATGTTTGACAGCCCTGTTCTAAGGTAACCATTTTCTTCAGCCCAATAAAGTCACACTGTTGAAATTGCACACAAACTGCCAAATTATGGCACTTTTAAATATAAAACCATCAACAAATAAGCCTACCAAGACTCCATGACATTTAATAATCTTATTTCCTTGTAACCCAGCAAACCTAGATATTGTGGGTGAAGGAGCAAACAACAACAACAAAACCCTTACCTGGATGCAATGGTGATGTCGCCATTTTACCGCCATGTTTTCTGAAATCCTTGGATGTCTAAATTAATCCATCCATCTATCCGTCCATCAATTAGTCTTAAAATGTGGAGTCAGTAGATGCAAAATAACTACTTAATTTAAAGAGCAATAAACCTAGTTTGGAGTAAATAAACTGAAAATTATCTATAATTTTATTTGCTTTCAAAATAGAGGATGTCTAGAGGCCTTGATATCTTCAGCCAAGCTGTCTTCGTTGCATTCTGCAGTGTTTTTGATGACCTCCAAGATGGTGTTTTTATGTCTTATACGCTTTCTGTTCTTTCTATTTTTCGAAATCATTTTTTTTTACTACTAAATCAAGTTCCTCTTTGATCCAGAGCTGCCCTCTTGCTCAACCCCTGGAAGATAAGTGTTTGGTATAAGAGTTTTCAATTTGCTCCTTTTACTCTGAAGCATCCTTTTGCTTTTGAATCTGAAGCAGTGCATAGCCTTGTACTTATTACAGACACTTGTGCTCCTGAAAGCTTTAAAAGATAAACATTTTTTTTTAAATTAACAAGAAAAAAAAAGGCCTTCTTGAAATTATTTAAAGTCTCTAGAAATCCCTGCAGTCTGGGGTCCTTCACAATGGCTTGTAGCCATGGGCTACATTCTGTGCAACCAGTAGGATTCCGTTTCTTTAAATGGGAGCCAAGTTCATTTGTTACATTTGTAAAATTTGCTATTGACATAATCACACTGATGATATCTGTGCTCCTTTATCAGTGCAGATGACACATCTGCTCTGTGAGCTACACTGGCTATCAACATCAGGGGTGGGTTCTAAGATACCTCGCCGCCGGTTCGCTTCCTCCCACGCCGCGTGGCTACATGTGCATTGCGCGCCGCGTGGCCGCGCCGCATGGCCGTGCATGCGCAGTGATGAAAAATTGCAAAAAAATTCAAAAAAAAAAAGCCAAAAACAAGATGGCGGCGCATGCGCAATGCTGGGGACTCAGCTTCTGCGCATGCGCAGAAGAAGAAAAAATAGCAAAAAATTCCCCCCAACCCCCCCCCCAAAAAAAATTATCCCAAAAAAAGATGGCAGCGTCCACGGACTGGCACCAACAGAACTGGCTCTGTGACGTCACCAGCAGTTTGCTACCAGTTCTATAGAACCAGTGCGAACCGGGAGGAACCCACCTCTGATCAACATGCTTCTGGGACTCATTCTAGGTGCTGGTAATGACCTAGAAAGCCATATCTTGTATGGGACCAGAATATTTGAAGGGCCACCTATCTGTAGTTACACCACTTCATCCCACCAGATTCAGCAGGAGAGGCACATTATGGATCCTGTCCACTAAATAGTGTTACCTGATGGAATTTAGAAAGTGTGCCTTTTCTGCTGTGGTGCCCACACTTTGGAAAATCCCCCCTAAGATTGCTCTTGACCCTGATGATGATGTTCGTCCATCGTGTTCGAAGAGGACCTTGACATCTAACAGGTTGTGGGCTGTCCATGATGTGTCCGCAGGTGGCTGGTAAGGCCTATACGGGCATGAAATGTTCTACCACATGTCGGGCAGACATGTGTGGGCACCATTGTTGCAGCATTTGCAGCTCTGGCTTTGCGGAGTGCTCGCGTCTCTTGTGCTATGGTTGTTCTTCTGTCCTCAGATGTCTGGCAGCCTGGGTGGATCAGCGTGCGCCATGTTGATCGATCTTGTGCCAGGGTTTCCCAGGAGGTGGTGTCAATATCCAGGGACTTGAAGGAGGCTTTCAACGTGTCGTTGTATCACTTCCTTTGTCCCCCGTGCAATCGCTTTCCTTGAGACAGCTCACCATAGAGGAGCTGTTTAGGAATGCAATGGTCTGGCATCCTTGCAACATGGCCTGTCCAGCGTGTCTGGGCTTTCATCATCAGGGTGTGAACTGATGGCAGGCCTGATCTGGAGAGGACTTCCGTGTCTGGCACCTTGTTCTGCCATCGGATCCTNGACCCGCTGGCGATGTCATGCTGATGTCACCAATCCAGTTTGGTTGGTGCCGGTCCGTGGGTGCCGCCATCTTTTTTTTTAATTTTTTTTTCCTTCTGAGCATGTGCAGAAGCCGCGTTCCGGCACTGTGCATGCGGTCGCCATCTTGTTTTCGGCTTTTTTTTTTAAAAAAAAATTGGATTCTTCATCACTGCGCATCCCAGGCGCGCCCACGCGGCGCGGAAGGGAGCGAACCGGCAGCGAGGTAAGTTGGAACCCACCCCTGGTGTGAACTGATGGCAGGCCTGCTCTGGAGAGGACTTCTGTGTCTGGCACCTTGTCCTGCCACCGGATCCTCAGAATTCTACGGAGGCAGGTCATGTGGAAGTGGTTCAATTGCCTAGTGTGCCTCCTATATACAGTCCAAGTCTCACTGGCATACATCAGGGTAGTTAGCACTACTGCTCGGTAGACTTTGAGCTTTGTAGCAAGGCTTATTCCACGGCGGTCCCACACGTTGTTCAGTAGTCTGCCAAATGCAGAGCTTGCCTTGGCGATTCTGCGGTTGACCTCAATGTCAATTGTCACTGCACGGGAGAGGGTGCTGCCAAGGTATGTAAATTGGTCCACCGCTTGCAGCTTTTGTCCCTTCACTGTGATGGTGGGCTCTTGGTGTTGGGCTTTCGGAGCTGGCTGATGCATCACTTCGGTCTTCTTTATGTTGATAAGGAGGCCGAAGTTGTCGCATGCTGCTGCAAATTTGTCCACACTGGCTTGCATTTCCTGCTCTTATCCAGCATTCAGGGCACAGTTGTCAGCAAAGAGGAGGTCACTTAGCACAGTCTCCTTTATCTTGGTGACAGCCTGGATCTTGACCCTACTGGCCTTTTGAAAGGATCTGAGGATGTAGCTATGTTACTGTATTTGGAGTTCCAGTATAAAGTCAATTCAACTGAATGTGATATATGGATGGATGGTGTTCTGTCGCTGATTATGATTATGGTTTTGTGTATTTTAATACGGTTTTTATAATGGTTTTAGTATGCTTTTGTGTGTATGTTGTTTTATTTGTATTTTGTTTATTGTTTTTGACTGTTATGAGCTGCCCAGTGTTACGTATGTGAGATGGGTAACTAGATCAATCAATCAATCAATCAATCAATCAATCAATCAATCAATCAAACAAACAAACAAACAAACAAACAAACAAACAAACAAACAAACAAACAAACAAACAAACAAACAAACAGTTAAATTGACATTTCTGCTTATTTTTGTTTTGCTTTGTATGTCTGATTTTCTTTTTAGTAGAACTCTAGCCAATAACTGCAATAAATTCCACATTCTACTGTACTATACAATAAAGTTGCATGGCTCAAAGATATATATAGTATGGGAGAAAACAACTTTTTGATGGAGCTAGAGTTGGCATTTGAAATATTAATGCTTGATGTCATAGATGTAGCATTAAAGTTATCTAAAATACTGTAGCTATTGTTTTAAGGTACAGATCCTATACATCCAACTCAGTCTGTCTAACCTGTAATTGTGGGAGTAGCAGACCATGGTGCCCAGAGGATGCTAAATGGCTTGCTGTAGTTGTAGAGCAATAGTTAGGCTCCTCTGTTGAGAAAATGATCTTACAAAGAGGAGGTGGTAGAGGAGGAGGAGGAGGAGGAGGAGGAGGAGGAGGAGGAGGAGGAGGAGGAGGAGGAGGAGGAGGAGGAGGAGGAGGAGGAGACGGAGACATTATAGATATTAGTTTCTAACTTTCCTTATATTATTTTACTAATATACAATATTTATAAACATTTTTTAAAAAATCGTGTTTCTGATTTCAAATTTTAATCTGTTATGACCAAAAGAGGAACTTCTGAGATTTCATCATGACCAACAGTGTGCAACATCATATCATTTTGAGAAGATCAAATTATGCTTATGGACATCTTTATGTATTATGGGCTCTGGTTAGTCAGTAGAGCATCTGGGTGTGGTGGAACTGATTTTGAGCTACACATCTCTGACATAATTTATACTGGCTCATACATCATTCCAAGGAAAAGGAAATTATTTTAAACCTTACTACATGAATAATGGGAATATTAACAGAGCAAAGATAAACTGAAACTGAGCATTGATTGAACAAAACTATTGGGTCTTTCCAGGGGTGGGTTCTAACTTACCTCACTGCCGGTTCGCTTCCTCCCGCGGCAGTGCTGAAAAATACCCCCCCCCCAAAAAGCCAAAAACAAGATGGCGATGCATGCACAGTGCCAGAAACTCGGCTTCTGCGCATGCGCAGAAGGAAAAAAAAATCAAAAAAATCCAAATTCCCCCCCCCCAAAATAATAAAAAAAGTTGGTGGCGCCCATGGAACCGCACCGACCGAACCGGCTCCGTGATGTCACTGTGACGTCACCAGCGGGTCGCTACCGGTTCGGGCGAACTGGTGCGAACCAGGAGGAACCCACCTCTGCGGTCTTTCCCTGGAAGTTAAAAATGGCTCATACTGTATAAGATGAAAAGAAAGCTGTCAGAATATAATTTTGAACAAAATGATCAGCTTAGGAGAACAGAGCTCATCATACTTGCATGAGAGAAGGTAATCTTTTTAATTGTTCACTTGTCTTCAGCATCTGCTACTTCATCCCCCTGAAAGTAGACCTTAGGGAATGAAATGAGCTTTGTCCTTTGCAGTCAATTCCCTACACTGCATTTCAAATACCTGATGATCTTTCTTCCTATTTGCCTGAGGAGAAACCAATCCAGGGTTTAGGGCAGGGGTGGGTTCTAACTTACCTCGCTGCCGGTCCGCTTCCTCCCGCGCCACATGGCCGCGCTGAAAAATCCCAACCCCCCCCCAAAAAACGCTGAAAACAAGATGGCAATGCATGTGCAGTGCCGGAAACCCAGCTTCTGCGCATGCGCAGAAGAAAAAAAAATTAAAAAATTCCCCAAATTTTTTTTTTCAAAAAAATAAAAATAAAATAAATCCCAAAAAAAGATGGCGGCATCCACGGATTGGCACCGACTGAACTGGCTCCGTAACGTCACCAGCGGGTTGCTACTCGTTCAGGCGAACTGGTCTGAACCAGGAGGAACCCACCTCTGGTTTAGGGTCACACCCATAATACATCTGACTGAAGACCTCGGGTATTTTCAAGACTCAAAAGCATTGGATGAAGCAAGTCAGATTGCCAGCCAGCCTCATCACAGCACGAGGCCAAAAAACCCAATATTTAAAATCATTAATGATCCATTCCTAGCTGCAATATTTCAGACACAAATGGAAGATCTAGGAAGTTCTAGTCATTAATGAAAAACTCCAAGGAATGCAACTGGAGTTAACTGGTAATTTAGCTTGGGTTGATGGGCTGTGCAGTTCTTTAATATTTTATTTATTTATTTATTTATTTTATTTATTTGTTTGTCAAACATGTACAAGATAGCAGGTATAGGTATAAACATAAACATAATCAAAGTGAATACAGATAGATGAGGACAATAGGACAGTAGGACAAGGACGGTAGGCACGCTGGTGTGCTTATGCACGCCCCTTACAGACCTCTTAGGAATGGGGTGAGGTCGACAGTAGACAGTCTAAGGTTAAAGTTTTTTGGGTTTGGGGAAGAAACCACAGATATCAGGAAATCTGTGACTTTCTAGCCTCTCATTCAAGAGTTCAGTTAACTGTTGGACCACATAGCTATTTGTGTTCTCTATTGTAAAGAGTTTAATCTTTGGTGTTATGGATTAGCATTGTGGTTTAGATCTCCTGTTTGTAAGCTTACAGAATAATAGAGTTGAAAGGGACCTTGGAGGATTTCAATATAGTTCTTAGTTTTATTGTGTTTTATTTTTTTTATATGGTTATCGTCAGCAATTGCCTCAAGAAGGAAGATAGCAGTCCCAGTGATATGAATGAAACCTTGGCCCTTGAATAGGATCTTGACACATGCTAGCACTGATTTGATGTTATCTAGTTGGATAATTACGTCTGCAAGAAAACCACCAAGCTCACAGAGCACCAAGCACCCCAAAGTTCAACCCTGAGCTACAAACATTCTCTTTTTCTGGTATCTTAACACATGTAAAAAAAGCCATGCTGTAATCATAATGCTGTGACCGCCATTTTGTTTTGCTCTTCCTCCCCAAGACAATGAAGTTTGGGGAACCATACTTAATATGCATGTTAAGGAATCTTCTGATATTTTCTTACAACTTTGTGTAATTATAATGATCTTAGCAAATGTTGGGCTAGGATCAGAGGTGGGTTCCTCCCGGTTCGGATCTGTTCGCTCGAACCGGTAGCGACCTGCTGGTGATGTCATGATGATGTCACTGATCCGGTTTGGTTGGTGCCGGTCCGTGGACGCCGCCATCTTTTTTTTTATTTTGTTTATTGATTTTTTTTTATTTTTTTTTATTTTTTCTTTTTCCGCAGGCACGAAAAAGCCAACTTCCGGCACTGTGCATTCTCTTTTTTTTGGCTTTTTTTTTTTTGGATTTTCTTTTATTTTTTTGCACTGCACGTGCACGTGTGCAAAGCGCATGCACGCCCACGAGGTGTACCCACGTGGCGTGGGAGGAAGCAAACCGACAGTGAGGTAAGTTAGAACTCACCCCTGGCTAGGATGTATGTTGAATCTGGTTGAAAAGATGTTCTTGGACTTCTCTCATATTTCTTCCCCATAGAGGGCTCAAATCAGGACCTCTCTAAGTGAATGGTTTAATTTCAGGTGAACTGTTCTGTCACGTGCGTTTGATTAACTCAACGTTGCAGATAAGTGATTGAAAGATAGCGACTTGCCAATGCTCACTAATTTGTCTGTAAAATTATATTTAAGCCATTGCCTGGGATCATAGTTTATTCTCTTAACTCATAGGTAACACCATCTGTTGCTCCAGACAAAAAAGTTCACAATTTTCCTCGACTGAAAAATGTATATATTCCCAATGTGGGGAAACTGTGACCCTCCAGATGTTACTGAAGTATCGTCTAAGCAACATCCTTCAATATTGGCTAGAACTTCTTGGATTTGTAGTGTGTCCACATCTGGAAGGACATCTGTTCTATCCCATCACTGCTGTGGTCTTTTAATTATAATTTGAAACTGAAGCTTCTACTAAGCTACTAGTCCAAGTCCCAAAGGTGATTTTTCAGGAGACCCCACTATCCTGTCAGAGCTGAAAAAGCTTCTTGGATGAGAAGCAAAACGTCTTCAAAGAAAAAGCAATAAAGTCCAGTTGCCTCCAGAAAAAGCACCTTTGGGACAACCATGACCTGGAGGACTGAGAATCTCTACAGACTTTTAGCTATACAATTTGGGATGAACACCCTTTGAATGGTGTGGGAGTAGGAATGGATTTCCAGAGGAAAAAATTACAGAGTATAGGAACCAGGAGCACCACTCAGGTGACCCTGAGGACACAGATAAACCTCCAAGTGCTTCAATGGCCCTCTAAAAAGGATGCAAATGATCGGCTGTCTGCAAGGAATATAAATCCTTCCATTCCCTACTATCCTGTCAGAGCTGAAGAAGCTTCTTGAATGAGAAGTGAAACATCTTCAAAAGAAAAAACAAGAAAGCCCAGTTGCCTCCTGAAAAAGCACCTTTGGGGCCTCCCATCAGTTGTGGGCTGAAAAGTTTGGGATTCCCTGGACAGAGATCAGTCCAGGGTTTCTGGTAGTCTGTATATTNAGCTCCAGACTTCTACTAGTCCCAACAAAAAAAAAAGTTTTGTGGCCCTAATGGTGACTGAATGGGGGTCAAAAATGGTCAGATCTGAGGTTAGAGGAGGCCAATCTCTTGATTTTTTTTCTTCTACAAAATTGTTTTAAGCAGCAAAACAAGCTTTGTTTTGGGAAGTGTTATACCTAAGTGTTATACATACAATGACATCCACAAATCTGAAGCATTCTGATATCACAATACAAACACTGTCTTCCTAAATTGTACAAATATTTGAAAGCAAAAAGGATGATTTGTTTTAAAATTATCCCACACAAGATCGGCATCTTCCTTTCAGCTGAGCTTCTCAAGTGCACTGACTGCAATGGAATTTATTTTCCTCACATTCAATCCTTCATTTATTTTATAAAATCACCAAACTTCCTATTCAGTTCTTCGGCATCTCTTTTTTTCCGGTTTATGGGTCAATTTACCTATGGCTGGAACTTTAGATACAGAGGCTATATTAAAAAATTTTTTCCTGCTGACGCTGTATTTTAGAGCAAATTGTATTTTACCTTTTCTTTTGTGCATTTGGCGTATGTTCCTATAAGGATTGAGTGCTTAATTTTAAACTGTCACCTTAACAGGCTGCTTATCTTAGATTGCAATGCAGCCATGGGAGAAGAATAAAAAGAAACGGAGGGCAAAACTTGCACCACAATATTGTGATGCAAATTCAATCCATTTTGTACATGCGTTGTGACATTGCATAAATGTATATGAAGGACGGTGTTTGTATTGTGATGTCAGAATGCTTCAGATTTGTGGATGTCATTGTATGTCGGTGCATAAATTGTTCTCACTGTCTGAAAAATTCTCCTTACTTCTAGGTTGGATCTCCTTTTAACAAGCTTCCATTCATTACTTTTTGTCCTACCCTCTGGTGCTTTGGAGAACCAGTTGGACCTCTCTTCTCTGTGACAGCCCCTCAGGTACTAGAAGACAGTTATCATGTCCCCCTTAATCCTTCTCTTTGATACGCTAGTCAAACTCAAGGCCCGCAGGGCGGATCCGGCCCATGGGGAGCTTAGATCTGGCTTGCAGGGCTGCCCTGGAAACAGTGAAGGACTGACCTGCGGTGCCTCTGCCAGTGAAAATGGAGCTTGGGAGGTCTCCCAAGCTCCGTTTTCGCTGGCAGAGAGTTGCAGGAGGCTTTCACAGGCAAAAACGAAGCTCGGGAGCCTGTTTTCGCTGACAGAGCACTCGGGCCACCACAGGTGCCCCCGACATGAGTGATGTCGAGCTGGCCATGCCCACCCTGGCCATGCCCACCCCAGGCCCCTGAGGTCAAACACAACCCTGATGCGGCCCTCAATGAAATCGAATTTGACACCCCTGCGCTAGACATACCTATGTCCCTCAACTGTTCATTATATGATTTACTCTCCAGACCCTTTATTAAGAGCAGTAGTGGTGCAGTGGTTAGAATACAGTGCATACTGCAGGCTAACTCACTGCTCACTCCAGGAGTTTGATTCTGAGTGGCTCAGGGTTGACTCAGCCTTTCATCCTTCCGAGGTCGATAAAATGAGGACCCAGATTGTTGGAGGCAGTATGCTAACATTGTAAACTGCTTAGAGAGGGCTGTAAAGCACTATGAAGGGTATAGTATAAGTGCTATTGCTATTATCTTTGTTGCACTTCTCTGCACACTTTCTAAGGTCTCAGCATCTGTTGTGTTTTTTTTTTTTTGTATTATAGTGTGACCTGACTATTGCCTTCTAAAGCAGCATTATCACTTCTCATGATCTTGATGCTATCCCTCTGTCCAAGATTGCATTGGCTTTTTTGGCTGCTGCAGCACATTGCTGGCTCATACTTAAGTGATGGTCCACTAGGACACTTAAATCTCTATGGGCTGCAGATCCAGAATCCAAGACCCAATCAAGGTGCCATTTTACATTGGACCAGTTCTGAATATTGTAAGGACTGATTTGAAATGTGTCTGACTGCATCTATAGATGTAGACCAGGGGTGGGTTCTAACTTACCTCGCTGCCGGTTCGCTTCCTCCCACGCCACATGGGGGCACGTGTGTTGCGTGCTGCGCTGCTGCGCATGCGCAGTGTTGAAAATCCAGCTTCTGCGCATGCGCAGAAGCAAAAAACAAGATGGCAGCATCTATGGCACCGCCGAGAGAGCCAGTTCGGGGGCGTGTCCAGCCGGCCATAGCTGCCGGTTTGGTGAGCGCGGGGAAATTCCCGCTACCGGTTCTAAAGAACCGGTCTGAACTGGCAGGAACCCACCTCTGATGTAGACGTGCATGTATGGAAGACCAATTTAAAATCTAAGCCTTCAGTGCTCAATCTGAATCTTAGCTCCAGATTTCCAACTTAAACGCCTTCTTCCAATTGAAGATTGGAAAAATGTAAAGTTGAACAAAATGATACCTTATATTTGTCATCCCATGGCCTGTGTGTCTCCCTAAGCTAACCTACCTGCTTCCATTTAGCCAATCATGCAAATGTGTGAACTATGAAAGAAAGTATGATTGACTCTTTCTTTCTTTCTAGCAACCATTCACTGCTTCTTCAGATCCCTTCAATTTATGGTCTGCCTCCCCCCACCAAAACCCATACTGTAAACCAAGGATGTCCAACCTTGTCACCGTTGAGACCTGTGGACTTCAATTCCCAGAATTCCATGCTGGCTGGGGAATTCTGGAAGTTGAAGTCCACAGGTCTAAAAGTTCCCAAGGTGGGACACCCCTGCTGTAAATATTTGACTGAACGTTCTTTCTTACACATATACCCTTTTGTATAGTTTCTTTCCTTTTTGGTGAATGCAAGCTTGCGTCCTCATTATCTATTCTTAACCTGCATCACTGTAATGTAGATTAAATATATCTTTGTTCAGTTCAGCTCCTGCCTATTTCATGGGAGCTGTTCCTAGTCCTCAGATTTGCTAAAATAGCATTTATAGTTTTAGGACCAGGGTGAGTATTTAAGCTCAGACAACTAGAATGCTCTATCTTTCTGCATGCTTAGCTGAACAGCACAGATAATAATTTGAACATTCAGTAAGACTATATGTTGCCACATGAATGCAGTTGGACAGTTTCAAGTATTTCTTTTATAAAGACAATAGAGTATTGATGGAGGTTTTGTTTTAGCTTCCATGGGTCAAGAGTTACCCTGGAACGTAGTCTAAAATCCATATACAGTAACCTGTGTAGATGAACTAAAATTCATATTGGATATTGAAGGATTGAGATGCGTACATTGCCATTTAGTCACTTTTAAAATTTGACATCAATTTAATAGAATACATTTTTCCTATAATGATCATATCTAATAAGAGAGTGCCTCTAATTTGCATGCCATTAGTGTAATATTTCAGTAATCACTGGTAATTATGAGCCTAAGCTATTACATTTGAAATGCAATTCCATATTTAATATAAGAAATGTTCTCTCGTGAACGGTTTCTGACTTTAATTTTCTTTGTGTGTTTTATCCGTGTCATTCACTTCTGAGGTTTGGAAGAGACTCTTTGTATGTCAAAATGAGATTGAGTGGTCTTTTCTATATATGCTTCCTTGATCATTGTCTCACCAAAGCTTTTGAAAAAAATAATACCTTGGCTCTAAAAAGTTTTCAGTACTCAACCTCCTCTTTGAAATTTCAGACTTTTTGTAATAAACTCCTATGTGATGAGGAAAAAATATGTACCGTATTTTTCGGACTATAAGACGCACCAGTGTATAAGACGCACCAAGATTTCGAAGAGGTAAGTAAGAAAAAAAAAGTTTTTGCCCTCCCCCAGCCCCAGGAGCACTCTGCAGACCTCCCAAACCCTCTGCGCACCCCATTTTTGTGAAAAATGGGCCATTTTCACCCATTTTTTGCAAAAACGGGGGTGTTTTTGCCCTCCCCCAGCCCCCAGGAGCACTCTGCAGAGCTCCCAAACCTTCTGCGCGCCCCGTTTTTGTGAAAAATGGGCCATTTTTTGCCCATTTTCTGCAAAAATGGGGGCATTTTTGCCCTCCCCCAGCCCCCAGGAGCACTCTGCAGACCTCCCAAACCCTCTGCGCACCCCGTTTTTGTGGGGGGCGGGGCTTCAGGAGGCCAAAAATGGC
Organism: Thermophis baileyi; assembly: GCA_003457575.1. Taxonomy (NCBI): domain Eukaryota; kingdom Metazoa; phylum Chordata; class Lepidosauria; order Squamata; family Dipsadidae; genus Thermophis; species Thermophis baileyi. The sequence goes on from QLTV01002580.1 coordinate 3,407,903, forward strand.
TGTATTCAGTGTATAAGATGCACCAACATTTCCACCCTCTTTTTTTTGGGGGGGGGAAGTGCGTCTTATACTCCGAAAAATACGGTATATGTTAGGTTACTTCAGTTTAAAATTGGAAAACACTGATACTAAATTGATGGAAAACAAGGAGAAGGAGGAGGAGACATTACAGATACAGGTTGTCCTTGACTTATGACCACAATTGAGCCCAACATTTATGTTGTTAACTGAGAATTTGTTAAGTGACCCATTTTCTGACATTTCTTGCCACTGCTGTTAAGTGAATAACTGAAGTTGATAAGTTAATAACACGGTTGTTAAGCAAAACTGTCTTCCCCATTGACTTTTCTTGTCAGAAGGTCGTAAAAGGGGACACAGCATTGGTCATAAATATGAACCAGTTGTCAAGCATTTGAATTTTGATCACACGATCATGGGAATGGCTGCAAAGGTTGTAACTGTGAAAAACGGTCATAAGTCACTTTTTCCAGTGCCGTTGTAACTTTGAACGGTCGCTAAATGGACTGTTGTAAGTCGAGGACTATCTGTATTAGTTTCTAACTTTCCCTATGTTATCTGACTAATGTACAATATTTATAAACGTGTTTTTTTTAATGTATTTCTGGTTTCAAACTTTTAAGCTGTTATTTTTTCCTTTAAAAATCATACTTTTCCCCCCTTAAAAAGTCATACTAATTTGCACAAGTCCTGATTCTGCCAATTTTTGAATCCGAGCGTGAACATTTCTAAGCTGCCTCAAAACAGCCACATAAATACTGTGAAGTAGTCACACTGTTGTTGGCAGGGTTGAAGTCTAAGTAAATGCTGAAATACTATACTGCACTTATACAGTCTTAAACATCACAGAAGCCATAATTATTATTGCTCATTCATGAAATATTTAACATTTCAATAAGTTCCTAATGAAGGAGAAATCACTTTTTCGGGGGCACCATGTAGAATCTAGCTATGTACTTTAGTTCTTTGATTCCTATCAACTGGAAACTATTCTAAATGCAATAACATGGCAATGATGACAATTATATATTAGTCCAACCATTTAATATAGTAGTCAATGCCACCCTATACTTGATTTAAGTGAAGCAATACCTTAATAACATTCTTTCTATTTTTCCCCCGTGGAAGCATTTTTTTAAAAAAATAAGAGGAAGAAAACACCCAGACAGAAACTGAGCAACGTGGTATATGCAGTACAATGCAGTGAGCCATGTGCAGAGCTGTACATTGGGGAAACAAAACAACTACTTCATAAACGCATGGCACAACATAGGAGAACAAACATATCAGGACTAGATTCAGCGGTCCATCTGCATTTAAAAGACACAGGCTACTCTTTTGAAGACAACAAAGTCCATATTTTGGACAGAGAGGATTGCTGGTTTGAAAGAGGGGTTAAAGAGGCCATCTATGTCAAAATTGAACAGCCCTCTCTCAACAGAGGGGGGGAAGGAATACAACATCTATCTATCTCCAATCTACAACACAGTCCTTTCAACAGTTCCAAGAAGGCTCCACACCAATTTGCACCACGCAGGTGACACTGATGACACAGATAAACCTCCAGGTGACCTTAACAACCCGCTAAATAAAGAATGCAAATGACCAGCTGTCTGCAAGGAGTATAAATCCTTCCGTTCCCCACCATCCTGTTAGAGCTGAAGAAGGTTCTTGGCTGAGAAGCAAATGTCTTCAAAGAAAAACCAGAAAGTCCAGTTGCCTCTTGAAAAAAGCACCTTTGGGACAACCATGACCTGGATGACTGAGAATCTCCATAGACATTAAGAGGAAGAAAATTAAAGAAAATAAAAATTATTTGGGAATTAGTTTGGGGTAATCGGAAGCCTGTCCATGAACCCATTATTGGTCCATGGGCCATAGGTTAAGAAGCCCTGGAGAAGATGCTAAATAAAATGAGAAACAACCTGGGACTTTGAAATCTCTTACAGATTGATGGTCAGATAATAAAGAATATTTGTACTACATGATGGTCTTCAGACATAAGGGACTACAGTTCCCATTAGCCATGACCTATAGCCAATGATTGATAATAGGAGAAGTTGTGTGAAGAGAAATGGAAGGTACTGAACTGGAGAAAGCTGCAGGGGTGGGTTCCTCCCGGTTTGGACCGGTTCTCCCAAACCGGTAGTGGCCCGCTGGTGACATCACAATGACGTCACCGAACCAGATCGGTCGGTGCCGGTCCGTGGGGGCCACCATATTTTTTTTGAATTTTTTATTATTATTATTTTTTCTTCTGAGCATGTGCAGAAGCCGAGTTTCTGGCACTGTGCATGTGGTCGCCATCTTGTTTTCGGCTTTCTTTTTTTCTTTTTTTTTTGAATTTTTATTTTATTTTATTTTCCTTCTGAGCATGTGCAGAAGCTGAGTTTCCAGCACTGTGCATGCGGTCACCATCTTGTTTTTGGCTTTTTATTATTATTTATTTATTTATTTATTGGATTTTTTTGGCATTTCACATGCACGCGCCCATGAGGTGAGCCCACGCAACGCAGGAGGAAGCAAACCGGCAGCGAGGTAAGTTAGAACCCACCCCTGGAAAGCTGAGATAGAAAACAGCTTTTCAGAAGCAACATGAAACATTACAGATACAGATACAGATTGATAGAGTTGGAACGGACCTTGTAGGTCATCTAGTCCAACCCCCCGCTCAAGCAGGAGTCCCTATACCATTTCAGACAAATGGCAGTCCAATCTCCTCTTGAAAGTCTCAAGTGTTGGAGCTCTCACAACCTCCGTAGGCAAGTTGTTCCACCGGTTGATCGCTCTCACTGTCAGATAGTTTCTCCTTATTTCCAGGTTGAATCTCTACTTGGTCAGTTTCCATCCATTATTCCTTGTCTGGCCTTCTGGTGCCTTGGAAAACAGCCTGACAGTCGCCAAATGTTGCCTTAACTCTCGTGGTCAAAGGTGAAAAATGACGGGAAATTTAGTTCCAATGCAGTGCTAGAAAGATTGCTATGAAACAGCCTTGTGATTCTATCCCAACCAAGGAGATGCTGTGATTGATTAAATGGTATGTTCCTCTTCATCCCAAATGTCTCACAAGCATTGGGGGAAAATAAATTCAAATTTGCCTTGTAATGTGAAGGAGACCACCTAATGTAAACACAGTTATTCTTTCTCTTAGACACTCATGAGCACAGTCAAGGAGCATGGTGGCTCGACTGGTTGGAATGCCGGGCAGGAGGTTAGCAAGCCTGTGTTTGAGACCTGAGAGCTGCCATGAGGTGGGGTTGAGCTCTCGTCCTTCACTCCAGCTCCTCCAGGGACATGAAATGTGATGACCCGGGGCATGGCACAGAGATAACACAGGCAGCTGGCAGTTCAAACCGCCCCTTTATTGGTCCAAATTTCCCCAAATCCTCCCACGTTTCTGGCAAGTTCCAGAGGAAAGTGATCACACACACACACACACACACACACACACACACACACACACACCTCAAGCAACCTCTGGCTGCAAATAGTCCAGCCCAACGCTGTGAACACCACAACTGCACAGCAATAAATCCAGCAGGGCAAATCAGGGAGTTCAGGAAGCAAAGGAGCCAGGGAAGGAGGCCACACACACACCCCTTAAGCAACCTCTGGCTGCAAATAATCCAGCCCAACGCTGTGAGCACCACGGCTGCAAAGCAAGAAATCCAGAAAGCATGCAAGGAATCCAGGAAAGTTCAAATGTCGGCACTCAACACGCCAGGAATTCAGTGTTTGTTCCCGACAAATGCCCCTCCTCACAGTGTCTCCTTAAGGCTCAGTCCCCAGGTGTGCCTTGTGAAGAGGGGCGGATTGCTGTCCTCCCAAGTAGTCGGGTCAGTCTGCCTTCTCTCCACTCTCCATGCTCGAGGATCAGGAGGGGGTGGTCCTTGCTCATCGCTTGAACTCTGTCTCTCATGTTCACTGCTTAGCCTCTCCTGGTCATCCTGCCCCCCTTCCTCCCTGCCTACAAGGCGTCCCAATCCTGAAAGGCTCTGGCCTGACTGGGCCTGCTCCTCCCCATTTTCCTCCCAAGCCAGCAAAGCCGCCCGCTCGATCTCCGTCTGCTCCAGTTCCAGCTCATCTTCCTCCGCCGATTCAGGCTCTGACGGGGGCATGACATGAAAGGAGCACCCAACTGGACATGCCCAGGGCTGTGGTGATGTCACTGGATAATCCTTTCAACCCAGAATAGCTTTGGTGCTTCTGACATGAGTGGGGAAAAAAAGTACACAGTTGAAAGCAGTGATGTCACCAATTAAATATGGTTAAGTGTGACTAAATTATAGTCATACTTAACAGCTTCTGAAATAGAGTTTATGGCCTTTGAGAAACTTTGATAGAGAAGATGAAATTTGAAATTCAGCAGTCACAAAGAAGGCATTCAGACATTTGGGATGAATCATAAGAGGCTGGAGGGATAAGGAACTTGTGACACTTCTGATGTTGCTAAAATAAAGCTTCCAGCATCCTTCACCATTGGCCATGCTTTCTAGAGAAATTGGACTCATCGTTCAGCAAAATCTACTTCTAGACTAGATTGCTTCTTCCAAATCCATGATCAACTTCATTATTGCTTTTGTTCTTTAAGCTTCTCTCTTTTTGGAGATCTCATCAGTTCCATCCAATAAAAAACTTTCTTGGTTTTTCTCCTCCTCTCAGTCCAAGGCCCTCAATGCAATAATACTTTATTGATTAAGCAGTTGAGCATATCAAAGTATGAGTATGCTTTGAGATGATCAATTGTAAAATACAATAAAATGAGGTTAGCAAAATGAGGTAAAAGAGACTCTGGTGAGATAAAACAGAATAAAATGTAGTAAGGTAAGATAAAGTAAAGATAAATGAGTAAAATAAGATATTATAAGATAAAATAAAATGCAGGGATGTATAATATTGTGAGCTGTCCAGAGTCACCTGTGTGTGAGTTGGTTGGCTATATAAATTTGTATAATAAATGATAAAATAAAATGTATGTTAACATTCAAAACCAGTGTGTTTTGGATTGAATTCATTACCTTTACAGGCAATCCCAATGTGTTCCCTAAAATGTGTTCTCTGTTGGACAGACATGGAGTATAAACTTAGCAATTCTAGTGACTACATATATTTTTGTGCCTTGAAAGAAAGAAGATAATCTTTGGTTAGAGTCCCAGGGCATGATTCCCTCATGTAGTGTCTATAACTATTGGGCTCTTGCTGAGGCATATAACGGACAAATGAATAGGACATGTCTTCTATTTTGATGCTTCACAAATACATGTTCTCTCAAAAGGTAGCACATGTTAGACCATAGAATCCAGCTGCTCAAATGACATGACATGACATGACATGACATGACATGAATTCTTTATTGGCCAAGTGTGATTGGACACACAAGGAATTTGTCTTTGGTGCATATGCTCTCAGTGTACATAAAAAGACAAGATACGTTCATCAAGAATCATAAGGTACAACACTTAATGATAGTCATAGGGTACAAATAAGCAATCAAATCATACTAGGAAACAATATTAGGATACAAGCAACAATTTACAGTCATGCAGTCATACGTGGGAGGAGATGGGTGATAGGAACGATGAGAAGACTGATAGTAATATTAATGCAGTCTTAGTGAATAGTTTGACAGTGGTGAGGGGATTATTGGTTTAGCAGAGTGATGGCGTTCAGGAAAAAATAGTAATGCAGACTTAGTGAATAGTTTGACAGTGTTGAGGGAATTATTTGTTTAGCAGAGTAATGGCGTTTGGGAAAAAACTGTTCTTGTGTCTAGTTGTTCTAGTGTGCAGTGCTCTATAGCATCGTTTTGAGGGTAGGAGTTGAAACAATTTGTGTCCAGGATGTGAGGGGTCTGTAGATATTTTCACAACCTTCTTTTTGACTCGTGCAGTATACAGGTCCTCAATGGAAGGCAGATTGGTATCTTGCTCTGGTAAGGGCTATCCTATGATATTGAAACCCATTGTCAAGTAGTTTCCTCCCTTTCAATATTTGTTCCATCATTGATCCTCATTGATTTTCTATATTGGATCAAACCATCCCCATGTTACCAGTAAAGGAGAATATTTGTATCTCAGGGTTAAAATGAGAGGTCCTTGGTGCTCTCTGAACTTGGTTGTGCTAGTCTAGACCCCTCATTTCAACACTAATCTACAAATATTTTCTTTTATTGGTATCACATATTAACGTCAAATGCTTCAGAAAACAACTAGCACTGATGATGTTACCTAGTTTGGGTAATGAAACATCTGCAAGAAAACAAGCAATCTCAGACAGCACTAAGACCCTTCATCCCAATGTTGTTATGCCATTACTGGTTGCTGGTCATAATGGCCAATTTAGATGACAAAATCTAGCTCAATAAACTATGGAGAAGATACATTAATATGCGCTTATCTTTTTCAGGAGGCTTGGATTACTATCTTTTCATTTTGGAGAAAACCCATGAGGTACTTTCTCTGGGAAATGGTCCCCGCGAGTATTACTTTATTATTGGTATTTTTTCCCTCTTTCCATTTTAAGATTGGCCTGTTAGAAGGATACCTGACTTCAATGAAATAAGAATTCATTTCCATCTAGCAATTTAGTTGAATGATCAAGCTACACAGTCGGTCCCTGCATCCCAGTTGGCAGAATCAACATGGCTAAAGGGTCCCGA